>JBBBDQ010000366.1:550000-902707 GCA_037127315.1 Ascarosepion bandense
CATCTCATTTAATTTAATTTCGAGTAGTTAGGAAAAAATACATAAACCAAAAATGAAATAATATAAAATATTATTATTATATAATATAAAATATCTCAAATTCCATTTTGAAAATCAATCATTTTTGTGATTGAAATCTACTGACTTCTATTTTCTCAATAGACTGAATTTTTCCAACAATTTTGATAGATTTTGTATATCAGAATTCATAAACAGTGATTACTGATTTAATTGTTTTTTTTTTAAGATTAAAATATCAAAATAAATTATTACGTTTGATGTCGCCTACAAATTGTACGAATTCTTCAGAATAGGAATTAACCTCTAAGATTGTGTGTTAATGGGATTTCCAACATAAAATTATTATCATATTATTATTATTATTAACGTCTTTAATAATGTGATTTAGCTGGGGATTTTTTAATGTTTTTTTTTATATTGGAAGTTTGTGACAAAAGATAATTGGTATCGAAAATAATGACGTATTTGATAAATCTTCACATTGCTTTTCGACTTGAAAGCACGCTGAAAATCAGTGGGATTTCTCATCAACAGAAAAGTTGCTCGTTTCTATGCATGCCCAGCTACACATTTAAACACTCACAGAGCCAATCTGGGGTTAATACTGGAAGAAACTAACAGGGAACCTCACGAGGAAAGGGAGTTTAGAAACTTTGATACTCACAGAACTGACTGAACAGAGAAAAAATAAGCATAAACTGTTGAATTTTGGGGGGTACTTATGTATACTGGTGAGCCAGTAACAGACTGACTCATTTTATAGTTCACTAATAGAAGAATTAACCAATCAGAAGGCTCAAAATTTTCAATGCGACGTGTATAAAAGGCGGCCATATTTTCTCAAGTATTCGCGATCTAATACGATTCAGAATCATGACTAAACAAATCAGAAATGACCCTAAACCAGTTAAATCCAAACCACCTAAACCCATTAACCTCTCCTTCACTAATATCCGAGGCATTCGTACTAACTTTCCTAGTGTAGAAGCGTTCCTGCATGAAAAGTCCCCTGACATCCTTGCGCTCTACGAAACTAACCTCAACTCAGCTATTCCATCCTCTGACCTCTTCATCCCTGGTTATCTTCCCCTTTTAAGGAAGTATTCCTCTGTCCACATACATGGGCTGGGTGTTTATGTCAGCGAACACCTCCCCATAGCTAGGGTGACTTCACTCGAATCTACTGACCACCAATACATATGTCTCCGCCTGTCTCTCCTCAGTTCGGTTAGTTACCTATTCTTTCTTTACCGTTCTCCCTCCTCTCCTGACTGCTCCCTACTAGATAGCATTGCTGACGACATAGATAAGGCTATTTCCTATCACCCATTCGCCCACATATTTTTATTTGGAGACCTCAATGCCCATCACTCTGAGTGGCTTGAAAACGCCGTTACTGATCAAGCGGGCATTCACGCCATGAACTTTGCTATTTCCCAATCCCTTACGCAAGTGGTGGACTTCACCACTCGCTTCCCAAGCACTACCTCGGGTCATTCCTCACTGCTAGATATATGTTTCACCTCTGCGCCTGACGCCTGTCAAGTCTCGCAGCTTTGCCCTCTCGGCAACTCCGACCACGCTGTAGTCTCTCTCAGTATTTCTTTCCAATCTCACTCCCACCCAGGAGCCCCGTACCTATAGGACCTCCTACCTCTACCAAAAAGCTGACTGTGATGCCTTTCGCGATTTCCTCTGCGACGTCCCTTGGGGAAAAGTGTTCGACCTATCAGTTGATGACTGTGCCTCTGAGGTCTCGTCATGGATGAAAGTTGGCATTGATGCCTTCATACCCACCAGGAAGTATTGCTTAAAACCTCATTCCTCTCCGTGGTTCTCTCCGGCCTGCTCAGCCGCCATTGCCCACAGGAACCATTACTTCCGTCTATTCCGGAGACAGTCAACTGATCACAATAGGCGCCTGTTCACATCTGCACGCAATGAGTGCAAGAGAACCCTAAATGACGCCAAACAGTTTTTTGCTGAGAGAATGCGACAGCACATAGCTGACCGCAAGTTCGGCTCCAAGGACTATTGGAGGATTTGTAAACGAGTGCTCAACAATAGGAAATCCTCAATACCTCTTTTAATCCATGGATTTGAGGTTCTCACGTCATCTGCGGACAAAGCTGAGTGCTTTGCCCACAGATTCTCATCCAAATCCACATTCGACTCGTCCGGAGTACACCCACCCGACTTCCCTATTAGAACTGAGGCCAAACTGCACGACGTATATATTACCCCGACTGTAGTATTCAGAGTAATTTCAAAACTCGATCCCAATAAGGCGTGTGGAGACGATGGAATCCCGGTGATAGTCCTTAAGAGGTGTGCTCCAGAACTTTCCCCTGTCCTCTCTAAACTATTTAACTACTGCCTTTCTGCTTCCTGCTTTCCTGCATGCTGCAAGTTCTCTTCAGTCGTTCCTGTATTTAAGAATTGTGGTGAACCCTCGGACCCACCCAACTATCGCTCTATCAGTCTTCTACCGATATTCGGGAAAGTATTCGAGGCTATAATCAATGCCGAAATAGTTCATCATCTCACCGCCCACAAACTGTTCTCCGACAGGCAATATGGATTCCGCTTTGCCAGGTCCACGGCCGACCTGCTAACAACCGTAACGGAGTACAAGCTACAGGCCCTTGATGAGTCTGACGAGACTCGCGCGGTTGCTCTGGACATCTCCAAGGCTTTCGACAGGGTTTGGCACTCTGGCCTCCTATGCAAACTACGCGGTTATGGTATTACCGGTCGCCTGCTTGACCTAATCCAATCTTTCTTAAATAACCGCAAAATGAAGGCCGTTCTGAATGGGCGTGCCTCTTCGTCCTACAGCACGAATGCTGGTGTTCCACAAGGCTCTATCCTGGGCCCGACGCTCTTCCTTATTTTCATCAACGACCTCCCAGATGAGATCAAGTCCCAAGTAAGCATCTACGCAGATGACACTACAATATACTCCCGCACCAGTAAGAAACCTGTCGTGGCGGATAGACATAATCTCGCTGCTGACCTTGAGCGGGATCTACACTCTGTGGTGAACTGGGGCAAGAAGTGGCTTGTCAACTTCAATTCATCTAAGATCAAGCTGTTGTCTGTCAACCATTACAGGCAACCTCTCCTGCCTCCCATAAGCATGAACCAAGCGATTCTCCCGGAGAGTAATACACTACGCCTCCTCGGACTTACCCTGTCCTCAGACTTCAAATGGAACCACTATATTGAATCCATAGTAAAATCTACTGCTAAGAAGGTTCGGTCATTATGTCGATCCAGGATGTTTTTTTTCCACCTGAATCCATCCTGCATATATACAAGTCAACCATCCGTCCGTGCATGGAGTACTGCTGCCATTTATGGTCAGGTGCCCCTGCCGTTCTCCTCAGTGTTCTTGACAGGCTCCAAAGGAGAGTCTGTAATGTGATAGGTACTGATCTGCCTGCTCGACTGCAGCCACTTCCCCATCGTCGAAATGTGGCCTCCCTTTGTCTGTTCTATAAATACTTTTGTGGCTTCTGCTCAGACGAACTTAAGTCACTGATGCCTCCTCAACAGGTGTTTACTCGTGCAACCAGACTGGCAACTGGGTCCCACCCATTCACAGTCAGGTTAGCCAAATGCAGACGACAATTCTACTCCTACAGCTTCTTCTCTCGCACTTCCAACCTGTGGATCTCGCTCCCGTATTCTTGCTTTCCTGACGGCTACAACCTCCAGAAATTTAAATGCAAAGTCAATACTCATCTACTAACCACTGGACTCTAGCTCTCTCCCCATCCCTGTATAACCTTCCCTTTCTCTCCACCTATGTATCTGTCATCGCACCTGCTTTCTCAGCTTTCTATTGTTCCTTTCTAACTAGTTTGTACTCCTCACTCTTTTCTAATTAATCTTTTTACATTTATGTAGCCCCCTGCACATCAGTGGCGTTTCTGCCTTGCTCGGGGTGAAATGATTAAAAAAAAAAAAGTAGAGTGTCTGACTCGTGAGTGCTAATCTTTGATGTTATTTCATTGAACAGATTACGTACTGCGCTGTATTCTATATCCATAAACTATGGTGGACATGGTCAACATAAACTACTTAGTGAGCTTGAGTAAATGAATAGTGAAAAATGAGTTAAAAGAGTTGGCAAAAATTTATTAAAAGCTACAAAGGACAGGAAACTGTGGAGAGCCATGATCATCAACCTCCTGTAGAGCCACGTCAAAGACGAATACTGTTGAGTAATTAGATGGAAGAACAGAGTTTAGGTGTGAATAATTTTTTTAAGAGCTACATAGGATAAAAAATTGTGGAGAGCCATGATCGTCAACGTCTTGAAGGTAGACGTCACATAGAAGAAGGAAAATGAACCGATGTTAATAGTTGGCTGATCGGGTTTAGGAGAGATGACAAAAAACTAAAATTTATTAAGAGTTACTAAGGACATGAAACTGTGGAGGGCCATGATCGCCAATTTCCTGTGGAGTCACACCATACAGAAGATGAATAAGCTTACGTAAATGGATTGAAAAACACGAATTAAGAGAATTTTTTAAAAAAAAGATAAAATCTAAGAGCTAAAAAGAACAGGAAATTGTGGAGAGCCATAATCACCGACGTCCTGAAGGGATACGTCACAGAGAAGAAAACTACAAAAGGTAGAAAATGAAAAGGAAGGATTGAGCATAAACTTCAAGAAAACTGAATGTTTAATCATCAGCTAAAAAAAAAGGTCCAAAATCTAAAATAAAAAATTAAAAAAAAAACAATAAAGAAATTTAAATACGTGTTGACAGAGGATGGAAAGTGCGACATTGAGATCCAAAAACGCATTGTCATGATCAAGAACGTATTTCAAAAGCTAACCAGAATACTGAGAGACAGGAAAATCTCACTAGATCAAAGTAAAAAGTGCTAACCTGCTATGTGATATCTTTCCTTCTGTATAGCTGCGAATGTTGGACGATCTCTTCAAGGATGAAGGAGAGGCTCAAGGCGGCAGAAATATGTTTCTATATAAGAATGCTGAGGTTCCCATGAATCGAACTCGTGAGCAACGATGAGAAGAAAACTCATATTTAACACCAGGAAGAGACGACTGAGGTTCCTGAGACACGTAACGAGGAAATAGGGCCCAGAAAACCTAATATTCACAGGAATAAGAGACAGGAAAAAGCAGTGCGAGATATATTTGAGAGATATATTTGATAGTCCTGAGCAAATGGATAGCAGAGCAGGGTTTGAAAGAGATACCAAAATATTGATAGCGATAAAAGACAGGGCGATGTGAAAGTCCATGATTGCCTACGTCCTGAAGTGACACGGCACAAAAAGAAGAAGAGATTTAAGAAGACATAACAAAAATACTAAATCTTTTAAGAGCTGCAAAGGCGGGAAATTGTGAAGAGTCAAAATCCCCTACGTTCTGAAAGTTACGGCACATAGACGAAGATCTTACCTGTGATATCAGTGGCTGCATAAATAGCGAGAAATCAAAACTCAGATCTTTAAACCTGATCTTTTCACCCGACTTCTTTCTTTCTACTTTCCTTTTCTCCTTATCTGTTGATCAGTTCTTTATTTTTAACCACCACTTTTTGTATCTAGCTTTTTCTTCATATCTCTCTCTTCTTATTTCTTCTCTCAGTTATCTTTCTATCTTTCTTCCTTCACATTTCTTTCATTTCTCTATTCCCTGATTATATCCCTCCATCTATATTCTTTTTATTTCCCTATCCCTCCTTCTCCGCCAGTAACCTCTTTCTCTCTCCATTTGCCTCTAACAAAATTCTTATTCACTCCTGTCAACATCAGATACTTTTCAAGTGATCTAAACTGGGATATGTGCATCATCACATTTTGGTTTCGTATTCATTTTTTTCCTGCTGTTGTTACTTGATAGATTATAGGTTGCGTTAGTGGATTTTATGACATATCAACTGATGTTGGGTAATTTAATGCCGAAATGTGTTTTTTCTCTTCCTTTTTATACTTAAGTCTATAGATATACACTGTCTAAGTTTACATTGAATTTATAAGAATTGGTTAGGTTCATACTGAAATCTATAGACAAACATTGACCAGGTTTATACTTGAACCTGAACATAAACATTGAACGAGTTTATATTTAAGTCTATAGCTAGACACTGCCTGGGTATACACTTAAATTTATAGTTTAAAAATTGACCGGTTTTATACTTAACATTATAGAAACATTTTCCGGGTTTATACTTAAGTTTATAGATAAATATTAACCTGATTTAAACATATCTAAAGATAAAAATTGTCCCGGTTTAGACTTAAGCTGATGGATAAACGTTGGCCATGTTTATACTTGAACATGTACGTAAACACTTGTCCAGTTTATACTTAAGTCTATGGATAAGCACTGGCCGGGTTTATACTTAACTTTACAGATAAAGGATTTATAGTTATGCCTTAAGAAAAACATTATAATAATACTTAATACTTAAGTTTATACATAAAAATTAGACTGCTGTATACTTATGCAAATAGTTAAACATTAGTCTGGATTATGCTTATGTCTGAAGATAAACATAGGACGGGTTAATACCTGAAGCTGTGCGTAAACATTGGCCGGGTTTATACTTAAGACTATAGATAAACATTGGCCAGGTTTATACTTAAATTTATAGATAAACACTGGTCAAGATAATACTTAAGTTTAGAGATGAACATTGGTTGAGTTTATAGTTATATCTGTAGATAAACATTGGCTGAGCTTGTACTTTATGAAAAAACATTGGCCGGGGTTATACTTGATAATTTACGTAAAAATTATGTTTATATTTAAGTCCTTAGATAAACACTGGCTAGGTTTATATTCAAATTTATAGATAAACACTGGCCAGGTTTATACATAACTTTATAGATAAAAATTGGACTGGTTTATACTTATATCTAATGCTAAACACGGGACAGGTTTATACTTTAACCTGTATGTAAACATTGGGTGGATTTATACTTAAGTTAATAGATAAAATTGGAAGGGTTTATATTTATGTTTATAGATAGATATGAGACGGGTTTATACATGAATATGAATGCAAACATTAGTCAGGTTTTATACAATAAACATTGATTGAGTTTATACCCTTGTTTATAAATAAACATAGGACAGGCTTATACTTGAACCTGTGCTATATACTACCACTGGAAAACAACGAGGAACACGTATATATAAAAATATAATCTTATATTTTTATTCTTCGAGAGTGACGCTTGTGATGCTGGAGGGCAATCGGAGAGAGTTCGCGCACACAACGAAGCTGTCAAGAGTAGTGGTAATATTTCTTTTAGCCCAATTCTAGACTTTATATAGTTTAAAAACTTCCACGTGCCCCACACTGACACGCCACTTTGCTCACGCAATTTTGCTTTTTCGGAGTGTCATTTTGTTGATGTTATCTACGGCCGGATGTATCAGTTAGTTACACCTGACCGATCCGTCGTCTTTCAAGCCGGTTGCCATTTTCTTGACCTATCTACGGCCGAATGTATCAGTCTGTTACACCCGGCCTGACCCATCGCCTTTCAAGCCGGTCGTCATTTTGTTGACTGTATCTACTACCGGATGTATTCATCAATTACACCTGGCCCGATCCATTGCCTTTCAAGCCGGTTGTCATTTTGTTGACCGTATCTAAGACTGGATGTATTTGTCAGTCACACCTGGCCTGATCCATCACCTCTCAAGTTAGTTGTTATTTTGTTGACCTATCTACGACCGTATGTATCAGTCAGTTACACCGGGCCCGATCCATCGCTTTTCAAGCCAGTTGTCATTTTGTTGACCGTATCTTCGACCGGATGTATTTGTCAATTAAATCTGCCGTTCAAGGTAACATATTTTACCTGAATATAAACATTGACCAGGTTTTTATTTCAGTCTATAGATAAATATTAGCCTAATTTATACGTACGCCTTTAGATAAACATAGGAGGACTGGTTTAAGTCTGTAGGTAAACATTTGTAGGGTTTATATTTAAGTCTATATAAACATTGGCCAGTTTTATACTTACGTTTATAGATAAATATTGGATGGATTTATAATGAATTTGTACGTAAACATTGGCAGGGCTTAAACTTAAGTCTATACGTAATCATTTGTCGGGTTTATATTTAATTCTATAGATAAACATTGGGAAGGTTTATACTTAAATTCATAGATGAAATTCTCTTTGTTTATACTTAACTTTATTGATAAGCTTTAATCGGGTTTATAATAATGTCTATAGATAAATATTGACAAGGTTTATACTTTAGTGCATAGATAAATATTGACCTGGTTTATACTTATGTCTACAGCTAAACTAGAACTTGAACCTGACGTAAACATTGGCCAGGTGTATACTTCAGTCTATAGGTAAACCATGACAGGGTTTATACTTAAACTTATTGATAAATAATGGCCGAGTTTTTATTTGAATATGTAAGTAAATATTTGCTTGGTTTGTACGTATACCTATACGTAAACCTTGGCTGCATTTATATTTAAGTTTATAGATCAACAGTAGTAGTAATATGTAAAATAAATTGTTAACGTTCTATTCTTTGCCCCTATAACTTTCATCACCTCTATGACTTTCAGTGCCTCTATAACTTTCATTGTTCCTATAACTTTCATTGCCCCTATAAACTTTAATCTCAAATTATGTTTGAAATATGCGACTATAAATTGGAAGTTCATTATTATTTCTTTCATCTGAATCAAAACTGTTTTGAAAATGAATTTGTTTGATGATTGGTTATGAGACTTGTTTAGAAATTTGGCCTGTTGTGGTGCAGTGGATATTGGTTAGGAACGAGAAATCGGGGACGCGAGTTCAAATTCCACCTGAATTTGTTGCATTCACATACGCGCAAATGCCATTGAAGAAGGTATTAATCTGTCTATTTCTTCCAGCTATGGGTTAAATAACAGGAGAGATTAGGTTCTATAGCCTTGGCTGGCCAATAATCTATCGCAGAAAGTAATGGCAACCTACTGCGGGATAATCTTCTACACAGTATGTCACGTCTATTTTGAGACATGATCGCTCAAGCGTGTATCACGTATGGCACTTAACTGATTGACTGATTAGCATTAACAATAGTTTGATGAATACAAATGATTTTTTCAGATATAATTTCTTCTATTTAACCAATAGCTAAAGGGAGCAGATGGGTGCTGTTATGTTTTCATTCTATTGAATGAAGACAACCCAATCATGTAATATATTGTTGCTTGAAAACGATGTAGTCTTACTGAATTCTGTAGTAAGGGTGAAAGGTCCACTCCCTGTCAGCTATCTGACTATATATGCTGTTTGGATGGTGTGTGCATCTCTACAACAGTTTCATACCGACCAAGGATTTTTGCGCGTGAGTGAATGTCATGAATCCGACTGGAATTCGAACTCGGCTATCTGATTTCTAATTCCAAAACGCTATCTATTACACCACCTGCACTTCATTACGATGAGATCATTTATTTTGGTTTTCTTCAAGTTCAGCAAGTTCCTTACTAGTTGCTTACATCCACTGATTGCGACTGACTGCACTAGATAAAATTACCTTATTTGAATAGAAGTTATTTCCCTGAGACGGAAGTTGATATTGCTAGGTCGGAAGTTGATATTGATGGACGGAGATAAAGCCATCAAAGTGCTACCGACGCGGATGAAAATATTCTATTATCTGATCAATACTTTCCATTTGCACGTTCGGATCTCTCCTTCTTTATTGATCAACAAAGAAATGTTGGGTTACGTGAGCAAAGGGCAGTTTTTAAAAAAAAAGGAAAAAAAAAGAGAGATTGTGACGCATTTTTATCGAGTCTGGAAGGAAAGGTATCTGGAGCTCGGAAACCGAGTTATTGACATGTTATCACATTATTCATGATTGTTGAACGAAGTTATGGCGCAAACATGATTCAGTATATAATTCGACTAAATGATAAACGTATACAAAACTGCGGTAATTATCTATGTAGACAGATTGATAAATGGGTTAATTTACCAATGTCTCTTTATCACTGTATACAGACGCGCACGCACATAAACACACACACACACACACACATACATATAGATAGATAGATAGATAGATAGATAGATAGATAGATAGATAGATAGATAGCAAAGTAAGAAACGTCCCAATCTAACGTGTTTCATTTTTATTAAAGGTTCTTCAGAAATTGAACTAAAAATTAAATTTTGTAACAAATTTTCAATTTAAATTCAATCTCTGAAATATTTAAGTTGTTTCTTATTTATTCTATCATTTTGTTCGATTTTGATCCATGTATTCAACTCACACTCATATGTATAAATGAAATAAATACACACATATATGTATGACCATTTTCAACCACTACCAGTACTCGATGTCCGATATTTTATAAATATACTGAAACCAAGTTTGCGTAAACAACTGACTTCCAAATAAAAATTATGTTATTTTTTGTAAAGATTTTGCCTTTATTTCCGAAAATCAACATCTATTAGTAAAATAAAGAAATGCAATAAAACTGACATTATTTAATTTGATAATCTTTTAATTGCTTGAATAAATAATATAAATTAAGGATATTATAGTCTGAAGAAAAATATTTCGATTAATAATGAAATTTTACAAGAATTGTTTTAATTTTATTTAGTTATAATAATTTGTAAAGTTTCGAAAATATTTTTAAAATACTTCAAAGATTTGTTGGGGTTAGTTTAAAAACTTATTAATCGAACATTATACTATCTAATCGAAAATTAAAAAGTTTAATACAAGTTGTCGTGCCTTCCCATTTTAATATAATTATTAAATTATTTTAGTGTGCATTTGGAGTTTGTTTGTTTTTTGTATGGCAATTTTTATGTGTAAATTAAAAGGTCATGTATTTCAGAGTTTCTTCCCCTTACAGGGAAAATTTGTACAATTATGTCACTTGTACTCGCCAAATACTTATCTTATCTCGCATTTGGCAACACATACAGTGGAAAGGTCAGAAAGTTGAACTCTGTGGTTAAGAAATAGTTTTCTTCTAAATTTCATGCTATAAATAAGTATTACTTGTGCAAATCAGATTAATTTAACAATAAATTTGCTAATTTTCCGAAAATAATGTGTCACATATGTATATTCTATTTTTTGGAAGTTTTTTACCAACAAGAATTAACCTTTGTTTACAAATGTGTCAATCGCTCAAAAGTGACCGAAAAATTGAAAGAGTAAAAAGAAAATTGAAAAATGTTATATTCCAATCAATATAATTTCTGTTTTAAATACACCAGAGTATTTTGCTTACTGGAAATAGTAAACTGAATCATTTAGCTTTCAATTAAAACTAAAATACATATATTTAGGCAGCAATTTTTTTTAAACATGTTTCAACCGACAAGGAAGTTTTATTCATTTTTTATTTAATTTTTCCAGTTTTCTTACATGTTTCCTTTTTGCTCGAGATGAGGAATTTAAAAATGTTCCATAATCATTGACATTTCATGTGCTTTCAGACATTTCACTGACCATTTTCAAGGATCTTATTTTTCTGATTTTATTATTTCATTCTCATTCTTTATATCAAATTTTAAGAATTAATAAAATCTTCCATGTCGGTCATTTTTAACACACACACACGAGCGCGCACGCAAATATTGGAAAATATCTGTTACAAAACAAGATTGCCTTGATGAGCGAGCGCGTCCTAATATGTTCCCGAAACTTCAAGTCAGCATGACGGAAGTGACACCGAAATGTCAAGCGGCAGTTCTTCTATATTAATTATGCATGCATTAAACCCAACTCTTATTGTTTGTGGCGCAGTGAATATCGGCACGGAACGAGAAACTGAAGAGCCGTGTTCGAATTTCAGTTGCATTCTATTACGTACAAATATCCTTGGAGAAAGTTCTAATCCGTCTCTTCCCTCTAGCTACGAGTTAAATAACAAGACCGAGTTTTTTCTTTTGTTGATGAACATATCGTTTTACCGTATGCTTTATTTATCGTTAAAAGTTCTCAATATTAGTAATAGTAAATCAGTCAATTAAGTGCCATACGTGATACACGCTTTGGGCGATCATGTCTCGAAATAGACACGACTGACTGGGCAGAAGATTATTCCGCAGTAGGTTGCCATTGCTTTTCGCGGTAGATTGTTGCCAGTCAAAGCTGTAGAATTTATCCTATTTAACCCATAACTGGAGGGAAGAGTAGGATTGTACCTTTCCCAAGGGTATTTATCCGTAAGTTAATGTAAAGAATTCAACGGGATTTTGATCTAGGCTTCTCGATATCCACTGCACCACAACGCACATCTTCATAAATATAGCATACCTTAAAGCTTCCGTCTCATTCTAAGTCTGATCAATCTGATAATGTCAAATTGACAGCTCCTGAAAAGTGACTGGTTGTCCATTCTCGGGCTCGGCTGACATGAAGTAGAAAGACTATATTGAATTTATTGCTAAGTCAGCTGTTTAGAATAATTTCGTTCATTGTGTCGTGCGAGGCAATTTTTCTCTCCAGAATCTATCTTATATGTCCACCATTCGCCCATGCTTAGAATATTGCTGCCACATATGATCCCATGTACTTGCTATAGATCTAGAGCTTCTTAATAAAATCCAAAAAGAATCGACAACTTCATTGGTCCTGATCTAGTGTCTCGGCTTCAGTCACTTTCTCATCCCCGAAAGGTTGCCTCTCTTTGTCTTTTTTTATAAAAAGTAATTGATTAAAAGAGCTCTTCACGACTTTTTGAATCTAAGCGCAGAATAGACTGCCATCAAATTAAAGTTGATCTAACTAGATGTAACTAAATTTTTTGCTGACAGTTTCTTTTCTCAAAATTTTTGCTTGAAGAACATCCTTTAGGCACCATGCTTTCCAGCCAATGTTTATCTTCAAAAATGTAAATGCAATCGCTATCTGCTGTCCTCCTGACAGCAGATAGCGATTGCATTTTCTCTTACCGCTTATTATTAATGGCTTTGTTCCTAATTTTTCCACAGCCAGTAATCCCTTGTGTCTTAGTGAGTTTACTGCTTTCCATGGGGTGATACCGATTTCTATCTATCTATCTATCTATCTATCTATCTATCTATCTATCTATCTATCTATATATATATATATATATATATATATATATATATACGCAGAGAGAGAGAGAAAATGATAAAATTTTGAAAAACTCATGTCGTTATATATCTATATGTAATATATATATTGCATGCATGTTTACAGATACTTATTAAATTTGTTTGAATTCTGCGTTTTCAGAAAAATCGTTTTACTTTACCGGGTTTCGCTTTTAACTTTTTAAAAAAGATTGTACGGGTTTATTAATTCGCCACGTGCTTCCGTTTAGTCAGTCAAATGCCATACATGATAGACGCTTGGGCGATTATGCCTCGAAAGGGACATGACTGACTGGGCAGAAGATTATCCCGCAGTAGGTTGCCATTACTTTCTGCGGTAGACTGGTTGCCAGCTAAGGCTATAGAACCCAATCTGTCCTGTTATTTGAGCCATAACTAGAGGGAAGAGACAAATTAATACCTTTCCCAAGGGTATTTTCGCGTAAGTGAATGTTCGAACTATATATATATATATATATGTGTGTGTGTGTGTGTGTGTGTGTGTGTGTGTGTGTGTCGTACACGCTCTAGCATATTAGCCAAATACTATTGATGGTAAAGAACTTAAAACATTCAAAACATTTCTCTTTAATTACCGCAAAAGTAAAATCAACAAATTCAGCCTCCTCGACTGTGAGATCATTTATCGCCTCTCCAAACTATTGAATGCTTTGAAAAGTTCTGCCATTGACGCTGCAATATCAGAGGAATTTTATTTGAAAAACAAGCTCACTGTATGTCGAGCCGTAGTAACTGTAACTCCCCTCCATTTCTCTGAATCCTGGACTCGCTATCGAAACCATATTCGCCAGCTTCTATAAGCAGTACCTTTGTACGATTTTTGCTATAAGGTGGAAGAGAAAAATATCTTATGTTAAGCTGTTTTCAAAGTTCGAATCTGAAAGAATGAAGACATTATTAATGCAATCGCAATTTTAGTGCTTTTGTCATGTTATGCGCACGAGTGATAAAAAGAAAACGAGAAGCCAACTGCGTGATGTTTTTCAAAAGTAGAAAGAACCCTGCTGAGATACAAAACTATGTACCATTAATGTTAACATTGACAGTTTCCTTATAAATAGACATGTTAAATTTGTTAACCAAGTAGCCTGTGTTGTTTTCTGTTGAAATTTATAAAAGCTTTCACTTGAAACATTTTTTCAGGAAAATTGGTTTCTCAAGTCCTTCAGCTGTTTATGCACTTCCCAGTATTTATGGTAGTTTCCTTCCTAACCTTTTATTAGAAAAATATGGAATATCAGCATCATGATTTTTTCCTTATTTTCTCTTCGACTCAAATGTGAAACCCCTTTTAGTTGTTGCTAATGCCGGTAGTCATCAAGTGATATCGTTTCTGTTATTTGATACAGTATTTGTGATTCTGTAACGCCAGCCCGCCATCAACCTGAAAATGCGATTGCATACAGTATCCTTTTTTGAAATTGCAGGTTCAAGGATAAGAAGAAAAATAACCCCGCAGCTATGAGAATATATTTATAAACTCCCTGGCGCAAAACATATTTCGTAGTTACTATTAGGAAACTCTGCTCTAATATAGATATATTGCTGATATGTCCTTCATATAAATGCACGAGGAGAACATTCTCCATGTTTTCAAACGATGCGTCAAAAACTTTAAAAACCTCAATAAATTCACAATATGTTGTAGAGTAGCTAGCATCCCTTCAGCACTCTAACTGATCAAATGGCTCATAGTCTGAAAGAGTCCACGAATATTTATTTAAAGTTCGTTTTTAATAAGTTGCGACAAGCAGATTAATACTCGGACTGATTTACTTCGTTCGCTATTCATAATTTAGACCCTACTCTCTTTTGCTCGTAAGTTTGTCTTGTTTATTGTTTGTAACTTACTGTTCTGTATTTTTTATATATCCGTTAGCAACGGATATTGTGCTGAATAAATATATTAAGAAATCATTTTTCTCTGTGTATCGACAATACAACACAATAGTCACTTCCGTTTCATTTCTGGGTGTTTGAGTTTGAGTTTTGTTTGATGACATATCAACTTCTGTGGGTTATTTAATGTCAAAAAGGTGAGATTTTAAGGTATTTTATAATGTTCAATTATAGTGAGAAGGTTGATTTAGTCAGATTTGAATGAGAATTTTTTGTTTTTATTCTTTATTTTAGAAAATGGAAAATGCCTTCTAGTTTTGTATTCAAAAATGTTTTGCTGAGAATTTGTTTTCTTCAAAAATGTGTTATGGTAATAATGTCTTCTATAAAAATGTATTTTTGGTAATATTTTTCCTTTAAAATGTATATTTTTCTATAATAGTCTATTTTTATGTATATATTTCTATATATTCAAAGTGTTTTGACCCCAGTATGGGGGGTTAACTCTTTGCTCATAGCTGGGAACTTAACAGGTGCTACCACTCCGAGTCAGGGTGTATCTGGAAACATCAGAAATTAAGAGGTGGTTCCATGCTCCTCACAACCTCTCTTAGAGGCCTTGCTGCCGGATGCAGTTTACCGTATTTCTGGGTGTACTGGTACGTCTAAACAACAAACATCTTCACATTGCAACACAATAGACCTACATATGGTCATTGCAACTTAAACTTTAACAGCTGCCACCTAGTAACCTAGAAAAATCAATAATCAATACACACTATTTACGCATAAAACGTATCTGTTTTGACACTGGTGGTTAAAAAACGTATAGGGCAACTAATCAATCACTTTCTCAATAGAAAGTATTCTCTTAAAACTATAAAAATATCAATCACCAAGGCTTTCGTACACAATACAGATACGTTTCTAGTTTAGGAAACAAATAAGAAAAATTTCAGAATTCTTGGGATTTTCCATTTTAATTACAACATCCACAAACTACTTAACGCCAGATGACAACCTCCAAATCTTCAATCACTCCTTAAATCTTGTATACAAACTGCGACCCGTTTGATCTTTCTGAAGAGCACGCATAATTGATAATGTTTCTTAAAACGTTGTTGTTTCGTTTTCACTTGTTCACTTACTCTCTCATACATAGCAACATACATTAAAACAATGATTCAGTAAAATGTTTTTGAATTTTGTAAACTTTTTCGTAAATGTATATTTTCGTGATTTTAAAGTAAGATCAGAAGTGTAAACATAATTTACTTTCGAAACAGGAGACATTCATAAGATTTTTTCTCTGTAGAAGAAATATACTTTTCTTTATTTTCTAAAGAATAAATTAGAAATATATCACACGCAGAGACATGTGTAAATCACACTATCATCGTTGTTAATATTGTGGCAAGACTTAATTTTTTTAATCTTTGACTTTTTTTTTAAAATTCCAGTTTTTAAGGTATATGTTCATGCATATGGTCTTCTGAGGCATATCGTCTTCTGACGAATATGGTCTTCTGATGCATGTAGTCTTCTGATCCATATGGTCTTCTGACACATGTGTTCTGACATATGTGGTCTTCTGACGAATGTGGTCTCCTCACGCATATGGTCGCTTGATTCATGTGGTCTTCTGACCCATATGGTATCCTGATGAATGTGGCCTTCTCACGCATATGGTCTTCTGGCGCACGTGGTCTTCTGACTCATATGGTCTTCTGGGCATCTTCCGTATGGTCTTCTGACGCATGTGGTCTTCTAAATCGCATGGCCTTCTCACGAATGTGGACTTATTACACATATGGTTTTATGACGCATATAATCTTCTGATGCATATAGTCTTCTGTAATGAAAATAGCTAAGGTACTTACTACAAAATACACTTTTTATTAGTGCGGCCCGATTTGTGATGAGCCCACTACTCGAAAAAGGTTGTCTGTACCTCATCTAGACTACCAAAAACATCCACTTACCAAGGTAACGTAATATGTAAGAGACCCCGATATTAAGTTTGTGAACGTATTAACACCGATGGTATTTTTACGTCACCTGGCACACACAATCGTTCAACTTGCCCCCTTGAATTTCGACAGTTCAAATGTGATATATCTACATTTTTGCAACAAATGTTAAACAGGAAATTGTATTTAAATTGTTGTTCTCATCTTCTTTGCCATATTTGCGACACTTCGGTCGTTTTACGCTGTGTACCTTTCTTCAGGTGACTGGAATTTATGACTAAAGTCTTTATTTCTTCCACCGAGGTAGATTGTTCTAGTTTCCCGTGTCATGTTCTTCTAGATATCTCATTATTCGTTATCTTAACTATCAAAGACAGCAACATTAATTTCACTGAAGCTGCCCATTTCAACCAACCGGACCATAGCATTGATTATGTTAGAAGAGTTCTTTTATTGTAATGACAACGCCGAAAATCCGAAGTAAAATACATTTTAAAAAGAAATTCCCATATTCTAGGTTTAAATAGGAACTTAAGCAAACTCAGTGAATGCAGTTTACACACATAGTATTCTAAAACCCCTATATAACCCACACCGTTGTAAACAACTAACTAAAAACTACTAGATTTCATCAGTAATATAGCACATGCGAAAAAGATCCCCTCAAAATTTCAACTTGATTTTATTTTTCGTTGAGAAAGGATACAGACGTATCGGAAAATTACGATGTTTGATATATTCTCTCATCCAGCTTCTATTTAGGTTTGAGGTTGAGTTTGAGTTTTGTTTAAAACCTCTGTGGGTTATTTAATACCAAGAGGTGGGGTTTTAAGTTATCTGTTTTTAATGTTTGGTTATAGTAAGAAGGTTGAGTTAGTCAGATTTTAATGAAAATTTGTTTTTATTCTTTTTTTATTTTCGAAAACTGAAAATGTCCTCTAGTTTTGCATTCAAAAATGTTTTGCTGAGAATAATGTTTTTCCTTTAAAAATAGATTATGGTAAAAGTTTTTTCTTCAAAAATGTATTGTTGGTAATATTTTTCCTTCAAAAACGTATATTTTTCTATAAAAGTCAATTTTTATGTATATATTTCTATAAAAGTGTATTTTTATACTTTCATAGTGTTTTGACCCCAGTTTGGGGGTTAACTATTTGCCCATAGCTGGGACCCTAACAAGGACTACCACTCTTGGTCAGGGTGTACCTGAGAACAACAGCAATTAAGAGGTGGTTCCATGCTCCTCACAACCTCCCAATCAGAGGTTTTGCTGCCGGATGCAGTTTATCGTCATGTCCAAGACCATTCTATTTGATATAATAGTAATGCTAATATTAGCCGTTTCCCTATAAGGAAATATTTGGCATTCATTCACCGATAAGCCGCTATTGCTTGTGGTTGAAATTTATAAAATCTTTCTCTTAAAATTGTTATTTTATGAAAACAAGTTTCTCGAGTTTCAATAGCTGTTATCGCTCTTTCCAGTGTGGAATATTAGCATATTGATTATGTCATTACTTTCTCTTTTAGTGCTATATGATATTCATTTTTGTTGATACTGCTATTGAAAGCGATATAGTTTATATATTTGTGATTCAGTAGCTCCAGTCTGCAAATGTTAAAAGAAGTTGGCCTTCAGGTTTTATTCGCACAAATCCTTTTTCGTCATGGATCTCAGGAAGAGGTTTTATAAGGCTGAGACTTTAGGATTTTTTTAAAAACTGGTTTCTCGTTATGCATGACATCCATATAAAGGTCTCGATCTGATCTATTTAAGAACATGAAGGCATTTATTAAGTAACTATGAGAAGTTTCGGGTTTTAGTAATAATAATACTAATAATGGTGGTCTTCGCCATGATACTAAGTCTTCATTCGCTCAAAATCATTTTTAACCATTGATCTCATACAGTAGTTGTATTCAGCGTACAGTTTAGATATTTGCAAACGGGTTTGGTGCCATGTATGTTATTCATATAAATGTCTCGATCTGACGATCATATTTTAGAAGATGTTGACCTCTGGTAAGTAAGTACAAAGTATTTCGGGTTTAATAATAATAATAATAATAATAATAATAAGAAGAAGAAGAAGAAGAAGAAGAAGAAGAAGAAGAAGAAGAAGAATGGTGGTGGTCTTCGCCATCATTCTCCTTCCTTACGCGCTCAAAATCATTTTGAACCACTGATCTGAGAAAGCCGTTGTATACAGATGACAGTTTAGAGATTTCTAAACGGGTTTGACGTTACAGGAAACAAATCCTGTACCATCCAACAATTGATTGAAACGCAAAAATTGAAATTGCACACCCGCAAAATCGGATCAGAATAACTGAAAACATTTTTAAAAAACTATACCAAGGCAAATTTCACAAGCCGGTGTGAAAATTAAGATTCTGAATTCTGGTTGGATAGGAAATAGCAAATTGAACATTGACCCCGGTCAAATTTTCTTAACACCTGAAAAATGGGTATGCATTTCGAGCCGATTACGTGATTTTATCTAAGTACTTATCCACGTCTCTTGACTGGCCAAAGACAATCCGATGGGAGTAGGGATCTGATAAGGACCTCGTCACAATGTAAGGGAGAAATTTTAAAATACCGAAACTGACATGTCTCGTCGACATACATTAGTTATTCCTCTCTATCCAATTTTTTTCTTCGTTTTCACTCACACGCAATCAACGAAACAACAACAAGATACTTCAACTGGCTTCTAATAATTAACTTCGATGAGTAACATTTTCATTCATTTCTTCACCTTCCTTTTCACTTTCACGCTGACCATAAAAAAGAAAGAAACACATACTTTATTAGTAACCTGTTAATCCTTTTACATACACACATCCTGCTACTTACTACTATTTCTATGAAACATTTAACTACGTAAATTTTCTCTTTGAACATTTAATTCTTGCAAATTAATTAACTACGTATTTGAACATTTCCTTCTTACAAATTTGTTATTCTGTTCAGTTAATAAAATTTCACTTATTTAACAAACAAATCACTTTTATTCTTTTAACGTGATGATATTTTAAATTGTTAGTATTTCGGTTGTGTTTGGCACAAGCCCAATTTGATAAATATAGGCGAGGCCCCCACAACATCATGTATGACATCTATATGAAAGTTTCGATGTAACGAGACAATTTCTTCTTCTTCTTTTATGTGACCTGTCCCTTCAGGACGTAGGCGATCATGGTTCTCCATGTCTCCCTATCCCTTGTGGCTCTTAGTATGTTTGCCCCTGTTGCTCCTGACAACCCCCGTTCCGTCATTCACCTGATCAGACCCTGCAAATATGTTATCCACTGCCTTCCTCTGTCTCTCTTTCCTTCTATCTGACTAGTCAGTATCAGGTTCTCCAGGCTCTCCTTCCTCATTGCGTGTCCCAGGAACTTCAGTTGTCTCTTCCTGATACTCAGTATCAATTTCCTTTTTGTTGCCATTCTTTCCAACACCTCATCGTTGCTTGCATGCTCAGTCCACGATATCCGTCGCATCCTTCTGTAGAACCACATTTCCGTAGCTTCCAGTTTTGTCCTCATTTTCGATGATATTGTCCAGCATTCCCTGCCGTATTGAAGAACTGACATCACGTAGCAGTTCAGCACTCTTTTCTTTGTTTCTATTGAGATTTTCCTGTGTGTTAGTATTTTGCTCATCTTCTGGAACGCGTCCTTTGCCATGCCAATTCGCCTTCGGATCTCCGTGTCGCACTTTCCATCTCCTGTTAGAACACTTCCTAGGTACTTAAATTTTTGTACTTTCTTGATTCTGTTATCGCCCACCTGTATTTGGCATTTTGGGTTGTATCTTTTGCTGATGACCATGCACTCAGTTTTCTTAAAGTTTATTTGTCGTCCATTTTTGTCACTCTCCACTGCTATTTTCTGTATGAGATCTTGCAGTTTCCTTTCCGTGTCCGCAATCAGCACTGTATCGTCCGCATACCTTATGTTGTTCAGGTTGTGGCCTCCAATAACAAATCCTGGCGTGTCGTCTAGGGTCCTCAAAATATTCTCGCTGTACAGGTTGAACAAATCCGGTGAAAAGACACATCCTTGTCTTACGCCTTTTTCTATCATTGTGTATCTACTGAGATCGTTACCTGTCCGTATGCAGGCCGTTTGCTGCCATTAGAGATTCTTGATTATTCTTATGTCTTTCCCGAAAATGTCGATGCTACCTAGCATCTCCATCAATTATGAAATTTGTTAAAGAAGTTTCGAATTTTAGTTATAGTAGTAATAGTAGTAGCAATAATAATAATAATGGTGGTCTTCACCATGTTTCTCCGTTTTCACTCTCTCAAAACCATTTTAACTATTGATCTCAGAAAGTTGTTTTATTCAGCTAACAGTTTATATATTTCTGAATGAGTTTGGCCCTATGCATGACACCGATATTAAAAAGTCTCGAACTGATGAGGCTATTTAAGGGCATGAATCGAGTTTTAAAGTTGATGAAGCCTAATTATATACAATAAATACAATTTTTATTCTCATGATAGTCAACATTATTTTTATTGTCAGTTTTATTGTTACTCTTTTGATTCTTGTCTCCTGGCCGATTAATGAAATTTGATATACAGGGTTGTTCAAAAGTTGGTGGACAGTAGGCGTAATAGGTTTAATTGTCATTGTAATAATTGTATTAGTAAATATAATTGTATATGTAATCTCAAAATAGATGTTAACATGCACTGTCCACCTACATTTGGATCACCCTGGATATATATTTAATTGTCAATGTAATAATTGCATTAGTAAATATAGTTGTATAGGTAATCTCAAAAGAAATGTTAGCATTTACTGTACATCTAGTTTTGGACCACCCTGGATATATATTTAATTGTTAATGTAATAATTGTATAAGTAAATATAGTTGTATAGGTAATCTCAAAAGAAATGTTATCATTTACTGTATATCTAGTTTTGGACCACCCTGGATATATATTTAATTGTCAATGTAATAATTGCATTAGTAAATATAGTTGTATAGGTAATCTCAAAATAAATGTCATCATTTACTGTTCATCTACTTTTGGACGAGTCTGGACAGTATCTAGATGGGTGAACCGTTGGGAATACTAATTGCTGCTGTAAGCTTCTGTGTGTGGTTGTATAATAGATAATATCTCAGAAATGCTAATCAGAGAACTCAGTTTCAATTCCAGTTACATTCACTTACGCGCAAATACTATTGGAAAAAATATATATCCACTTCTTCTACCCCAGTTATGGGTTAATTAGTAAAACTTCTATCATTAAAAATATGAATATTTAAAAAAATAGAATAAACTTGCGTACAAAATATTTAGATATCGGCATTAAATAACACGCGTCGGCTGATAAACCGTAAAATACAACCAACCAACCTAAAGCTTTAGATACACGCAGATACACCCATATGTCCATAGCTTAGTGATTGAAAATGCGTTCACTTTACAAAGCAAATATTTTCTTTTAAACATAGTCTTCTTTCTTACCAAGTTTGCTTTCTTTATCTTACTTCCCCATGCCCCTTCCCAGCAGCTTACAAATCCATGACGCCGTTTCCCTTTTGAAATATATCTTTCTCAGATATAGAATAAAAATCCAGGACGTTGTCTCCAATTTGGGAAAACCCAAGACTCATTTTTTCCCGTTCGTGGAAAATCTCACCACATGGGACATAGATGTATCCGGTTCATTTGGATCTAGAGTCTTAAACGTGGCTGCTCCAGATACAATAGTATCTCCATATTAGAAGCAAGGCTCTTCGTTTTTGTTTTTTCGTTACAACCTGCTTTGCTGTGAAGATATACATGATATATTATTCTCTTTGTGTGGCAAGTGTCTATGTGTATATATCTAAACTTGTGTACAATGTAGCGTTATAAAACTCTCTGAGAACAAAGCATGTTTGTCATTATTTTTCCTTTGATCCATCCCGTTCCGTCCATGAACTACAGTGTTATTATATCACAAGTATAATAATGCCCATAACGAAAGATTCCCCTTTTTTTTCGTAGCCCTCTACCGTTACATTATGAAAATACACGTCTAAATTACTTTTTTCCCATTAGCACTATTCGATGACGCAGCAATTACTCCTTTTCACTAAATCCACGAATGAAAACCGGGAATTATGACACAACAAATTACGTTTTAGCATTAAAAAGCTTCTATTTTAAGAGTCCAACATCATTAAATAGATTTATTTAGGCAGCGAATACACAGCGTAATGCAGATTTAAATCCACTTTATTTTTATCTAAGACGCATTCGCTGTCATGTACGCTTTGAGCATGACCTTTTTTTCTGTCCATCAAATCAGAATCTCTCGTCGATCAGAAATGAAGCTGCATCAAGATTCCATGCCACCACTTTACTGATTTGAATAAAAATCAATGACAATAGCAAGCATTAGTCATTAAGAATAGAGGTTTCAGATTGGCTGATCTAGGCATGATTCAGAAGGATTTTGAACGATGTATAAACAAATATCCAGATGCGTTGTTAGGATAAATTGTTTAAAAGGACGTCAAATGAAAGCTGACAATGCAACAAAATGGCTCCCTTTCTACACTGATGGCCAGATCTGGAATACGTTGAACGGTTCTCCTGGAAAGAGCCAAGACTCTCACACAAGAAAAATAAATCAAATTACTGCTGGATGTTTCCAAAATCAACTATAAACCAGACCAATGTTTATCTAATGATACAAGTATAAACCGGACAAGGTTTTTTTTTCTTGACTCAAGTATAAACCATATGACAGTTTGCATTGATTCAAGTATAAACCGGGTCAGTATTTGTCTTTGACTCAAGTATAAACCAAGTAAATGTTTGCCTTTTGACTCAATTATAAACCAGGTAAATTATTACCTTTTGACTCAATTATAAACTAGGTGAATGTTTGCCTTTTGACTTAAGTATAAACCAGGTGAATGCTTATCTTTTGAATCATGAATAAACCAAATAAATGTTTGCTTTTGACTCAAGTATAAGTCGAGCTAGTGTTTACCTTTTGACTCAATTATAAAATGGGCTAGTGTTATCCTTGCCTTTTTAAAATTTTGACTTAAATATAATAAAAAAATTTGTGATTGCATAGGCTTACATGTCATTAAATTTACATAAATGATAAATAATGGCTTCCCTAAAGTGACATGTTTAGAAAGAAAAGACGTTGAATGGGAAGTAACCCTTAGGGACACGTGAACTCTAACTGGTTGACAAAAAATTGAGTTCTCTACGAGGATTGACAATTTATGCTGAATCTTTCAGAATGTTAATATTTGATACTGAATAAATACTTTCGCTTTTTGCGCAAATGAGATAAATTTCAATTTTGAAATAGCGATGAGACGTGGCAAAGTAGTTTTATGTAAAAGAAAAAACATCAAAACTGTTTTAGTTGAAAAAATATTTGTTAAGTCGATTAAAAGCCAATTTTGAAATTTCTTGTTTGTGCCTGGGGATACATTTTTAAGGCTATTTTTTTAGTGATTATACAAATTATTTTGAAACACGAAAGCGTTCACTTGCCTAACGTACTTTAAATATATCGATTGCTTTCAGTCACTGCACCAATTGACTAATTTCAAATTCATTTACGCATTTCACGAGAGAATTTGTTCACATGATTTTCAGTTTGAGGTTTTGCGGAATGATGTAATGAGCAAACAGGCACACAGTTAAAGAAAATATTGAAAACTTCAAATATATAATAATCTAAAAAAAAAATAAAAATAACCCAACTAATAGTAAACTAGTATGGATTAATTGGCAAAAAATGTTGCCAAGATAACACGAAAAACAGATGTTTGAACATTTGTTTTTGCAAACCTTTGGGATTAGAGCAATATATTATGTACTAAAATTCATTGATTTTTCGCCGCAATATATATATATATACTAGCAGTATAGCCCGGCGTTGCTCGGATGTAATGAAAACTTTAAAATTAATTCATGGTTTTGGAGCTCAGACTCTTTGGACGTTGACACGGAAGACTAAAAAGCAATAGTTGTTTCTAGTTAAAGCGAAACCGTAGACTGAAAGAAAAATGAATGGATGTAAATCAAATTTTGGTTTCCTGGTATCGATATCAAATTTTCTGCACTATTGTAAGAACTGCAACCTTGAAACTTCTGAATATCGTTTCTTATGTCGTTGTCTATGAGTATATCAAATTAGATTAAAATCGGACCACTCCTTCTATAACCCGATTTTTTTCTATTATCGATTTTCGAGTCAAAACCTAGCTAAGAACACTCGCAGACGCTTATAGTACAACTGTATAAATTTTCAAGAAAATTAGTTCAGCCGTTTCGGAGTCTATAGGTAACGGATACACACACACAGACACACACACACAGACAAAGTTCCATTTATAAATAAGTTTTGATTAGATTAGATTAGATTAGATAGATAGATAGATAGATAGATAGATAGATAGATAGATAGACAGACAGACAGACAGACAGACAGATAGACAGATAGACAGACAGACAGACAGACAGACAGATATGAAGAAACCATGATAGATAGATAATACAAAATTCTATCACAACAAGAAATAAAGGTAATTTCATACTTATAGGCATTTTTTAAAGATGATGGAATAAAAAATAAAAAGTCATGAAAATGACCTACCGGTTTCAATCTCGTTTTTCGTCAGGGTCAACTGGGACTTCTTAATTCTTCAATATTTAAAATATTAAAAATGAAGATGAATCATGACGAAGGGTGGAAGGGCAGGCACTAAATGGTAATTATGGGAAGTCAAATCACACAATCTCTCTGTCTACAGAGAGACGGGGTCCTAGCTTTGATGTATAGTGACTCCAACGCCTGTAACTGAAACATTTAGTGCGAGCCAGACAACACAGTGAACTGGTCCACACTGAAACCATTCACGCAATTCCTGCTATTAAATATATATATATATATATATATATATATATAACTTAATTTAAGTCACTATATATATATATATATATATATATATATATATATATATATATTCATTTAGAAATTAGTTATTTCAGTGACATAGGTTTCAATCATTCGATATCTTCAGGCGATTAACAATAACTCGAACAGTGATTATTTTTTATGAATGCACGACTAGAATTTCAAACAACCGAAAAATTTTCAAAATTAGGGAGGATTTGTTTAAAGATCTTTCATCCATATATATATATATATTCTGTAAGTAGCCACTTAGAATTTCTACAGCAAGAATCTGCCACCATTTCCTTTTTTTTCTTTTTCTTTTTTTTCGTTACCCTTATTTACGTTTTTATACAAATAAAAGTATCTGGCCAGATTTTTTGTTATCGCTGATGAGGTGGGGGTTTAATTTACTCGTTGAAATACCCATACGTCTTCGGAAAACTAGAATTTTTTTACATGTAATATATATATATATATATATATATATATATATATATATATTACATATTGAAAAAATTCGAATGAATGACACTTCGCGAGGGTGTAATAGTTTGCAAGTTTGTCTTCCTCGATTAGTTATGAGTAAGTAGTGAATTTGATACCATTGATTGCTCTATACTTTTGGCCTTACGCCACACACACACACACACACACACACACACACACATATATATATATATATATATATATATCCCCGCGAAGTGTCCATTTTTTTTCTCGGCGACGTTTCCGAGCTCACTTGTGTCTCCGCTGGCACACATACACACACACACGTGTGTGTTTGTCTGCATGTGTGTGTGTGTGTGTGTGTGCGTGTGTCTGTTTGCCTCATGCCAAAGCTCCAGAAAAAGATACGTTTTAGCAGGAATGTTTTTTCAACATAATCTCTTTCTTCAATTACATAAAACTTTCACTTCTGTTTTTAATAACCTATATCTGACATATCAGTGCAAAAATCTAACATCAATATTCAACTCCTGACAGTGCCAGGCTATATATTTATCGACCAACCCCTCGTAGACGTTCGAATCAACAGTGCATAAAGCCTGTCAGATTTACACATCATGCACAAATCAGGCCATGGACACAGCTGGGCCTGGAGATCACATTGAAACTCACAGTCACCATTCAATAAGAATTCTGTTATACACACACACACACACACTATATATATATGAATTTACAATTTACATAGAGGGTGAAAATTTTAACCTCAATTAGTTATTTAACACCAACATGATTTTTAAGATAGTTTCATCTGAATATAATATTTATTCTTTGTAAGAAATTAGTTTGAAGATCAGAGTGTGGGTTTATTTGGTTTTACAGTGTATAAACCTGAATGGGTTATTTAATGCCAACAAAACTTGTAAGATAGAATATGTATTCTTTGTAAGAAATCAGCATATAGATCAACTTTCATTGACATATTTTCGTAAATATATTTTGTCGAGAGTCAAATGAATTTCTGGTAATATTGTTTTTCAGAAAATGTATTGCTGCCAACATTTTTCTTTCGAAAATTGCTATAAAATATATTTTTATACTTCCGTATTGTTTTGATCCCAGTTCAGAGGTTAACTATCTACCCATAGCTGGGACCCTAACAGGGTAAACCTAGAAATAACTGTAATTAAGAGGTGTTTCTACGCTCATTGAAGCCTCATGATCAGAAGACTTGCTGCTGGAAGTAATAAATTTATGCACACACACACACACACATACATACATATATATATATATATATATATATATATATATATATATATATATATATACACACACTACCGACCATAATTATTAGGCGACCCTAGTATTTAAAAAAAAACTAATGTATCTTTTACTATTTTTAGTATTTATTGCCAAATGAATAATTGTAAATGAAATTAGAATGGTTCTTTTGTTAATACTGCACAGTAACATGTGCATCCAATGAATTTATAAATATTTAATAATTACCTATATTGCAGTTTCATCAATGAAAGTATGAATAAAATTTAGGGTGATTCGGACGAGTTCATCTTTGCTTCCTTGCCTTGTAAAATTTTGCAAAGAAAAGAACCATTCTATTTTCATTTAGACTTATCTACTTGGCAATAAATACTAAAAATAGTATGAAATACATCATTTCTTTTAAAAAACTGGGGTTGTCTAATAATTATGGCCGGTAGTGTACATATGGGTGCAATGGTACTCAGCCAATGACCAGGTAATTACTAACACCTGGTTTCAAGGACACCCACGACGTCTATGGACATGGAGAAGCCCAGGAGCCGACACGAAGAACCAAATAGACTATATAACTATAAACAAGAGATTCAGGAACGCAGTTGTCCAATGCAAAACATATCCAGGTGCCAACTGCGGAAGTGACCACGTCCCAGTCATCTGCAAACTAAGGGTGAAACTCCGAAGACTAAAGAAGCCCAGCACATCACCAAGGCGGCAATACGACACGCTTGTGAATGACCTCACCCTGCAGAAAGAATACAATAACAGCGTGAGAAAGAAATATGAAGAACAAATTGGAAAAGGGCACTCAGAATGGGATTCACTAAAGGAAGCGATGGTGACCTCAGCGAACAACATAGCCCTAAAAGAAATCAGACGCAGAAGAAAAAACGAGTGGATGACCGAAGATATTCTCCACATGATGCAAAGGAGACAAAAAATAACGCCAAGACATGGAGCAGAATACAACAAACTTCACAGGGAGATAAGGAACAAATGCAGACAAGCTAAAGAGGAACGGCTCAACAACAAATGCGCAGAAGTAGAGAGATTGAGCAGGACCAATAAAGCAGAGATAAGAGAACTGACAGGACAAAAACCTGCTCCTCAACAGATGCATAAAATCCAAGGATGGAACAATCATATTGGAGAAAGAGGAAATACTCCTGCGATGAGAAGAGAATATAAAGGATCTCTTTTGCGACAGGAGAGAACAACCGAGAATACACAAGGAGGTGAATGGACCGGAAATAGTAAAATCCGAAGTGGAAGCTGCAATGGCCAAAATGAACAGAAACAAAACAGCTGATCCAGACGGCGTAGTGATAGAGCTGCTGATAGCCTTAGAAGAATATGGAATAGAAAAAATTACCGACATAATAAACGAAATTTAAAGCAGTGGAATAATACCAAACGACCTATGCAAGTCGATATTTATAGCACTGCCGAAGAAACCAGGTGCAAACGAGTGTGAACTACACAGAACTATCAGCTTAATGAGTCACATTACAAAACTGATTGTCAGAATCCTGATGAATAGAGCGAGAAGCAAAATCAGGCCAGAAATAGGGCAGGAACAGTGCAAGTTCGTCAAAGACACTGGAACAAGGAACGCCATATTCATGATTAGGATGTTCTCCGAAAGGGCAATACAAATGAAGAAAGATTTGTATCTCTACTTCATTGACTATGCGAAGGCATTCGACAAGATACGACACAAAGAATTGATGGAGATGCTCGGCAGCCTCGACATTTTCGGGAAAGACATCAGAGTAATCAAGAGTCTCTACTGGCAGTAAACGGCCTGCATACGGACAGGTAAAGATCTCAGTAGATTTACAAAGATAGAAAAAGGCGTAAGACAAGGATGTGGCTTTTCACCGGATTTGTTCAACCTGTACAGCGAGAATATTTTGAGGACCCTAGATGACACACCAGGATTTGTTATTGGAGGCCACAACTTGAACAACATAAGGTATGCAAATGACACAGTGCTGATTGCAGACACGGAAAGGAAAATACAAGAACTCCTACAGAAGGTAGCGGTGGAGAGCGACAAAATGGACTACAAATAAACTTTAAGAAAACTGAATGCATGGTCATCAGCAAAAGGTGCAACCCAAAATGCCAAATACAGGTGGGGGATACCAGAATCAAGAAAGTACAAAGATTTAAATACCTAGGAAGTGTTCTAACCGGAGATAGAAAGTGCGACACACAGATCCGAAGGCGAATTGGCATGGCAAAAGACGCGTTCCAGAAGCTGAGTAAAGTACTAACAGACAGGAAAATTTCACTAGAAACAAAGAAAAGAGTGCTGGATTGCTATGTGATGTCAGTTCTTTAATACGGCAGTGAATGCTGGACAATATCATCGAAAATGAGGACAAAACTGGAAGCTACGGAAATGTGGTCCTACAGAAGGATGCTGCGGATATCGTGGACTGAACATGCAAACAACGATGAGGTGTTGGAAAGAAGGGCATCAAAAAGAAAATTGATACTGAGCATCAGGAAGAGACAACTGAAGTTCCTGGGACACGCAATGAGGAAGGAGAGCCTGGAGAACCTGATACTGACTGGCCAGATAGAAGGAAGGAGAGACAGAGGAAAGCAGCGGATAACATGTTTGCAGGGCCTGATCAGGTGGATGACGGAACGGGGGTTGTCAGGATTAACAGGAGCAAACATACTAAGAGCCACAAGGGATAGGGAGACGTAGAGAACCATGATCGCCTACGTCCTGAAGGACAGAGCACATAGAAGAAGAAGAAGAAGAAGAAGAAGAAGAAGAAGAAGAAGAAGAAGTGTATATATATATATATATATGTAAATTTTAATGCCTTCTAAATGAAGCTGCTTTCCTTTAACCGCAATAGAGAATAATTCCTGCATACAATTAGAATAGATTATTCTAGTTTCCTAGAGAGCACTGCACTGTGCCTCCTTGTTCTCGAATGGAATGACTACATTAAATCCACAGCTGCATCTTCTGCTAGGAAGGTTGGTTTACTGTGTCGGGTTAGGAAGTTTTTCTCGTCAGAACCCATTTTTCACATTTATAAATCTACTATTCGTCCATGCATTGAATACTGTTATTATATCTGGTCGGGTGCTCCTGCTATTCATTGTTAGGTACTCGACAAAATCCAAAGGGGATCTGCAATATAATCTGTTCTGATATGGTAGCTCACCTTCAGTCACTTTCCCACCGTCGTGATGTAGATTCCCTCTGCCTCATGTACAAGTATTTTCATGAAAACTGCTCTGACGAGCTTTAGTCCCTGGTACCCCGACCACGTTTATTTACTTGTGCTATTAGATTAGCATCAATGTCCCACCGTTTTACCGCAGAAATAGCTAAATGTAACCGTCTGTTCTACTTTAATAGTTTCTTTTCTCGCACTTTTTCCAAAAGTTTAAATGCAATGTCAATTGCCATTTTCTATCTCCTTGATACACATCCATCTCTTATCCTCTCTTCGACATCCCATGTACTTTATCATTCTCACACTGTAACTCCCTGCATACCAGTGGCCTTCCTGCCTTGCTTGAGGTGAAATGATTGAAAATAAAATATGATTTGCAAGAGTCTCTTCCGCGATTATTATAATCTTAATCTCTTCAAGGCTAGTGATAACTGTTATCTTCACTACAGGTCCGCATAAACTGTGCCCCTTAACTTTCTATCTGGAATGGCTCTTGGAACTGTACAAGCGGAATTTATTGTAAAATATTTACTCTTTTTTAATGATTTTATCGAAAGAAGGCTAGACCGCTACTAGTGTGCAGGAGTTTACAGTAAAAGAATAAACTGGGTACAGGGGGCATGGAAGAAAGGATAAAAGATGAACAGGAACAATTAGATAGAAAATGGCAACTGACGTTGCATTTAAATATTTAGAAATTGTACCTGTCAGGGAATAAACGGAAGGGAATTCCAAAGTCGAGAAGGCGGTTACATTTATCTATTTAAACGATGAAAGGGTGGGATCTAGATACCAATCTAGTAATATGCTTAAATATACGTATGTGCGTTGTGCTACAGTGGATATCGGCTCGGAACGAGAAACCGGGGAGCCGAGTTCGAATTCCAGTTGAATCCATTGTATTCACTTACGCGCAAATACCCTTGGGAAAGGTATTAATCCTTCTTTTCCTTCCAGTTATGGGTTAAATAGCAGGACAGACTGGGTTCTATAGCCTTGGTCGGCAACCAGTCTACCGCAGAAAGCAATGGCAATCCACTGCGGGATAATCTTCTGCCCAGTCAGTCATGTCTCTTTCGAGACATGATCACTCAAGCGTGTATCACGTATGGCGCTTAACTGACTGACACGTAGTGGAGGAACCTGGGAAAAATATCATACATATATATATATATATATATATATATATATATATATATATATATATCATTTGTAAACGAGTTATTACGCGATCTAGGTTTTCTACCGTATGGTGTCTTCAGGCGAATTACAATAATTGATTTTACCGTTTTTTTAAGAACGATTACGTAATGGGGAATTTTATGAACGAATTTTCAAAAATTATAAGTTATAATGTTTTCATCCATGGTTGTCTGACCCAAATAGGTATTTTATGGTATGGTTACGCTTCGTCACAATTTCTGTTCTTTCATTCAGTAATTGATTTTTGTTTGGGAATAACATAATAGCTAACTTTTCTTCCTGGCACAGTCTACATATTTTGCCACCATTGTAAGGCTGACTGTTTTCACTATACTCCATGTTTTGTCTGGGTCTTTTCCATATTTGAATTTGAATTTCCACACGTAGCTTGCCAATTTTGTACATTTTTAAAAGTTTTCTAGCTTAAATGTAGATCTGTGATTGAACCATCTGGTCTTAAAGGTATCTTTGATTGATCCCAAATATATTTTGTATAACCATTTCAGTCAAGTAGATTTGCTTTGTTAATGGCTTCTTTTGTAATACAAAAGAAGTCATTTACAAAGCAAAAGGTGGCGTAATAACTCGTTTACAAATGAAAAAATATTCCAAAGTTCTACAATATAATTGTATATAGCACTTTTTAATACAACTGTGTACTGGTCTTATTTAATTATGACCAAAAACTAAGTAATTATATAATTATAGATATATATGTGTGTGTGTGTGTGTGTGTGTGTGTGTGTGTGTGTGTGTGTGTGTGTGTGTGTGTGTGTGCATGTTATAAATTGAGGTGTCTTCTTCAATTTAACGAACAGATTTCAAAATCTAAGATATGTTCTTTTCTTCTCAGATTTCCATATATAATTGATATTAGTTTCTATTTCGTAAATTTCTGTTCATAAAGTGGAAGAAAATGTCAAAGCCCAGGATTAGAATTTAAAGCACCTCTACGATCTTGACAACAGTCTCACTTAAAGACATGAATGTGTTTCTCAATAAGTTTATGTCTCATGTGTGCCAGCGGATATTACTCAACAACTGTATGTTTAGTTTGTGAGATCTTGATTCAGTCAGTTAAGTGCCATACATGATACACGTTTCGGCAATCATGTTTAGAAAGAGCATGACTGACTCGGCATAAAACTTATTTAGCAGCACGTTGCCATTACTTTCTATGGTAAACTGGTTGCCAACCAAGGCTATAGAACCCAATCTGTCCTGCTGTGCAATTCTTTTGTCCAGATCACTCAGTTAAGTGCCATACATGATACACACTTGAGCGATCATGTCTCTTTTCTTTACATTCTGCAGTAGACTCGTTGACAACGAAGGCTATAGAACCCAATCTGTCTTGCTGTTCAATTCTTTTATCCAGATCAGTCAGTTAAGTGCCATTTGTGATAGACGCTTGGGAGATCATGTTTCATGTCTGGGCAGAAAAAAAATTTTCAGCAGTACGTTGCCATTATTTTCTATGCTAGAATGGTTGCCAACCAAGGCTATAGGACCTAGTCTGTTATGCTATTTAACCGATAGGTGGAGTGCTAAACGCCGATTGAAAACCTTTCTCAAATATATTTGTGCGTAAGTGGATGCAACTGGAATTCGAACTCAGCTATGTGATTTCTTGTTCTAAGCCACTATTTACTGCACCACAACGTACATCCTGAGATATTGATTATGAAACCTTAATATGCTTTTCATCTCGAATTCTGTACAAGCTAATATTGATCGAATTCCTAAAACTAGAATACAGTAGCCGTTTATCCTGAAAGTAAAAGATTTAGAAAGAAAGAAAATTTTTTTCTAGTTCGGACAACTCCCGTCCAGTAAGTGACAGGCACTAGGATTTGCCTGTCAGTTTTATCAGTTTTAAAGACAGGCAGACGACTTTCTTAAGAATAATGACGGTAAGGTTAGCGTCAAGATTTTTGTCCAGGAGACAGAAAATGTTTATTTCTTTTTTTTCCCCAAAGTCAACGGCCATCTTAAAACATTTTGCTTCATTTTTCACCCATTAATTTTATGCAAGTTTTTTTTTTTTTTTAAGTCTAAATCGATTCCGTGTACACACCATGCTACACAACATGGAAATGGAAAGACAGGAAAGTGTTTAACCGAAATCGATTCTGAATTGCCAATATTAAGATTCACACTTAACATTTCGGTCTGTTATCAAAGAGTGTTGACTTAATGGCTACCGAATTATGCAAATACCTACAGTATTTATATATTCACAAGAGATGTGCTATACACAAGCGATTCCTGAACATTGACATTACTCAATATTCCTTCTTGAATTATAAAAGCGAACTTGATTAAGTACGTCACAAAGCGATTTATTTGAAAATCCTCTAATATACACGATTATAGTAACATTTCAGGACGTGAAATTAATAAATAACTAGTTAGTCAGTTTTAGTGCCATACGTAATACACGCTTGGGCGATCATGTCTCTTTTCATTACTTTCTGCTGTAGACTGGTTGACATCGAAGGCTATAGAACCCAGTCTGTCCTGCTGTTCAATTCTTTTATCCATGTCAGTCAGTTAAGTGCCATACATGATACACGCTTGGGCGATCATGTCTCTTTCCATTACTTTCTGCGGTAGGCTGGTTAGATAGAGGGGAGAAAGCAATGCGTAACATACTTGATGGGCTTGAGCAAATGAGTGGCAGAGTGGGGTTTGGGGAGTAACAGTAGAAACCTTGTTAAAAGCTTCTAGAAATAGGTAGATGTAAAAGGCCATCAGATCATTGTGCAATCATGTCTCTTTCGATCCATGACTGACTAAGCAGAAGATTATCCTCAAGTAGTCTGTCATTTCTTTATGCGGTGGACTATAGAACCCAGTCTGTCCTGCTATTTAATCCATAACTGGAAGGAGAAGAGATTAATTCATCTCGTTCCCAAGATTATTTGAGCGTAAGTGAATGCAACGAATTCAACCGGAATTCGAACTCGGCTTTACCGATTTTCATTCGGAACTGAAATTTCACCACAACGCACTTTATTATAACAAAAAATAGAATTGCAAGTGTTGCCAATAAACGAACAGTATAAAAACGTAACAATTATGGAAATTAATCACGATTAAATATTGACGTTAACTCCTTTATAAATAAATCATTAATCTAGGAATGTAAGTATAATGAATTGGACTGTTAAATATTAAGGCATATCAACTCGTTTATGTTGTTTTATGTCGCAGTTTCATTATTAATATTTTTTACCTAACGACGTACTACCTGTACAAGGCCTAACAACCACTTGTTGTAGATGTTTAAATGACATAGTTGATGTAGTGACGATAATCGTTAATACTATACTTGAACAGATTAAGTATTTTAGTGATCGGCGATGCATCTTCTTAGGAGTTGGTCCTATAGAGCGGCAGTTTGTATGAAAAAAAAAGCTATTAGATTGGAGCTTTCCTCTCACCAAGGAAATTTGAAGGAAATGAGGGTCGTTTACTGCAGTGTGTAGTGGCACGGTGGGTTCCAGTTAAGTGTTGTTGTACTTGCGTCATTTATACTTCAGTTTATAAACACCATTTTCGTAGACGCCACTCCAGTTGGCTTTTGTTGTGGGGTTTAATCGTCTGAATGTGATGTAGTCAGAGTATTCTTGGTTCCGCCGAAAAAGCAGTATATGTAAAAGAAACAACCAAACGATCACTAGTTCTGGTTTTCGTGATACGACACGGCGTCCAACTCCTTTCCAGGCGTGTAGCGCCTGTAGCTTTATTGCAGTGTTCCCATGCACAGTTTATTGCAGTGTTCCCACTTTGTTCAGCGCCAATTTGAGATGGACCAGAGGTAGGTCTACCTCTCTCTCTTTCTTTCACATTCTATCTCTCTCTGTCTCTTCTTGTCTTTCTCTCTCTATATATAAATTACCCATGTTAACCCTAGTTTTCACTAAATAGATAGCTCAAGAGCCACTCAAGGGGGACATAATCGTTGCCTAACGATTGCGTTTAGCATGAAACAGATTGTCACCTCTGCTGATTTCAGTGTTCACTTTTATATCTATATATGATCTATCTGATATTCAGCACTTAAACCCATAAAAATTGAAAGCCCTAATTTGTTTTCATATATGTATATGTATGTATGAGTGTGTGTGTGTGTGTGCGTGTGTGTGTTTGTGTGAGTGTGCATTTTGTTACGCTGCGAACGTTCTCTAAGGCAAGTGTTATTTCAGATGTAATATGTTGATATACCGTAAAACAAAATAATTCGATCTAAACCAAAGTAAAAATGAGAGAAAACAGCAAGTAATCTATACTACCAGTTTGTCTGAATGGATGGCACAACAATGGTAATTAACTGTTTCCTTCTAAGAAAATATTTGGAATTCATTGTCCGAGCAATCGAGCAGCCTGCGTCGGTTGTCATTCATAAAGTCTTTCTCTTTTAAATATTTTTTCTGGAAAATATGTCTATTAAATACAGTTATTGTTATCGCTCCCTCAAGTATTGATGAGTATTTCCTTCCTAACTTTTTGTTCAAAGTAGTGTGGAACGACAACATCTTGATTCTGTCATTATTTTCTCTCCGAGCGACATGTTCTATCCATTTTAGTTGTTACTGCTGCTTAAATTCCTCAAATGATTAACTTTCTTTTATTTGATAAACTTCTTTGTGATTATGTAGCAACAGCCAACGAGGTATGAAAAGTATGGTCCTCGCTAAGACCAACAGCTTTCATTTGCTCAGAGTCATTTTTAACCGTCGATCAGAGAAAGCGGATGAGCCATGACCGTGAGTATCCTCGAGGGAGACACAAATACAAGGAAAAACTGAATATGTCATTATTTTCTATTAGGGTGACATGTGCTATTCATGTTTGACTGGGAATCTTTAGCGCTAGCACACACGGTTCGAAGCAGGATGGTCCTCGTGAAGACCTACAGATTTTATTCTCTCAAAAGTTTTAGAGAAAAAAAAACAGACAGTTTCTGAGATACATACTGAAGTATAAAAATAATTCATAGTAAAAGGCGCTAGATACTTTGGCGGATAGAATGAGCCGAGACCGATTGTGCCCAGATATAGCAGCAATACTCTATTTCTGGTTTAGTCTGATTCAAGCAAAATAAAACAATAAAAGTGGACAGGTACTTTCTGGTGTGGTACAATGAACCGTCAATTTCTTACCAGCGTCTTTATTCATTCTTATTCATCTTGATGTCTGTGGTCATTTTCTACTCAAAATAATTATTCATCGATGTTCGTCTCACGCTTCTATGATTATCCCGTTTGTTATGAACTGAAGAGATGCATCTCAGTAAATGAAAACATTTCTTCTGTTGGTCGGGTTTTGAAAACCTTAATTCTTGATAAAAACAGTTAATCGATATTTTCTAAATCTTTTTTTTATGATGGCAATAAGCACATGCATGGGATATATTCATGCGAAAAGACTTGTCATGGACAGATTTCAGGAACATAAACCTTTAGAAATGTGAGAGAAGAAAGCAAAATACTATTTATGAACAGTAATTATACTGCTTACAAAAGTGTAAACATTGGCGCGGTCGAAGTTACTCTTCAGTAATGCATATTGCATGCCATTTTTGGATATATCACGGAAAAGTTAGGTTAAAGTCAAGATAACTGAGAAAAGTGAATTCGCTAAGGACCCTAAATCCGGCGAAATTTGGAAATGTGTCAGTCTGTACTGATAAGAATTTTCGAAGAGAAGAAAGACGGTTACGTCTGTTAGCTAAAAAGTTTAAGTTGCGAATAGATAGATAGATAGATAGATAGATAGATAGATAGATAGATAGATAGATAGATAGATAGATGTGAAAAGATGAAGAGAGATAGATATGGACCGACGGAGAGAGTTAAATAGATATATACATTGATAGATATGAAAACACTGCGATAAATTGATATGAACGGACGCGAAGGGTTTACGGGAACTGAATGAAGCAGCGACGAAAATAAAAGAAAAGCATTCAATGAGAAAGAAGTCGACGTATGAAATTGAATTTATAATTTTCAGCATCAAAGTTGACAGAATATGAAAGAGTCGGGAAAGAATTTCACGTGTGAGAAGTGACAAAACCATTAGCACCGAACGGTTATATCTCTCAATTTCAAAATTTATGCAACCTAGCTGCTAATCTAATACTGATATTAGGGGGTCGTCGATGCTTCTGTAACTTGTCCCGTTTACAGGTTAAAAAAATATGAAAAGGTCTTAAATGAAAGTGGTCATAAAAGCAAATTAGAATACAAACCTCAGTTAAACAAATGAAAAATATTACTAGAAATCGAAAACATTATTCGGTTCAAATTACCGTTTAACTGAGAAGTAAAATCCAAAATAGAGCAAATAGTTTTTTTTTAAATAATTAACAAACACTTCTTTAAAACCTCGAAGTTACATAAAATATTTAATAAAAAACAACTAAATTAAGTTATAGCTGCGCTAGTAATTTAGAAAATTACATAAAAACAAAACACCAGAAACTTAAAAATAACGTACATCGTAATATCGCTAAACCCTTTATCCTCCGAGTGAGGTAGAACCCAATCTGTCCTGCTGCTTAACCCATAGGTGGATAGAGAAGAAATAGATTAATACCTTTTAAAGGGTTTTTGTAAAAATAGATTAATACCTTTTCAAAAGGTTTTTGTAAATAAGTGAATAAATGTAACTCAACTGGAACTCGATTCTCCGATATTTTTTGTAATCATTTCACCCCAAGCAAGGCATTCCATTGCCACTATTGCGCATGGGGCTACATAGGAGAAGGTAAAGAGGAGGAGTGGTTACGTGTAGGAAATATCAGAAGGAAGGTGATAGATGGGTAAGGATGAGGGATGGGCAGATTGGAAAAATGTTTGAAAGAATGGGAGCGAGTTAGTTAGGAGGTGTCTATTAACCTTACATTTAAACTCCTGGAGATTGTAGCCGTCGGGGAAGCAATCATGTGGAAGAGAAAATGCGAGAAAAGAAACTGTTGGAGTAGAAGTTGCTGTTGCATATTATCAGTTTCACTGTAAAAGGGTGGGATCTAGTTGCTAATCTAGTTTCTCGTGCAAATTCGTATCTATGGGGCAGCAGTGATCCAAGTTCATTGGAGCAGAAGCCGTGAAAGTGTTTATAGAAGAGACACAGGGAAGCCACGTCGCGCCGGTGAGAGAGAGACTGCAGGCGGTCTGCCAAGTTGGTATCGATCACATTACAGACCCTCCGCTGTACCTTTTCGAGAAGTCCGAGGAGAATAGCAGGAGCACCCGACCAGATATGGCAGCAGTATTCAATGCACGGGCGGATGGTAGATTTATAAATGTGCAAGATAGATTCAGACGGAAAAAACCTCCGGGCCCTGCACAGAGAACCGATTTTCATAGGAGCGGATTTAGCAATGGATTCGATATAGTCATTCCATTTGAGGTCCGCTGTAAGTGTGAGACCAAGGAGACGTAGTGTTTTACTCTCTGGGAAGCAAGCCTGGTCCATACTAATGGGAGGTAGGTGCGATTGTCTATGATGGTTAATTGATAGTAGCTTTGTTTTAGAAGCATTAAAGCTTACGAGCCATTTCTTACCCCAGTCCACTACGGATTGGAGGTCCTTTTCAAGTTCGGCTGCAAGGTTAGCTTTGTCGCCTACACCAGATTTTTGGTCGAGGCGAGAGTAAACTGTGGTGTCATCGGCGTACATACCTACTTGTGATATTATGGAATCAGGGAGATCATTAATGTATATCAGAAAGAGCGTAGGACCTAGGATAGAGCCTTAAGGGACACCTGCGTTCGTATGGTAGTTCTGGGAGGCATGTCCGTTTAATACCACCTTCATTGTGCGGTTAGAGAGGAATGACTGGATTAGTTCAAACAAATGTCCAGTTATACCATAGCTCCGCAGTTTGCATACAAGGCCAGCATGCCAAACTCTGTCGAACGCTTTAGAGATATCCAAGGCAACGCTTCGGGCTTCACCATTCCTGTCGAGTGCCTGATATATGTACTCGGTGATGGTCGTTAGCATATCAGCAGTAGACCTGGTGAAGCGGAAACCATACTGCTTGCCCGAGAGGAGCCTGTGTGTTGTGAGATGCTGAACGACCTCGGCGTTGATAATGGCTTCGAACACTTTGCCAAAGATCGGAAGAAGGCTGATAGGTCGGTAATTTGCGGGGTCCGAGGGTTCTCCAGTGCTTTTAAATATAGGAACTACAGAGGAAGATTTCCAACAGGCAGGAAAGCAGGAAGCAGATAGGCAGAAGTTGTAGAGCTTAGAAAGTACGGAGGAATGTTCGGGGGAACATTTCTTTAAGACTATGATTGGGATTCCGTCCCCTCCGCTCGCTTTGTGAGGGTCAAGTTTTGAGATTATCTTAGAGACAAGCGAGGGTGTAATATGGACGTCATTCAGTTGAGCATCAGTTCTAGGTGGGAAGTCGGGTGTAGAAACTCCAGACGACTCCAGTCTCGAATTGTTCGAGAATCTGCAGGCGAAGTATATCATATTTCCAGGCGATATCCACTGCATCACAACGCAGATCCTGAATACTGATCTGTAGTACAGTTAATTAGAAAATTAATTTTAACCAACAAAATGACGTATTATAGAAAAAAGAAAGAAAAAAGAATTAATGAAAATGTTTCGAAGAAAAGATAGTAAAAGAAAAGTTGGATGAACATTTTCAAAATAATGTATTAGGGTTATGAATGAAAATGAAATGAAAGGCCCTGTCAAAGGAAAGGAATGAACAAAATTGAGAAAAATTAAAGAATATAAAAATATGGATGAAAAGTTTGATAAAATCAATTATAAAAAAATAATATTATTTGTAGACATACAGGTAGCGCATAGGATATCGGCACAGTAAATATAACCTGCATCAGTCAGTAAGTTAAGTGTCTGACATACGCTTGGACGATTATGTCCCTTTCTAGAACTTGGCAGATTTTCCAGCAGTAGGTTGCCACTACTTTCTGCGGTAGACTGGTTATCAAACAAGGCGATAGAACACAATCTCTCCTGCTATTTAATTCATAGCTAGAGGAAAAGGAAACGTATTCATACCTTTTGCAAGGGTATTGCTGCGTAAGTAAATACAAAAAATTCAACTGGAATTCGAACTGAGCTCTCCAATTTCTCGGTCTTATCCGATCTCCACTGCACCACAATGGATAGCAAATTTCGAACTTGTCTTCACTTTCATACAAATAACCTTTAGGAACAGTCTCTTCTCCCACTCCGCAATCTATAGCCTGAATATCAGAACAGATTAAGCTCTCAATCCTTTGCTGGCAACCAACCTAAAAGAAGGACAAATCTCAATACCAAAACGTATAAAGACAACGGAAAGATGACGTGAAATTCGCAACTGAAAGAAATTAACTTACTGTTTTGTTTAGTATTGACTAAGTCTTTTATTGTTTTTAATGTAGAAGTTACAATTTTATGTTCCGTTTAGATAGATTCTTTCCATTTGTAAGTGTGATAGAGTTAGATAGTAGGGCAATACTCAAAGGAGGAATTTATTCGATTATCTGTAATAATTGTCACAAAAAATACATAGGAGAAACCGCAAGGTATCTAAATAAAATATTATATGAACACAAAAGAGACATTTTATAAAAACAATGCATCAAATACGTTCAATCCCAACTGTAAGAGACAGGCCACAATTTTTGCATAAAAAATGCTATTCTGATCAAAGGTAAAAAAATAAACAATTCACTTTAGAAAATTGTCTAGAAAGTGCCTTGATTGCAAGGTAAACCAAAATAAATTTGTACCTGGAATATTACAATAGATAGATAGATTTAAGAATTTGTGACTTTAACTGACCAGATTCATTCATGCCAACTTCGAAGTTTCATGAGGACACTGTTATGAGGTCTTCATTCATTGGGGCTGTGTTTTGTTTGCTGTTGTTGCCCGTCCTCTTTCCTATTTAGAAAAAACCTGGTGCAAATTGATAATTTCTGGGCGCGGTTCCGGATGGTATTAGTTGATTTTTTTTCTTTTTCTTCTTTTTTTCTTTTTTCTTTTGCAGGTGTTTGGTTTCTTTTAATCCTTTATTTATTGTTTTTAATGTACGCATGAGTGGGTGGCCGCTTAACTCTGTTACATTGAATAAGTATCCGCTTCAGTGCTTCTTTTTAGTTGGTTTATTCTTGTTTAGGCTGACCTATTTTCTTGGTCTGACCTTTTTTACCATGTTGGTGTATTTGACCACTCAAGGGTTTCTTTCTTTAGGTCATGGTTAGGTGTTTGTGTTCTTGTGTATATTTGTGCTTGTGAACTTTAGATGTGTTTTTTGGGGAGAGGGGATTTTGGGGAGTGGTTGTTATATTATTTTCTGATTTTTGTCCTGATTGAGTGTTTATATATTTTATTTATGTTTTTATTTGCTTTGTTTTTGTTGTTACTTATTGTTATTTTTTTACATGTCTACATTTTCTCATTATCTCGTTTCTTTTATTTAATATTTTACTTTGGTTTTTATTTGATATTTTACATTAGTTTTTAAAGCTGATTTCTGCTAGTTTCTCTTCTAGGTATAATTTACAAATTTTTCTATTACTGCTATGTGGTAGTGCTTTATTTACTATTTCCGATTTAATTTTGATAGTAATGTTATTTTCTTTCTTTCCACATGTATTTTGATAGCGTTGTTTTGTTTTTGTATTTTTCTATGTTGATTGATGTTTTGTAATTATTGACTCTTTCTTTGAAGGATGTTTTTGTTGCTCTTATGTAAATCTTTTCGCTGGTGTTGATGTTATGTGTCACGGTAGCTTTATATATTATGATGTTCGTTCGAAATTTATTATTAAGTAGAGAGTTGTCTTTTTTTCGGCAGTTACATATCTTCGTATTGTGTTGTTGCTTTGTGTCATTAGTTTATCAAGTATTTTCTTGTTGTGTTTGGTGATTATTTTCTCTATGTTTTTCCTGTTGTTGTAACTGATTTTGACTGTGTTTTTGTTGATGATTTTTGATAGACTACTCCCAAAAAACATCAAATTACACCAGGCTCCATAATAAATAGGAAAGGGGACCAGAACTCAACAGTAAAGAAAAGCAAAAAAACAAAAAACAGCCTCGATGAGTTAGGACATCATAACGTTGTCCTCTCGAAAACTTCAAAGTCGACATGAACCTGCTTAGTTAAAGTGACAAAGTATTTGCACTAAAACTATTAACGCTCTATGTCCACCACGATATCAAGTACTTTATAATAAAATAAAACCTGATTGTCAATATACCTTTTATCAAAAAACTACTGAAGAAACAGTAATCTTGGCACCAGAAACAATCACATTTGAACAGCGTACACACACACACACACACACACACACACACACACACACACACACACACACACACACACATACACACACACACACACACACACACACACTGTCTCTTGGTAAAATTTGTCATTTTTAACTTGATCTCTGAAAAATCATTTCATTTGTAATTCGATCTCTGAAGAAACTTTTACAAAAGTGAAACATGTTAAACTGAGATATTTCCTACTTTGTTCTTTACTTTATTCTATAATATATATAATCCTCACTACAAATTGTAGCTTCTTAATAGTCATAAAACACCCGAGTTACTCCAGAAACAGCTAACGCTAATAACCCGAATTGTTGTCATTGATCTCACTAAAAGGCCGATGCTGTATGTATTAAGTTCAAGACAGACGTACATAGTTTAATATGTAACATGATAGCCATGTATTTATGGTAACCTCGTGATAGTTTGAAAAGTGTCTTAATTTTTCTTTCATAGTTCTTCAAAATTTAGGTGACTATGGCTCTCCACAACTTCCTATACTTTATTTCTCGAAACAACATTCAACCCTTTTCAATTCCCTTTCCTTTGTTTTAACATTTATCCGCTCAAAGTTTATTTTTAATATGTGAATTTTTACTTCTCTTTGCTTCTCTTGCCTTCAAAGTGTCTTGTGCGTGTTAAGTACACTAGACCTTCTTTCCTAATGAAACGTGCCAGAAACTTCAACTATCAGTTTTTGATTGTAACTATCAATTTCTTGAAATTCCTATTTTTCTTCCAACTTCTGCATAAGTAATATGTTCTATCATGGTATTCTCTGTATACTTCGGAGTAACCACATCTCCGTCAGTTCTATTCTATTCATTTTGTGAGGAGAGCGTCATGCATTCACTGTAATATTAGATATAACATAGTAGACCAAAATTCTTTGCTTTGTTTCTACAGACAGCTTTCGGTAAAGAAGAAAATATGTAAGAAAAAAAGGCCTGTACTTGGAATAAAGCATTAACAAGTTAAGACCACGCGAAAGATTTACGTGCTAATATAAAAAATATTCGAGCAATATTTATTTTGTACCTCGACGAAAAAATTATCGTTTTATTTGGTCTGCGGCATATCAACATTTTCCAGATTACACTGTGTAACATGATTTTGTCCTTGGATAAAACCTGCTATTTAGTATTTGCTTACGCGTAGAAAATATAACGAATGGCTAATGTTTTTTCAAACTTTGTTGTTGTGATGAAAATAATGATATCTTAGAAATTTACCTATTCCCATCGGGAAAATTAAAGAATATGAACATTCTCGTTCAGGCAAAGTAGAAATTTATGTTCAAGTAACAATAACGTAATTTTTAAATAACCGTAATATTTTGTATTGCATGTCATAGATAGATAGATAGATAGATAGATAGATAGATAGATAGATAGATAGATAGATAGATAGATAGATAGATAGATAATGTTGCCAAGTTTGTAAACGGAGAGGATAATCAAAAAAGATCTATTTAATATAAAATATCAAGAGATAGATATGTCTAGAGAGCCCAGTGGATATTTTTCAGAGCAGTATTTTTCAGATATACATATAGAAAAACTCAACGCATCATCCAAAATGGTTATAAAATATAATTTATTTTGACGGGTGTAGAGAGCTATCTCTTCAAGCCATGATTTCATTTTATATCATGTGTTTGTGCAAGTGTGTGTGTGTGTGTGTGTGTGTGTGTGTGTGTGTGTGTGAAGATAGATAGATAGATAGATAGATAGATAGATAGATAGATAGAAAAACACTGTATAACACAATTTTTGTCCTTGTGTATCAACTGTCATTTCCTATTTGTCTAAGCCTAGAAAATATAATGCTAATATTTCCTTCACCCTTGCTTTTGTGACAAAGATAATGATATTTCCGAAATTTGCCTATTCCCTATTGGGTAAGCTAGCGTATGTGAACAGTCTCGTTCAGCAAAGTAAGAACAAAATGACATACGATTCAAAAGTAGCACTTATTTATTCTAGGATTACACAAGGGGGCCACAAAAACATTAGAAGTGAGTAGTTCTTCGCGATTTACGCTTCTACTGTCAATCACTTTCACGAATCAGCCCCAAATATAGTAAGCCATCATGTTTTTGTTATACGATCCCTGGTAGCCAAAACGTTCTATTAATCATTTAAATTATAAGACTTCTCGAAAGTTCTTGAGATTTCTAGAAAGCTGTAGAAAAATTGCAGCAGAACATGGTTTCAAGACAGAAGAAATGAGAAAATAATACTTCCTTACCAAAGACAAAAAGGACAAAATTCTGTCACATTGTTATTTAATGTTGAATTCTTTCACACAATAAGAAGGGGTTTTGTTTGTTTTTTTGTTCGTTTTATTATAATCGTTTCACCCCAAGTATGACAAGACCGTCACTGGTGCTCAAGGGGTTACAGAGAGAGAAAAACATGGTACAGAGGATCCCGAAGAAGAGATGAGATTTAAGAAGGTAGATGGTATTTAGGAAGGTCGATGGTATTTAAGAAGGTGGTTGAGATTTAGGGACGTTGATGGTATTTAGGAAGGTGGATGGAATTTAGAAAAGTGGATGAGATTTAGAGACGTGGATGGAATTTAGGAAGGTGGATGATATTTAGGGATGTGGCTTGAATTTAAGGAGGTGGATGGAATTTAAGAAGGTGGATGGGATTTAAGGACGTGGATGGTATGTAGGGAGGTGGATGGGATTTAGGAAGTTGGATGATTTTGAGACGTGGATGGGATTTAGGAAGTTGGATGATTTTGAGACGTGGATTGGATTTAGAGAGGTGGATGGGATTTAGAAAGGTGGATGGGATTTAGAGACGTAGGTTGGATTTAAGGAGGTGGATGTGATTACGGAGGTAGATAGGATTTGGGAAGGTGGATTGGATTTAGGAAGGTGGATTGGATTTAGGGACGTGTATTGGATTTAGGAAGGTGGATGGTATTTAGGGACGTGGATGGGATTTATTGAGGTAAAAGATGTTAATTGACACGTTACATTTAAAATTGTAGAGATTGTAGCTATCAGGAAAGCAATTTAAAGAATGGATTTTGACATGGGATTTGCTAGAAAAACTAATAGAATAGAAATGACTGTTACATTTGACAATTTTGACGATAAAAGAGTGGGACCTTGATGCCAATCTAGCAGCATGATTAAATTCTTGAAGTCGGAGTATCAAGGAAATAAGCTAATCAGAGCAAAATCCTTAAAAATATTTCTAGAAAAGACCTAGGGAAGCTACATCCTGTAAGTGAGAAAGTGACTGAAAGTGAGCTGCTAAGTCAGGACCGATTACGTTCCAGATCCTCCTTTAGACTTTCTGTGAAACGACAAAATGAATACCAGGAGCACCAGGAGTAATATTGCAGTAATATCCAATGCATGAATGAATATTAGATTAATAAATGTGCAAGATAGATTCTGACAAGAAAAAGTGACACAACCTTTTTAGTGGTAGATGCAGCTATAGATACAATGTAGTATTTCCACTTTAAGTCGGTTGAGAGAGTGAGGCCAAGGAGGCGCACTATGTTGCTTTCTAGGAGATTTGAGTCATTCATACAGATAGAAGGTTTTTCTGTGAGAGTAGCAGGTTTGTTTTGGAAGTATTAAAATTGACGAGCCATTCCTACCTCATTCCATCACAAATTGGAGGTCCTTTTCAAGAGCCGCAGCAAAATTTAGTTTGTCAGTCTCGGCAGATTTTACTTTAACAGCCTACTTGTGAACTGTATCAACAATAATCAACATTGTATTTGTAGGTTTATTTGCGCACTAGTAAAAATGGTTTAATTTGCATGATAATTTAAAAACGTAAAAACTGCTTTGGTTGATTGTCCAAAAAATTAGAAATAGCTTTGGTTGGCTGGTCAAAAAAGTAGAAATAGCTTTGGTTAGTGGGTTGAAAAAGTAAAAGTAACATTGGTTGGTGGGTAAAAAATGTAGCAATAGCTTTGGTTTGGAAATCAAAAAGGGAGAAATGGCTTTAGTTGCATGGTTAAAAAAACAGAAACATTTTTTTGTTGGCGGGACAAAAAATTAAAAACTGCTTTTGTTCGTGGCTCACAATGGTAAAAATAGCTTTGATTGGGGGCTGAAGAGGTAGGAATAGCATTAATTGGTGGCTAGAAAAGGTAGAAACAAGTTCGGTTGGCGGGTCAGAATGAGAGAAATAGGTTTAAATGGCGGGTCAAAAATGTAGAAAAAGTTTCGGTTGGCGGGTCAAAAATGTAAAAATAGGTTTAGTTGGGAGTCAAAAAGGTAGAAATAGGTTCGGTTGGTGGGTCAAATAGGTAGAAATATGTTTGGTTGGCGAGTCAAAAATATAGAAAAGTTTTGGTTGGCGGACCATAATGTAGAAATAGGTTTGATTGGCGGGTCCAAAGTGCAGAAGTATGTTCGGTTGGCGAATCAAAAAGGTGAAAATAGTTTTGGTTGGCGGGTCAAAAAGGTAGAAATTGGTTATGTTGGTGGGTCAAAAACTTAGAAATAGATTCGGATGACGGTTCCAAAAGGGAGAAAGAGGTTTGGTTGTCTGAACAAAAGGTTGAAATAGGTTCGGTTAGCGGGTCAAAAATGTAGAAATAGGTTCGTTTAGTGGGTCAAAAAGGGAAAAATAGTTCTGTTGGCTGGTCAAAAACGTAAAAAATAGTTTCGGTTGGAGGGTCAAAAAGGTAGAAATAGGTTCGTTTGGCGGGTCAAAAAGGTAAAAAATAGATTCCTTTATATGCGATATGCGATAGGCGATAAATAATCCTTATCAGGACAACACTTTTAAACAACTTCCAAACAGTCCTTCTGAGTAAAAATTCTTCAATGCTCTTCTCACCGACTACATGTGTACGTAAAGCAAAGATTATTTTTTTGTTTAGTGCACTGTAAACTTATTTCTGTCGGTGTATTTTTAACGAAAATAAATTTGGCAACATGTTTTTTTACTCAAGTCTTCATTTTGTTTGTTGTTGTCTTCCATCACTGAATCTCTGTTCACCCGCAGCATAGGTTTGCTTTTTACGAGAGTCAAAAAAGTAGATTGTTGCTTATTTTTCTTTAGTAGCATATCAACGCTTCTATGGCGGTGGATAGAAGAGGTGTCTTCATGGCCTTTCTCAAGGGAATTTACCTGTAAATGAATATAATGAACCGGAGTAGAATTGGAACTCAGGTCTGCAATCTCATCAAGGATGAAAGAGAAGCTTGACGCAGCAGAAATGTGTTTTACATAAAGATACTGAGGATACCATGACCTGAGCACTTGAGCAACAATGAGGTGTTGAAAAGGATGCAAACGAGAAAAAAAACTATACTTAACATCAGGAAGAGGCATATGAGGTTCCTGAGACACGTAATGGGGTAAAAGGGTCTGGAGAATTTAATACTCACAAGACGAAGAGCAGGAAAAAGAAACAGGGGAAAGTAACATGAGACCTACTTGATAGACCTGAGCAAATAAATGGCGAAGCGGGGTTTGGGAGATATACGAAGAGGAAAAATATTAAAACGACAAGAGACAGATCCGAGTGGAAGTTCATGATCGCCTACGTCCTGAAAGGACACAGCACGCGAAGAAGAAGATCCATTACACGACCCGCACATTCAAACTTACAATACCTGGTATTCCCAAGTGGCCACTCATCCAGGCTCAACGCTGCTTAACTTCAGTGATCGTACGAGGAACTTGTGTTTCAATGTGAAGCCCATAATAGCATCTATAAATCCAAGGTTACAACACTTGGTATTCGCAAGCGGTTACCAATCTAGGAACTGACCAAGTGCAACGTTGCTTAACTTCGCTGATCGTACGGGAACCGGTGTTTCAACTTGAAGTGGTTGTAAGCCGATTATGCTATCTGTACATCCAAGCTTACTGTACGTGGTATTTGCAAGCGGTCATTCATCCAAGTACTGACCAGGCTTAATGTTGCTTAACTTTCGTGGTCGTACGGGGAACCGGTATTTCAACGTGATGTGGCTGTTAGCCTAAAAATGGTAGACATCGGTTTTGTTTTCACGAAAATTAAGAAAGGTGGGCAGATTTTTGGTTTGCAAGAGAGTCCAAAAAATGCATAAGTTTAGTTTGCACGATAGTCAAAAAAGTAGATGTAGGTACAATGCTGGTCCTTTTTTTTTTTTTTTTTTTTTGGTGAGCGTTATTTCTTTGCACGAGAATGTAGTCAAGATACTCTTAACCCTCAACAGATTTAGAGAAACTGAGAAACACATGAGCATGAGTTAAGCATGACTCAGAGGGGATTTTATAACAAATAGCTAAATTATTAGATTCATCTACATAGGGACACCAGTTTTCTGATGCGTGTCTTTATTTTGCAAAAAAACTTTTATTAATAAATCTATTTTACTAGATATTTTTGGCAACACGCGTCATCGTGTTGAAATCATCACAGTATTTAATATTGTAGAAATATCACTAACAATTTCAGCCGAGTTTTAAACAAATACTACATTCTGTTCAATTTCGCAAATCAATCAATGAAATTTAAATAAACTAGTTTGTTTGCCTAAGTATTTGGCAAATAACCTACTTCGCGGTTTAATAATTTCTTTAATTTAATGTAATGACTCCTTAGTAAGCAATATTTTTTAAGAAAATTTACTTTTTTTCATTTTCACAGCAAATAATAAATTCTTAGGATTTCTTACTCTTCAGCATGCAACATACAAATGGCCATGCTTAAATTCTTTATTCTGGAGCCAAATTCAAAGGCTTTATGTCGTTTGGCCTTGTGATTTTATATAAAACGCAGGGCAAACTGGAAACTTCATTCTGGTATATATAAAAACTTAAAGAAGATATATGCAAAAAACAATATTGCACTTATATGAAATAAGAATTTTTTATTATTTTAATCATTAAATATTTTTAAATTAGTGGGAGTAATTTGTATATTAAATAATAAAACCTTTAAATTTTTCAAAAAAAGATAATGAAAAATGTACTAAGCTATGCATCCTAGTAAAACCGTACTTTGTACCCCCATACCTGTTTGAACGTTTCCCCAAAATTTTGATTTCGATCGATCAATATATGGCTATTTAAGGGTAAGACAGGCGGAAGGACGGACAGACGAACTAACGGAAGTTACTGAATTTTATATATAGATGTAATGGGGTTCATTTCACTGAAACAGACTTCTATCTTCCCTTCTTTCTTCCTTTCTTTCATTTTCTCACTGAAACCAAGTCGCCTTTCTGATATGTCAGTTCTATGATTTTACGTCGTCAAAATAGAATAGTCCAGTATTTATGAGTTATTGGCAGAGTGAAACGGTCGTGTGAACTAAGTAAGTTACTGAATAACTAAGAAATGTGAGGACAAGTAGAATTATAATAACTAGCGGAAACTTGTCTTGCAAACAGTAAGGGGGTACAAATAAAAAGATTTGAAATTGACAACTTTTCCATTTTACTAAAACAAACGTTAAACACTTCTATTTTCCCTCCTTCCTACATTTTTTCCTTTCTTTTTTCTTTCCTTATTTTATTTTCTCACAAACCAAAATTGTCTTTTCCCTCTTTCCACGTGGTCAAAACGGAATAGACCATTATCTATGAGTTGTTGGCAGGAGACATTAAACCCTTCTATCATTCCTTATTTATTTTTCTATTTTTTAAATTTCGTTCTTTTTTTCATTTTTTTATCTCTTTAATTTTTTTCTTTCGGGAAAGAAAAAGCAAAATATTAATAGAAATATTTCACGTTGTTTGCCTCAATTTGTTTTGGCCAATAACTATGAAAGTAATACTTGTTATTGGACTAAAGATGCCTGACAAATGTTATTTAACATAAAGAATAAAAACGTAAAAACAGGCTGCATGGAATTGAATGACGTATAATGAAACCATATTGAATCATAAAAAAGTGCATTCATTCGTTGCGTTCTTCGTAACATGAGGACGTGACACGTGCTCGTTTTTAATAAAAAGTCCATCTGACAGACTGTCAACTGTTAGTGAGATCACTCAACCAGTTCACTACCATTATTGAGACAGGCTTGGGCGATCATGTCTTTTTCGATTCATTAAGTCCTGGATAGGACGATAAACTATATCCGGCAACAAGGCATCTGATCAGAAGATTGGCTATTCTGAGAAGCGTGGAACCACCTCTTAATTGTTGTTGTTTCCATGTCAACCCAGATTCGGGTTGGTAGCACACTTTAGGGCCCCAGCTATAGGCAAATAGTGAGCCCTCAAATAATAAGAATATGAAATTATAAAAATATCACCAATACATTTTTATATAAAAAAATTCCAATAATACATATTTATAATAAAATGACTAGCAATACATCTTATAGTAAAATGACCAATACATTTTATAGCAAAAGACCAACAATATGTTTTATAATCAAATGACTAACAAATATATTTTATCAGTAATTGAAGGCATACAATTGCATTGAAAATATATTAAATTGAAGACATTTAACAGTGGTCAAAATACTTATATTTAGGAATTAAATAACAAACAGAAATTGATATGCTGCTAAACAAAACACTCAATATGAAAGAACACTTTCAGGACATTAATCCATATAATATCCTACAATTTCCAAAAGAAATCAAACTGCATTCCAAAATATAAATTCAACATACTACAATATAACACACACTCCACTACCTCTAGTAATCATGTCTACACAAACATATATACTCACAAAATCGAAGTTTTTACCGTGTATTCAATTGTGAAAGTAGGATAATAAGTCATATTTTATTTTACTTCAAAGCTACCCGAAAATTTGAATTCCGGCTTTAAATGACCCAATAAAGCGTTGATTTGCCGTTAAACAAATAAATCAATCAATCGATTCATAACTGACTGGAATAAATATTTTCCTGCAGTGGGTTGCTATTTTTAACTGCTTTAGATATGCTGCCAATCAAGGTTAAAAAACTAGTCTGTGTGTTATTCAACCCATAGCTGGGGAGAAGAAATGATGGATTCAAGCGTATTTCCACGAAGGTGTAGGTAAAGCACCAGACTGGAATTCGTACTCGTTATTCATGACACCTAAGTAAGTAAATGTAATGAACTCGACTGGAATTCAAACTAGGCTCTCTGATTCCTCTATCCGAGCTACTGTCCATGACTCCACCGTGACACCGAAGCCTAACGAGTGTTATTTAGGAACCTCATGACATACTTTGCATCATTTTTTTTTCTATTATCAGATCTTCAGAAAAGTGGGACTGTTTTCGCACAAGATCCATGAAAATTGTAAATAAATTGTATTTTGTGATAGTCTGGCGGTTCAGGTCCAAAACTGGACTGTTATTTCCTTTCATCAAAATAGATGTAGGTCCAAAAACTAAATTTTCCCATTCATCAAAATAAAGGTAAGTCCTAAAAGCGAATTTCCCCTTTCATCAAAATTAAGTTAGGCCCTCAAAGAGAATTTCCCTATTCATCAAATTAGAAGTAGGTCTTAAAAGTGAATTTCCGCATTCATCAAAATAACAATTGGTCTTAAAAGAGAAGTTCCTCAGTCATCAATAAAGAGGGAGATACTTAGAATGAATTTCTGCATTCATCAAAATAGGGGTAAGTCCTAAAAGAGAAGATATTCATTCTTCAAAATAGAAGTAGATCTTAAAAGAGAAGTTCGTCAAAATAAAGGTAGGTCCTAAAAGAGAATTTCTCCATTCTTTACAATAAAGGTAGGTTTTAAAAGTGAATGTCCGATTCATCAAAATTGAGGTATGTCCTAAAAGAGAAGTTCCTCATTCATCAAAATAGAAGTAGATCTTAAAAGTGAATTTCTCATTCATCAAAATAAAGATAGGTCCAAAAAGTGAATGTCCGCATTCATTAAAATAACAATAGGTCTTAAAAGAGAAGTTCCTCAGTCATCAATAAAGAGGGAGATCCTTAGAATGAATTTCTGCATTCATCAAAATAGGGGTAAGTCCTAAAATAGAAGATATTCATTCATCAAAATAGAAGTAGATCTTAAGAGAGAAGTTCGTCAAAATAAAGGTAGGTCCTAAAAGAGAATTTCCCCATTCTTTACAATAAAGATAGCTCTTAAAACTGAATGTCCCATTTATCAAAATTGAGATAGGTTCTAAAAGAGAAGTTCCTCATTCATCAAAATAGAAGTAGGTCTTAAATGAGAAGTTCCTCATTTATCAAAATAGAGGTAGGTCCTTTAAGAGGAGTTCTTCATTATCAAAATAAAGGTAGGTCCTAAAAGAAAATTTCCCCATTCATCAAAATAGATGGAAGTCCTAAAATAGAATTTCCCCATTCATCCAAATAGATGTAGGCCCTCGTCATCAACGCAAAATTTCCCCATTCATCAGAATAACGGTAGGTCTTAAAAGTGAATTTCCCCATGCATCAAAATTCAGGTAGGTTCTAAAAGAGAAGTTCCTCATTCATCAAAATAGAGGTAGGTCCTAAAAGAGATGTCCCTCATTCATCAAAATAGGTTTAAGTCCTAAGACAGAATTTCCCCATTCATCAAAATAGATGTAAGTCATTAAAGAGAAGTTCTTCATTATAAAATTAAAGGTAGGTCCTAAAAGAAAATTTCCCCATTCATCAAAATAGACGTAAGTCCGAAAAAAGAATTTCCCCAGTCATTAAAATAGGTGTAGGTCCTCGTCATCAATGCAATGCTTCCTTCAATGATCACTTCTTAGTCCTACCCTTATAGCGGGGACGCGTTCTTTTGAAGGGTAGTAGTTGTATATTGTTGAAGATTAACGGATTTTGGCCTCGTTGTAGAAAGCCCACTATAAGTCATAAAACGATTATAAATCAAGAAAAGCAAATTGAGTTGAGAAATAACATTTTATATATACACATATCAATTAAGGTTTTTACAATTAAAGTAATCCTTTAAATATGGGTCCAACGGACGGTAAAATGTTCATGGCAATAAATGCTGAAAAAAGAATTAATGCTTAGGAATGTGGGAGCGTTTTAAGTAAGGAATGTCTTTGATGTATCCGCTCCTTTGGTCAGTAAGTAGTTTTGAGACAGCGAAGAAGGAAAGGAGAGGCAAGGGCGACGAGCATAGTAAGCCGCTTGACTTGGTCAAGGGAGATACTAATTACTCTCGTCTCTCTCGAGTCTGTCTGTGTGTGTCTGTCTGGGTCGGTCTGTCTGTCTGGCGGTGTTTTCTGTATCGGCTTTTTATTTCGACTTTTTGGATCGCAGCAGATCATTTGGGAATTCACATCCGTATCTGATTCTGGGCTTCCCATTGGTCGATAAATAAAATTCGCGTAGGCTCGAGAAGTGGAAATTTAATATTTAATTAATTTTTAGTTTTCAACCGGAACATCTGCGTCGATCCGGCTGCGCACCGACTAGTTTTGGTCATTTGCTTTTTGGTTGTGAGGATGCAAACATCCGGTCCATCGCTTTTGCTCGGTCGGTATCATCACACCCTCTTTCGGGTTCATATTTATTTTCTGCCTTGGGACATTCTCAGCTTCATAAATGGTAAAATTGGATTCAGAGATCTAGATGACCAGAGACAGGCCTCCCTTCTAATCAAGCTCAACGAAGGAAAAACTGACTTGTTACTTACGTAAGCGAATGTAATCAACTCGACTGGAATTTGAACCCGACTCTCTTATTCCTCAATCTGAGTTATTATCAATTACTCCGCCGTGACTCCTGGTGCATTGCTTTTCTTGAGATGAAAGGATTAAAAAATGTTGTAATGTGAAATAAAATGCGATAAGATTACGAGTCGGAGCAGAAACTTCTCTTTTTCTTTCTTCGTCTAATGCTATTAACTTTAGAAAAAGATGTTACACTGCCATTTTTTTTTTTTTTACTCTAAAAGAATTTTTTAAAGTATATTATGACATTACAATACAGTTTCACTGTAATATTGGCGCTTAGCAGGTGTATTTGAAGTTGGAAAAAGCAAAGTATTTGCTGGGCAAAAAAATTAAAAATGCCAAGACTTTTCCTCTATCAAAAATTTCCGTTTAATCTTAGATGCTATTTGCACCCAATGTGTTATCTCTTCACCATCTGAGTCTATCCTTTGAAAAAAAAAGCAGAAAAGTCCTGTGGGATATTTTTGTATTTTCTAAACAACATTAAACGTGCAACAGCATGACGGTCGCCATGTTGCCAACATGAAACTTCTGGGGCGGTAAAAAGGGAATGAATATGCAATTAGTTATACCTAAAACATTTCAGTTTAAAGATGGTTGGTTCAAGTTGAAGCAAAAATAAATAAAATAATAGAGAAAAACCAGTAAAATGCCGCTGCCTATTCTTCAGGTATCTTATAGGTGAATCTCTGCAAAAAAGATAAATAGTTTTTATTTTTTTATTTATTTTTTAATTTGTTACACAGTTCCAAACCCACTGGGAGCCTGTTTTAACGCTAGTTTCATTAACTGCTGTTATTTGGAATTCAACTGGTTTAATTATTCAGCAGCCTTGAATCACACGAAATTTTTCTTCTCTGGAACGCATACCTTCAGGACGTAGGCGATGATGGCTCTCTACTTCTTATCTAGTGTAACTATTAGTAATTTTTCTCTCTTTGCTGAAGCTTCCTCTCACATTCCACTCTATTTACACAAGTGCTAAGTGAGTCGCTACTATCCCCTATCTATCTTTTTTTTCAATATGCCCCGTGAGGCTTACGTTTCCAACCCTCCTTCCTCAATATCCAAGAAATTTCAGCTAACTAATTCTGAGTAGAAGTATTCTCTCTGTTGCCATTTTCTTCAAAACATCCTTGTCGCTTACTCGCTCTGTGATTGGAATTCTCAGTATCCTTCTGTAGAACCTTGTTTTTCCTGCGTCTCATATTTTCCTCATCGGTGGTGAGATTATCCAACGTCCTCTGCCATATAATAGAATGGATATCACATAAAAACCCAGATGTCTTTTCTTTGTTTCTAATTATTTTTTCCGATTCTCAGCACCTTGCTTAGCATTTGGAATGCTTCTTTCGCTAGTCAAATGTATTTTCGGATCTCGGTGTAACAATATTCATCCTCTGTTAAAACACTTCTTTAATATAATATATAATATATCTTTATAAGATATTTAAATTTCTGTATCTGCTTGATTTTAGTATCTCTGATCTGTAATTTGAATTTTGTGCTCATCTTTTTGCTGATAACTATGCATTCTGTCTTCTTGTAGTTTATGCTTAGTCCATTCTTCACGCTTTCCTTCGCTACCCCCAAGAAAAGCCTTGAAAATTAGCATGCAAAATACTGGCCATTACTCACGTCTCATCATCGACAACTTGGATACAGTGAAATATATATATATATATATATATATATATATATATATATATATAATTCATAACATAAAAATGTTATAATATCACTACAAAAGTAGCTATTTTGTTTCTGCACTACCTATGTCTTATCAAGTGGTGATGTTTATTTCAAATTTAAGAGTTTTAAAAGGTTCAAAACCAGCCAAACAACCTTAACAAAAGTTACAAATTTGTGTATGTATACATACATACATACATATATATGTGTGTGTGTGTGTGTGTGTGTGTGTGTGTGTGTGTGTGTGTGTGTGTGCATATATTTATCTGTATATGTGCCTGTATACCAATATGTTTGTATATGTATATACTCGTCAATTTGTCCCTATGTGGATGCCTATAGATTTGTATATGTGTGCGTCCATATATTTTCCTCGTTTAATATCTGAATAATTTTATAATAATCTAAATCTAACGCATTGTTAAACTTTGAATTTAAAATTTGCAATAAAAATAAAGTAAAGTGAAGCTAATAGTCAATTAATAATGCTGATCTCTATTTTAATCAAATACTAATATTCATGCCCCCAAAAATTGTTTTTAGAATCTCTTCTCATATTCTTCAAATTAGAAATTACTTTATTTTAACTGATCCACACCGACTATGTAAAAATGTTTCACTGATTAAGGGGTTTTGAACCTTTTTAAACTCTTCAGCTTGAAATAAACATCATCACTTGATAAGACACAGGTAGTGTCGAAACAAAATAGCTACTTCTGTAGTAATATTATAACATAATTAAATATGTACATATGTAAATAAATATTATTAGCTCTACTTTGTATTTAGTATTTTTTTTAAAAAAATAGTGTTTCTTTGGATAAGGAATTTTATTCCATCAATACCTACCCTATACTGATATATATATATATATATATATATATATATATATATACCCTATACTGAATATATATATATATATATATATATATATATATATATATATATTCGTCATCCACATACAAGCCTATTTCGCTGTATCACAGCTCATCAGTGTAGCTAGTCATTCACTTTCTTCTGGCCGGGATCGAAACTCAACCGATTTGGTGTCAGTCGGAATCACTAACCCTTAAGCCATAGGCGCATGGAAAAAACAAAGAAAGGAACTTTAGCGTGTTATATATAAGCGGTGTATACACACGCCAGTCAGCGAAGAACTCAATTCATTGCAAAAGAAATCATTCATATATATATTTTTTTCTTTATATATATATATATATATATATATATATATATATATATATATATATATATATATATATATATATATATTAGAATACTTCTTTTGCTCATTCAATGTATATTCAGATTTCGGTGTCAAACTTTTCATCCTCTGTTAAAACACTTCACAGATATTTAAAGTTCTGCGGCTGCTTGATTTGTAACTCATATTTTTTCTTGATGGTGACCCATAATTTCTGTTTTCTTGCAGTTGATAGTTAGTCCCTTTTTTCGGTTTCTTCTACCATCCTGTCAAATATGTTCTTTAGTTTTATTGTTTCCGAGTTGGTCTTCATCACAACGTTATCTGTATGTGATAGCAAGAGACTAGTGAGGCAACAGAAGAAACTGTTAGCATTGAACTTAAAGCATACAACTTTAAAAAGATGAGACTTTGTGTTATGGTGCCCTATCTACCGAGGAATGGACTCTTTCTCTTTCAATAAATACTAACCTGCCTGACTTCTGGGAAGGCAGTCGGGAGGTATTCGTGAGTCAGTTGTAAGGCAATCGAGACGCAGTGTAACGATACAGTTAGGACGTACATTTCTATCTGCTGAATACTAACTCTTTTGTATATATGTTCTGTTATTCTAATACACAAGTTGAACCTACCTTCTTAATGCTATGTCTTTCCTCCTGGCCCTAAAAGGCCACAACAACTTGCCGCCAATCTAGTCAGTCAGTTAAGTGCCATACGTGATACACGCTTGGGCGATCATGTATCGAAAGAGACAAGACTGACTGGGCAGAAAATTATCCCACAGTAGGTTGCCATTATTTTCCAAGGTAGACTGGTTGCCAGCCAAGTATACAGAACCCAATCTGTCCTGCTATTTAACCTATAACTGAGAAAAGAGACAGATTAATACCTTTCCTAAGGGTATTTCCGCCTAAGTGAATGCAGGGAATTCAACTGAAATTCGAACTCGGTGGAAGGTCATGAAATCAAGTGTGGTCTACTTCATGTCAAGTTGAGGTCCATCTTAAACAGATATACGCCATATGTCCGATTAATTAATGAAAAATCCATTCTGAAAAAGTATCTTTGTTTACGTTAGTATTTGAAACTAAGCGGATATATATGGGGTTGTCCAAAAAATTCATACTGATGTTTAAGTCGTTCATGTTCCAACACGTTAGAACACGTCAAATTTATCGACAGATATAATACGTTTACATTTACGATTAGAGCACACTTCAAACAATCTCTTGAGAAAGAAAGTTTAAAATTACTTAATTTGTGTCAATTGTGTCTCTTCTACAAATAGTTTCACGGCTTCTGCTCCGATGAACTTAGCTCCCTGGTAACCTCTATATATGAATTTACTCGCGTCACAAGATTAGCAACTAGGTTCCACCCTTTTACTGTAAACGCAAAATTCTACTCCATCAGCTTCTTTTCTCGCACTTTCCGCGTGTGGAATTCCCTTCCGTTTATTCGCTTCCTCGACAGCTACAATCTCCAAGAATTTAAATGTAAAGTCAATAGTCATTTCCTATCTCACTAACTTGCATCCTCTCTCTCTCTCTCTCTCTCTCTCTCTCTCATGCTCCTTTCTCCGTCCACTCCACTCTCATCAGTATTCTCATTCTTCTCTTACCCACTTCCTGACACCCCCTATAACCTGTCACTCTTTCTTATAACTTTCCTCCTATGTAACCCCCTGAGCACCACTGGAAGTAAACTGCCTTGCTTGAGGCGATATGATTATGAAAAAATATGAAAATTAAATATTATAAGGTGAATTTTAGACGCTTGATGATTTTTATTATCGTAAAAGCAAAAATGCTTCGAAAGCAGCTAAACAGATATGTGCTGTGTACGGTGAATGTGCTTTAGCTGACAGAACTGTACGGAACTGGTTTGATAAGTTTACAGATAGTGGTTGTAGCCTTATTGATGAAGAACACTCAGGCAGACCCCCCCCCCAACACACACACACACACACACACACACACACACTCATACACTAAAGAAGATGACCAAATAAAGACATTGATTGAGAATAACCCGCATTACAGAACGCGGAAACTGGCAGACACGCTAAATTTATCAAATTCCACAATTATGTTAAGCTTTTAAAAATCTTTAGCTGTTCCAATTCGCCTTCAGATTTCAGTGCCACACATGGCAATTTTTGCAAATTCATTTTCAGTCAATTTATTTATTTATTTATTTATTGTTTTGGGTTTTCTGATTTTTAGTCGTTCATGTTGCAACACGTTAGAAAACGTAAAATTTATCAACAGATTTATCCGATAAAAATACACTGCAAACTATCTTTTCAGAAAGGAAGTTTAAAATTACTTAATTCGTGTCAGGTTTGCATCTTTATGAAAATTAAAGATTATAAGGTGCATTTTAGACACTTAATGCTTTTTTTATTCGCGTAATGACATAAATGTCTCGTAAACAACAAAAAGGATATGTTGTGTACAGCGAATGTACTTTAGCTGACAGAACTGTACGGATGTGGTTCGGTAAGTATAGAGTTGGTCACTGTAGCCTTATTAATGAAGAACTATTGTGGTGCAGTAGATATCGGTTCGGAACGAGAAATCGGAGAGCTGAGTTCAAATTCCAGTTGAATTCATTGCATTCCTTTACGATGAAATACCCTTGGGAAAGGTATTAATCCGTCTCTTCCCTCCAGTTATGGGTTAAATAATAGGACAGATTGGGTTCTATAGCCTTGGTCGGCAACCAGTCTACCGCAGAAAGCAATGGCAACCTACTGCCGGATAATCTTCTGCCCAGTCAGTCATGTTTCTTTCGAGACATGATCGCCCAAGCGTGTATCACGTATGGCACTTAACTGACTGAATGAAGAACTCTAAGTCAGAGCCCCCGCCCAGACATACGCATTACAGATGAAGATTAAATCAAGATATCCATTGAGAATGACATGCATTGCACAAATTGAAAATTGACAGAAACAATAAATTTATCAAAATCTACCATCGACGAGTACTTATTGAAGCTTGGATACTCAAACAGCTACGATATTTGGGTACCATATAATATGAGTGAGAAGAATCTCTTGGATCGCATTTCTATCTTTGAATTGGTGTATAAACGCAACTAAAGTCAACTTTTTTTAAGCAAATTGTGGCGGGTGATTAGAAATGGGCCATTTACAATAATGTTCAGCGAAAAAGATCCTGGGGTAAGTGACATAAGACAACTGAACTCGAGAACACATAGTCCAGTGAATAAATGCGTTGGTTAGATCCAGTGACTTGACCCAAAGAGTTGTGAGTTCAATACCTGGCGACATCAGTGGTGAACAAATAACTTAGAGAGTTAAGTCAAAGGAGATTCCTACATTGCATCTGGAAGTGGCATCGCACATAGAATAAGAATGATATACCCCAGAGATTGAAATAAACGATTCGGTTCAAAATTTCTAGCACTTGAAGAAGGTCAGTGTCTACAACGACCAAAACGTCGGAAACATGACAATAAAGATGAGGTCAACAGTCCAAAGAGTGTAAATAATGACATAAACTTGTTTTGCGTCTTAATTTCCCTTAAAATCGGTATGAACTTTCCAGACAACCCAAGATATTTCGAGAATCTAGAACGATCTGTATTCAAATGTACTATTCGCACTTGGTTTGACCTGAAGTTTCTCTGTGATCGAGAGGTCAAGGCAAGTCAGATGTAATAACGGTTTTCCCCTCGGTACTCAGCTTCGAAACTTGTCGGAGAGTGAACTGTAGATGGTTAAAAGATGGAAAATGAATTTATACAGGTGTAAATAACTGTTTCAAGGCTTCTTTTAAAATTAGCTTGATAACTTTACCAGATCAAGTTTATTATTTGTTCCACATCGTGAAAGTTACGGATGAATGATATATGACACATAAACTCGTCCAAGCTATATAGCAGTTCTGTTTTGTAAAAGCAAAATGTAATAGAGGCACAGAAAGAGAGAGAGACAGAAAGAGAGAGAGGGTGGGAGGGTGGGAGGGGGAATCTATTCCAGCATATATTCTGACAGCCGCGCTAATAATTGTTCATTGGTATATGTTTGTATTACTGTTTTTGTAATATGTTTGTTTAACACTATTCTGTCTTTGTGTCTTTATTTCTGGCCCCAACGAACCACAATAACTTGGCGACGAGGTCACAACAAATAATAATAATAATAAAAATAAAATTATTTCTTATCAATTTCCTCATTTATTTCTTTATAAAGACCTAGAAATGGAAATTGAAAACAAGAAAAGTACCAGTGCGCTTGGAATTATAAAAAATGGAACAAAACAACACATTGAGAGAACCCCCGGAAACGCTAGTTTAAGAGATATACTAAAAATTGTTTTGTTCAATACAGCCCACACATTAAGGAGAACTTTGTCTATGTAACGCTAGAGATGTTATGGGAGATAGAAAAAATGAAATGTAGCTATAACAACGCACCGCGAGCTGCCTTAGGTCTTTCCGCAGACTTGGTAGGTAGTGTGACCATAACAGAAATCAAATTATGATGAAAATGACATAATAATAATAATACAACTCTCGCTAACTATTGAAAGAAAAGAGTTATTCTACGTGAAAATAATCCTTTCTTTCCATACCAACGTATCGACTACTGTAATCTTTGGCTTTTCTAGGGTGTTTGTCGTATCCAGTAATTTCCTGTTCAATGGAACTTTTAATTCCCTACGTTTTTTGGGTTTTTTTCAGGTGTGACGTTCTGCTTCGAGATATCAGTCTACATAAATGGGATGCCTAACTTTACCTTCCACAGAAATATATCAGTGGCACAAGCAGAGTGACGGCAAACGGAAAAAGGTGTAAATTTACGAAATAAGAATTTGCGAGTAGGTTCTATTTCAGGCTAATTTTAGTCGCTTATTACCGAAACGTCCGTCTACAGCCATTACAAGAGTGGGCTAAACTCTCCAAGATCGAAGCCCTTTCATTGCACTCCGGTTAGATTGATCACACCAAATGCAGGTCACTCTAGTTGAGCTACTCCTAAGTGTAGGATTTTTCAGCTGTAAAAAAATTCTTTATGAGTATCTTAAATACCATCTGCACTTACGAAATGTGAATGACCCCTGTATTTTTGGTAATTTTTAATTCTGAGAATTCGAGTTGTTGCAAGTCAAGCTAAACAAACTTTGATTTCGTATGGGGCCTCGGTGATGTTCGTCAAACTGGCCCTGCGCCAAACACAACCGAAGTACCAACAATTTAAAATATCAGAAGGTTAAATGAATGGTTGGAAAAATAAGTGTTTTGTTTGTAAAATAAGTAGAATTCTCTTAATAGAACTGAATAACAAATTTGTAAGAAGAAAATGTTTAAAGAGAAAAATGTACATAGTTAAATGTTCCTAATAGTTGAGAGTAGCAGAATGCGTGTATATAAAATGATTAATCAGGCTACTAATAAAGTCTGTGTTTCTTTCCCTTTTTTGGCCTGCAAGAGCGTGAAAAGGAAAGTAAAGCAATAAAGGAAATTGTACTTAGCGGACTTTAGTTTTTAGGAGTCAGTTGAAGTATCTTGTTGTTGTTGTTGCTTTTTCTTTCGCGGCGTGTGAGTGAAAACGAATAAAGGAACATTGGAAGAAGAGGAAAAACGAGTGCGTGACGCACCCTTACATCTGGGTTGACAAAATAAATTTTCTTTTGTCACATCATGCGTGTCGTCTCTGTGTACTCACATCTGACTGACTTATTTGACGGTCAAGAACCGTGGTTAAGTAGTGGAATTTAGTCATGTAACTGAAACGAAAACCGCATACTCTTTTTCTAGGTGTTAACAAACAATTGACCGGGGTCATAGATCAATTTGCTATTTGCTATCCAATCAGAATCCAGAATCCAGATCATTGTGTACATGGGAGAAACAGCAATTAAGAGGTGGTTTCACGCTCCTTAAAAACCAGCAGTCTTGCTGACAGATGTAGTTTATGATTAGTGGACCAGAGTTACATTTTCTGGGAGTGTGCGTAATCAGTCCATTTTAACACTCGGCATTTTGAGTGGCATTCCTTGGAAAAAACAGTCTGAGTCAGATTTCTTCCTTACATTGCAATAAAAGAGAAATAAATATAAGTCAACCAGTTGTATGTGGAATGGCGAGTCCTATCTGTAAAAGGGGAATTAAGGACTGTGGATCGTCTAAATATTTGCCGTGGACAGTATTTACATTACTCGGACTATTGTCCTCATCTTTGTTGCCATTTGTACGACGTTTCGGCCGTTGTACGCCCCGGCCTTCTTCAGGTGCTAGCAATTTCGGACCGAACCCTTTATTACAATCACTGGGATATATGAATTCCATTCTTTGCTTAAGGCCATGTGTCCAGTGTATATAGACGATGGTTAATTCCTGTGACTTGACCCAAAGAGTTGGGAGTTCAATACAGCAGCTCAAGACAACCAGAAGAGGCTCTAAACAAAGGAATGGAGTTCATATACCCCAGTGATTGTAATAAAGGGTTCGGTTCGAAATTCCTAGCACCTGAAGAAGACCGGAGCGTACAACGTCCGAAACGTCATACAAATGGCAACAACGATGAGGACAATAGTTCGAATAATGTAAATAATGTAAATACTACCTTATCTTAGAAATATAGACTAAGATATGCCGTGGATATAGCGATAGAGTATCGAGAGACCTACAACATTTCGTCTATGGGGAAAGAGGATGCAGGATTTAAAATATTCTATGAGCCCAAAATTCAAATTACAGGTCGAGGATACTAAAATCAAGCTGTTTCAGAAATTTAAATATCTAAGAAGTATTCTAGCAGAGGACGGGAAGTGTGACAATGAGATCCGAAGATGTATTAGAATGGCCAAAGAGGTATTCCAAAACTAGTTTATTAGAAGAAAAAAGTGCTGAACTGTTACGTGATATCTGTTCTCTTATATAGCAGCAAATGTATGGCAGCAAATGCTGAACAATCTCCACAAAGATGAAGAAGAGACTTGAAGCAATAGAAATGTGGTTATATAGTAAGATGCTGAAGAACCCATGGTCCGAAGGTGTGAGCAATATTTTGATTTGGGAATACGAACAAAAAGAAAACTTATATATAACCCATTAGCGCCCATTTCTTTTTTAAGGCCAGAAGGATAAACATATTTCAGCAATTTCTGCAGTTTTCAGATATATCTTTGGTTAATCATAAAGAATGAAGTGTCTTTCAAATATATCAACTACTGTCTGATGTATATTGGTAACACTTATGTCTCAGTTTTCAGTATAGAGTGAAACTCTTGAAGAGAAGTATACACTCAGTTTCCCCTATCATTCAAGCAAAATCTTTTTTGGTAAGTAGTACTACTTATATCTAATTCATATTTGTATAGTATATACGAATGCTTTAACTGTCCTGTAAATCCAAGAAAATGCATGAAAGTAACCTTGCTTAAATACACCATGCTCTATAAGTTTAGTTCTAAAATAAGGACCAAACAAAAGATTTTTTTTTCTTAGAATAATGCAATGATTTTTTTATATGCTTAGTATTAAATACATTTGTACAAATTAAAGATTTTTAATAAAAATTTCAAGAAAAAAATTAGGCACTAATGGGTTAACAGCAGGAAGGTACAGTTGAAATTTCTGGGGTCTGTAATGAGAAATGAGTGCTTAGAAAATGTGAAACTCACAGAACATATTGATGGAACAAGAGAAAGAGGAAACCTCAGCGTAACATACTTCATGATCTTGAATAAATGAATGGTAGAACAATGTTTGGGAGAAATGCAAAACTTATTAAGAGCTACAATGGACAGGATGATGTAGTGGGCCATGACCGACAGCGCTGTGAAGAGGCATGGTATATAAAAGAAGAAAAAACATTATTTCTTACGCCACCTTTTCGTCAGTTTTTGTTTTTCCAATCCAACTGAAATTTTTTTTCTCATATTAAGGTTCATCATGTACAAGAGCCACTCGAAGTAGGGAGATACAGATTAAGAGTTAAACGGAAGACCTTATGCGAACATGTGAGGAAGATAACGGTTAACCCTAAACTTGAACAATGTAAATGTTTAATGATCATGGAAGCATCCTCTTGGGTGTCAGTTTGACAAAGTAGCATTTCTTGAGAATAGACTGTTAGAATAAAACTTGAATCTAACCAGTGGTGTACGATGGAAATGAGTGTGGTTCACTACAATGTGCATAGTATAGCTAGTCCCAGCCGCGAAGGTTAGAACTGGTGGAACTACTTCGTCTGAACATTCCCCTTGTAAACAACGATATAGTAGTGACAAGATAGAAACGTTTTGTCTGTGAAAAAGAGGTTCCCGAATAATTCATCATCCACAAGGACGCGAAGACGCTTTTGGAATCTATTGAGACTGGAAAGTAAAGAATGGCCAGTGCTTGTCCATATATGGTAGCGGTACTCCGTAACTGATCTGGTTCTTGTAAAGGTAAAGGATAACATGAGGAGTCAAGGACTTACTAGAACGGTACAAAAAACCTACTATTTTTCCAGCATCTTTAGCGTATTTGTCTATATTCTGAGATGAGGTAGTATTTACACTATTTACATCATTCGGACTATTGTCCTTATCTTGGTTGCCATTTATACGATGTTTCGGCCGTTGTACGCTCCGGCCTTCTTCAGGTGTTAGAAATTTTGAACCGAACCCTTTATTACAATCACTGGGGTATATCATTTTCATTCCTTGCTTAGAGCCTCTTTTGGTAGTCATGAGCTATCACCCTCTAACTCTCTAAGTTACCGATTCACCAATGCTCTAGCCTGGTATTGATCTCACAACTCTTTTGGGTCAAGTCACTGGAACTAACCAACGTCTATATCCAGTGATTGTAATAAAGTATTTGGTTCAAAATTCCTAGCACCTGAAGAAGGCCAGAGCGCACAACGGCCCAAACTTCATACAAATGGCAACAAAGATGAGGACAATATTCCGAATTATGTAAATAGTGTATCTTTAGCATATGTTACGAGTTCCATTTTAAGTTTGCTTTGAGCGTAAGTCACATTAGGCGCTAAAGGGACGTGGATTCCCTTAGTTCGGAATTTACTGCTGGTAAAGCAACGACAAAAGCTGGTACCCCTGATTATTTGAAGCTTCTTGATGAAATCCAAAGAAGAATCAGCAATATTACTGGTTTTTATATGGCATCTCAGCTTCAGTAACTTTTTCCTTTTCTATAAATACTTCCATGGAAATTGTTCCGATGAAGTTTCTATTTAATTGTATTCATTGTAAATATTCACTGAGGTTTCATTTTTAAATGTTGTTATTTTTATACCTGCCTACAGAAAAATTGTATGTATGGGAAATAATTAGTACTACATAGATATTTTGAGGTATTATGGTGACTGTATTAAGAATGGTAAGTAGGAATGTGTTGTTTTCGTGTCAGGAATACTTTGGTATGTTCGGGTCAGTAACCCTGGCTAGCTAAGTATAAGATAAGACAGATTGAAGACTGTACTTCCTTTATCTCATTTTCTGTCCGTGTGTCTCATTTTTTATAATAACAAAATAAATCCTACTTTCTGCACTATTTGTATTCCTCCCACCCTATAACTTGTGCATAAGGGAACTACTAAGAACTATATAGAGACCCTGAGGTATTAAGGTAGCTGTAGTACCTAGTTTTTGTGAAGCGTTGTAGTTGATTCTCAAGGTCTCATCAATTTGAATTTGAAATGGCTAGATATAACCGTGAGTTCTATGGTAACAATTTCTTTTCTCACGCTTACAGCTTATAAAGCCCTCTTCTGGTTACATGCTTTCCAATTAACTTTGATCTTCAAAGATTTAAATGCAAACTCAGTTGTTATCTATTGTGTTTTTGATTACTCTTCTATTATTCTCGCTCATTAACAATATTTTTCTTATTCTTCTATACTCAGTAACTCCTTATATCTTAGTGGCTTTATTGCCTTGCATGGGATGAAATGATTAAAAATAATTTGCCAACATTTGTTACAAGACAAGGAACTGCAATCATTAACATCACATACAATTTTAATAAGGTATCAATATTTTATCATTAAAATGTTTTTGTTTCGATTAAATGAATAAAAAGTATTAGACAATGCAGATATTATTGATTTCCTCTTACCTTATTGGATATTTTAAAAAAGCACCTAATAGGAAAACTACTATTAATTATAAATTTCTTTAAAAGGCCGATTCTCACGTCCACAAGTTACATTAGCCTTTTCGAAAGTTCACTTTTTGTATGATTTTCACTGCAAAATTATTTGTATGCAAGATCTCTCGGTGACTATGTCATGTAATTAATTAAAGTGTTATTGGCAGAAAATCGTTTCATATTAATCAGAGCAGAATATAAATTATGTCCTATATCTGATAGCGATAGGTTGAATTATATATCCGCTATTCACAGATATCATCATGCTGCGCTATCTCCGCCTGCGGCAGACTGCAAAATGACGTGACTTATTTAAAAAATTTCTGTCAATATATTTTTTTCAAAGCGATACATCCCAGCAGTTTTCCTCAGGATATCATCTCCAGTGAACAACAAGCACTAAATGTAGCACTGGATCATTGAACTGAGCGAAAGTCGGGGCGCCGACTGCGAACCAACGACCGTAGTTCAACCCACCACCAACCTGCATCACAGACTATGTAATGACAAGGATGTGGTGTAAATTGAGGGTATGCTCAGCTTCGGTTATTTGACTGAAAAGAGCGGAAGCGGCGCACTGCAAAGCGACAACGATAGTTGGATCAAACACCAACCCGAACTACAGACTATGTTGTAACATTGGGTTGAAGTAAATTCAGGATATGCTCGACTTGGGGTCATTAGACTGAAGAGAGCCTAAGCGGCTCCCTACTAAGCGATGACTGTAGTTCGACCAAACTTCAGGCCAGGCCAAAGACTATGTTGTGACCATGACTTGAACTAAGTTCAGGATATATTCTTCTTAGGGTCTTGGACTAAAAAGAGCTGAAGCGGCCCACTACGAAGCGACGACCGTATTTTTACTAAATACCAGCCTGAACCACAGACTATGCTGTGACAATGCTACATTTAGAAATGTAGTAAGTTCAGGTTATGTTTGACTTTCGGTCATTAGACTTAAAAGAGCAGAAATGGCCACGGCGAAGTAACGACCGTAGTTCCCTCAAACACCAACCCGAGCCAAAGACTATGTAGTGACACTGACGAAGTCAACTGGGAGTATGCTCGACTTTGGGTCATTGGACTGAAGAGAGACGACGTGGCCCACTGTGAAGCAACGATGGTAGATGGATCACACATCACTCCGAACTACTGACTATGATGTGACAATGACTTGAACTAAATTGAGGGTATGCCCCTCTTTGGGTCATTGGACTGAAGAGAGAAGAAACGGCTCACTATGTAGCGACGACCGTAGTTCGACCAAACACTAGCTCGAACCACAGACTATGTTATGAAAATAATTTGGAGTAAATTGAGGGTGTGCTTGACTTGGGTCATTGAACTGAAGAGAGCCGAAGCATTTAAAATAGTAGAATTTTAGATCACAGACATATATATATATATATATATATATATATATATATATATATATATATATATATCGTATTAAAAATAATTTTATAAACTTTGCAGCTAGTTTCCTTACACCAAAATAAAGACAAAGGTTCACACAAGCATATTCCACAAAATCTATCGTTTTTGTGTTATTAAATTTTAAAAAGTGTTCTGTAGGTGGTGCCGTATTACCATTTAGGCTAGGTTACATTTGTCATTCATGTACATGTGTGTCTAGTCTGTCTTTAACGTTTAACGCGTGAAATCGAGAAATGTTCCGTTTAACAATGACAGGGTATTTATATCGTGAGCAGGCAGATATGATTTTTACATACGATCGAGCAAATGGTAAAATTCGCAAGGCCGCACGGGTTGGACTTTTTGCTACTTATATACTGTGCTGAGAACCATGAGTCAACCCATTTTATAGTTCACCAATAGAAGGCTTAACCAATCAGGAAGCTCAAAATATTCAATGCGACGTGTACAAAAGGCGACCATATTTTTCCAAGTACTGGAGTTCAAATCCGATTCTGGAGAGTGTTTGATTCGGGAGTTATGGTCTTTGACGTTGTTTCATTGAACAGATTACGTGCGGCGAGGATACTCTATATCCAGATACTATGACGGACATGGTCAAGAGGATACCTTATATCCATGAAACGTTGTAAACATTACCTTCAATCCCTTACTTTGTAGCCATCATGGACTGTTGTTACTATATAATATACATTCGGGAGATTGACTCTCTGTTATAATCAATACATAAACTGATCCCTGCACTTTATCCATAAATTATGGCGAATTTTACCAACAGAACGGCCGTATCTGTTTTCGTTTCCAGACCGAAGGCGGCCGATCTTTGCTGCTCTTTATAGTCGCGTCGCTGAGACAGGATCTGTGCCACCACTAACTATTGACCGAAGAAGACCGTCTAACCTCGAAGGACACATTCTACTGCTTGTCAGAGAGTATCCAGTTGTCAGCACAACTCAAGTATCCCTAGCATTTCGTAACTTTTGTAGTATCGCATGGAAGGTACTTCAAGTGAAACTCCCGTATCTGTATCGTTCGGGTATTTCGCTTTCAGATCTTTCACCATGGGAGGACTTTTGCCGATGGTTTAATGCACAAACTGCCGATCCGTTGTTTGTCACTTCAGTTTTGTTTACGGATAAAGCAACAAGAGATGTAACAACAAACTTACACAACCATCGTTTAAGGATGGATTGGAATTCCCATGGTACAATACTGTGGATATGTAGCTGAAAACCGGTTCTATAGCCTGCACGTTCCCAATCCTTCAGCCTTTTTTTTTTATATTTAAGGCCACCTAAAATATATGCAGTCAGTCAGTTAAGTTTATGCAGTCAGTCAGTTAAGTGCCAGACGTGATACATGCTTGGGCGATCATCTCTCGAAAGAGACATGACTGATTGGGCAGAAGATTATCTCGCAGTATGTTACCAATAGTGTCTGCGGTAGGTTTATGCAGTAGAAATTAATAATGCATAAATACTCATCAGTGTGTCATTAGGGTCTGCGAAGCCATTTGAAGCCGTGTGGCTGCATTTAAAAGTCGCTGAAAAAACAGCATAGTATGAAGAAAAAAGACCCCAAACTAAATAAAAACAAAGTTTTATCGGCAAAATGTTTATATCATCATTAAGGGGATAGATCAAAGCATTTTTTAATTATTTTTTACATTTTTTAATTATTTCTAACACGTTCGAAATTTTTGTAGAAAATCTTTTTTCTTCTTACGTCAGTGCGAGACCGAAATTGACGCAATGTTTATTAAGTAAAAAAAACGTAATATTACGCAATGCACGTTTTTGACCGTGAAAGATACATTAATTTAGAAATTCTTGCAAAAATCAAATAATGGTCGGATTCTGATGAAAATTTCAGGACTTATTCATAATTGACTGAAATCAATTTTGAAATAAGTATTTTGTATAAAATATTGGCAAAAATATTTTTTTACATATGTAATCCCTCACCAATTAATTTCCACAAATGTTTAAAAATTAGACATTGGGCAGCAATAAGCCTAATATAATTAAATTCAGGAGTCATTTTGGGAAATGCTAATCAACTGTCTTTTTTATCTCCAATAGTCCCCGACTTTCTAAAAAGTACGTCCGTATTGCGAAAAATGCAATAACTATGCCAATTTTTATTTGGATAAACTTTTGATTGCGTTTATGAACAATATAAATTAAGCATATCATTGTCTGAAAAGAAAAAAATTCAATGAATAATGAATTTTTACAAGAATTATTTGCATTTTTTAAATTTTTATTTTTATAATAATATATAAAGTTTCAAAAATAATTTAAAATTTCTTCCTTAAGCTGGTGTATGAAATTAATGTATGAAGACTACATTTAATAATCAAAAATTGAAAAGCTTAATACAAATGATTGATCCCGTCAATTTTTAAATTAATTAAAACATTTTAATTGTGTGCATTTTGATTTCCCGTATCTTATTTATACGGATGGTCGTATGTGATATTTATCATTAAAGTAACTTATACATTTTAGTTCCTAATTTTCTATTTTTGTTAAACAAATAATTGTGAAATTCACAAATTGTGTAGGTACATAAAAAAAATATAAAAATAGATATTAAAAATAAAAATTAATAAATGCCATAAAATTTAATAAATTATTTAGTTACTTCTGCTTTTATTTTCATTGTTATTAAATTGTAAAAATTTTTAAAAGAACGTTTTATATTATTTTAATTTTTATTTTTCATAAAATATCTTCAAATGTAAGCCTACAAAGCTAAACTAACAAAAATTCCATAAAATATTGAATAATTGCTGAAAACTGTGTTAAATTTTTAATTTTAACATAGTTAAAAATAAAAAAAAACGATTTGTATGAATAAAATTTATACCAAATTCATCTTCCATACTTGGCATTTTTTGGCCGGCTACTGTAAATCATATCATTAACGCCTGCTTGACAAGTGTTGGCAGATGCGGTAACAAGGATACGTAATTGAGAAACGCTTTTTTTAAATATTTCAGGAAGTAAGCAATTAATTCTTGTTTCAAATTAAGCCAAATTAAGGTAAATTTTAAGTCGGTAATGTGAATAAAATAATGTGTCAGCGAGGTGTATTTTATTTTTGTAAGATTTTTTAAAACTTTTAAAACAGCTTCTGTTTACAATCGATGAAAAATGGCGGAAAATTTAAAATTTTAAAAACCTTTTTCAAAATCAACAAATTTTTTAATTCCGATCAATATAATTTTGGTCTGAAATACACCGGGGCATTTTGCTTACTGTAATTAGTAAATTTAATCTCTTGGCTTTCGATTAAAGCTAAAATTAAAGCTTCAAGAAAACGTTTTTTATTTTTAAAAATTAAATTTAAATTAAGGTATCGAAAATGGAGTGGCGGTACCTATTTAAAAGTGTCCGCCAGCAATGATCCGATGGGTGCATGCGTGTGTAGAAGCAAACGGAGGATATTTTGATTCTTTTTTATAAGTTGCGTTGCGTTACAGCTACAGTCTTTTGAAAATATGTTTGTTTGAACATCTTACTTTGTTTTGGTGTCAGAAACCTGCCACCAAAGTTTGTGAAAGTATTTTTGATGCACCCTGAGAGAGTTCTAAACATTTCTTCGGATCACCTACTTTCAAAATGTGTGCAAACATATTTCTCAGAAATCCCTGCTTAATAAGACCGAGAATTTCTTACGTGTGATTAAAAAAGAACCTTTCCAATTCGGCAAGGCACTAACTTTCCAACATGATATTCAATCCTTTTCTGCTGTGATCTAGAACAGGTATTGAGCTAGTCTAATTCCCAATTAAATAATCACTGAATCAGTTAATTAATTGTCGTACGTGATACAAACTTGGGCGGTCATGTCTCTTTCGATCCATGACTGACTAGGCAGAAGAGTTTCCCGCAGTAGATTGCCCTTATTATGCGATAGACAGATTGCCAACCAAGGCTATAGAACCTAGTCTGTATTGGTATTCAACCCATAGCTGGAGGGAGAAGAGATGGATTAATACCTTTTTCAAGGTTATTTGTGAGTAAGTGAATTAAATGAATTTGACTGGAATTCGAATTAGACTCACCGATTTCTCATTCCGACACGATATCCATTACACCACAATTACTGAATACGTATTCTAAAAAGTTTTTGTAGAACCCGGATTAACTTATGCGTTGGAAATAAAAAGAAAAACATAAAACGGTTGCGAGATAATGTCGCAGTAGAAGGCCATTATTTTCTGTGGTAGACAGATTGCCAGCCAAGGCTATAGAACCTGTGGTAGACAGATTGCCAACCAAGGCTATTGCCAACCAAGGCTAGTCTGTCTTGCTATTCAACCCATAGCTGGAGGGAGAAGAGATGGATTAATACCTTTCCCAAGGGATATTTGTGAGTAAGTGAATTAAATGATTTTTTTGTAGAACCCGGATTAACTTATGCGTTGAAATAAAAAGAAAAAACATAAAACGGTTGCGAGATAATGTCGCAGTAGAAGGCCATTATTTTCTGTGGTAGACAGATTGCCAACCAAGGCTATAGAACCTGTGGTAGACAGATTGCCAACCAAGGCTATTGCCAACCAAGGCTAGTCTGTCTTGCTATTCAACCCATAGCTGGAGGGAGAAGAGATGGATTAATACCTTTCCCAAGGGATATTTGTGAATAAGTGAATTAAATGAATTTTTTGTAGAACCAGGATTAACTTATGCGTTGGAAATAAAAAGAAAAACATAAAATGAGCTAATGTCTGAGACTCTCTGAATGATCTTATTTCACTTAACATTCTGGTGGTGATTTTGTTTGAAAATCAAAAACTTATCTTACCACTTCGAGTGACTCAGATTAATGAATACTTACGCATTCGAATTTTGCAGTTATGTTGTCATATCCTGCTATGGCAACAAAAAATGACAATGACTAAAATTAAAAAGTGAAGTAGAGGAGTCTTGAAAAACAATGCAGTGGAAAGAAAAGTGATACATAATGCAAAGTGGTAAAGGTTAAAAGTCAGCTCATTTATAAATCATCTCTCGCTTCTTTTGTCTAATTTAGTGCTTTATCCGATGACAGGAGACATATTATAGGCCCTTATGGTGTGGTCATGTTATTTCAAATTTCTCTTCTTGATGATGCTTATATTATACGTTCTCTTATAAATAGTATTCTTTGTTAGTGAATATTGAAGGCGGAGCATTTCCGACTAACTGAATATACGAAAATAATAATGACTCTCTAACAGTCGATCAGTATATCTAGTTACAAAGTCTTCGATTTAGACCATAACGAACCCCCACAATGAGGACAGAAGTCAATGTGAAAGTAATGAACTGTGAGGCTGGGAATACGAGGCAGCTAGAGAGATCTACACGAATCGACACGCAGTAATAGAACAAAGCTCTTGCGTCAGGTCTTGCGTGGGTTCTAGGATGCCTGCGTGGTTTCATATTACTCGAACAGATGCACAGATACAAAATTGAAAGCGCACAAGCACATATACACATATTTATTCTTACATAAACACTAAGAATAAACCGCATCTCACTGCATCATTTCACAGGGGATTTCTAATGTCGACCCAAAAGAGTTCCCAATTATTTTGCTTATTTATATAGAATGCAATATTTTATTCATTTTTATCACATGCACACATAGATAAATATGAAACGACTAAGATAGATATATAGTTGATTTTCTAAGCGCCGCTTAGATGTGGAACAAGGCCGAAAGTATGGGGTAACCAGTGAGGATCGAACTCACTACTCAGTTGTAATAGGTTCTAGCAAGACAAACTGGCTAACCATTGCACCACGCAGAGGTGCCTAAGATAGATAGATAGTGGGTAATCGAATTACAAAATGAAAAATACCTATGTAAAGCATTTCCTGTCGAGAAATAACTTCAGATTAATAATAGTTTTATTGTTAGAGTCTTTTTAGTACGTGCAATAAGATATCTAAATAAGATACGGGAAATCAAAATGCACACTGCGAATAAAGAGAATTAAATTGAAGATACAAGTCCATCCCTACCGTGGCGGATGGCCGAAGACAGTGACAAAATAGTGGCGTTGTGGTCCCTGATCCAATTACAGGCATTTGAGTACGTTATTGGAAATATCAAAATTGATCGTATTCAAACCAGGTTTAAATTGTTTAATGTAGATTGCTTCCAGGATTTTGAGTTTCTGTTTATTATTTTCTTATTCAAGTATGTATGTGTTATCAACGAGAAAAACGCTCTGATAAAAAAATCAACAATTACTGTGATTTTTTGTTGTCTTTCAACGATATCACCATCAAGTATATCAGACGGTACGAACGAATCCTACACAAAATTAATAGACAAAACTTGTCTATATTATTCAATATATATATATATATATATATATCAATTTTTCAATTTTTCACCAAGGATAAGCAGGTAGGTAAATCCAAAAAACCCGATCCTAATTAATATTAATTCCATTAATATTAAAATTGATCAAGGTGGAGGACTCAGTGCAATTATTATATTCTAATTACAGAGCCAATTATAAAATAAAACAAAATTTCAATTTTCAAATTCGTTGAATAGCCATTTCTACGAAAATAATCTCGCCTTTTCAGCAACGAAAATATTTATTCAATTAAATTCAAATGACAAAAGATTTTATACCGGCAGAAGTCAAAAAAATTTTCATCATAGAAAAATGAAAAGGGGTGGGATTAATAATTTTTGAATTAAAAAAAAAGAAAGCAGACATATACCTATTTTTGAATTTAAAGAAAGGGAAGCAGACATAGGTATATGTCTATTTTTATCTCTATTTTTAGAAGACACCGCTTTCCCTTATCTGAGTTGAGAATTTAAAAGTAGAAATTTAGCCATGTCTGGGCGAATAGAAGCGTAGGGGGGGAACGAAAGGCAAAGGGAAAAAGAAAAGGAAAGGAAAGGAAAGAAAAAGGGGGAAAAAGGGAAAAAGGGGGAAGGGGTGGTTGACAGGGAAGAAAAAAATGAAAAATTTTATTTCCATAGAAACAAAGGAAACTGTTATCATTCGTGTTCAAAACAAACATTGAAAATATTTACCAAAGCGATTTTAGTTTAAATAAATGGGACAAATTTTAAAGAAAACATTTTGGCATACAAATCTAAATTTAAATATAAATCTTAAATTTTAGATATAAATTAAAATATAAATAAAAATGAAAAGGGTAGATTTCAAAGGAATCCAATTCTATAAGTATACACACATATATAAATACACGCACACATACACACACACGCACACAAACACATACACATGTACACACAAATACACATTTCTGAACATAATTTACTTAAAAAGCTAAAGGATATTCGCAATTCACTAGTTAGATTTAACTCTAATTATTCTGAAAACTTTAATAACCTAATTAAAGGCGGCTTGGTACGAAAGGAATGAAATTATTATATTTTATTTTTATTTTTATTGTAAGGGCCCTGCTAAAAGTTAACCGAAACTAATCTTTATGTGTAAAAGGTAAATTGGATTTAGCATTAAAAATAAATAAAAAAAATACATATACATTTCTAACAAAGACCAGGGAAGTTAAATGAGTAAAATTGTTATGAACAACAAAATGGAAATAAGAATCTTCACAAAAACAAAATCAAATATATAAAGGTGCAGGAAAAAATGGGGACTAAAAAGTTAGTCTCCAGATTCTTACATGTCAAATAGTAGATATTTAGATATGAAAAAGTAAGAAAGAAAGAATCTGTAAGGCTGGGATCAGTAATTGGTCGTGGATCTCAAATTTACTAGCTTAAAAGAATTTATTTATTTTTCTAAAATCAGGTTAAATTTAAAAATTTTAAATCTTAAATATATATATATATATATATATATATATATATATATATATATATATATATATAGGAAAGAATATTAATAAAAAGTTTTGAATTTCAAAATGTACTTTTTTTTTTTGACAGTATTTGTTTATTTTTATTATTGTATTTTATATTTCAGACCGCCCTCGGTCCTTCTTCAGAAACGAGTGATTTTTAAATTTGAATTAGAAACGTATTTCACGATAGCGTCCGAATATTTTTTTTGTTTACATCACGTGGTATGTTTGTTAACAACATGCGGCACGTCCGTAGAGAAAGTCTGTTTGTTTTAGATAAAAATTTCTTGGAATATCTGAGAAAAAAAAAAAATTTTAGCTATTGAAATATTTGTAAGGTACCGCCACAAAATCGCTGAAAAAACAGTATAGTCAGAAGGGAAAAGGTCCCAAACTAAATAAAACAAAGTTCTATCGGCAAAATGTTTATATTGCCATTAAGAGGATAGAACAAGGCGTTTTTTAAATATTTTTAAAAAATTTTTAATTATTTCTAACACGTTCGAAATTGTTGTAGAAAGTTTTTTTTTTCTTAGTTAAGTGCTATATATCCAAATTGCCGCTATTTTATTAAGTAAACAAACGTAATTGTTATGCAATGCACTTTTTTTTGGCCGTGAAAGATACATTAATTAGGAAATTCTTGTATAAATCAAATAATGGGTGGATTTTGATGAAAACTTCAGGACTTATTTAGAATTGAATAAAATCAATTTTGATTGCATAATTTTTAGAAAATATTGGTAAAAATATTTTTTTAACTATGTTACCCCCCCCCCACCAATTAAATTCCAGAAATGTGTAACAATTTGATCGTTGGCAACTCTAACACTAATATAAAAAAATTCAGGAGTCATTGGGGAATGCAGATTCAGTTTTTTTTTTCATCGAAAGCCCCCGTCTTTCTAAAAAGTAGGTCCGAATTGCGAAAAATGCAATAACTATGCCAATTTTTATGTGGATAAACTTCTGATTGCTTTTATGGACAATATAAATTAAGCATACCCCTTCCCCTTAATCATCAAATCTGTCAACACGTGCTGCTAGCTGTCAGGCTCGGGCTACCTAATCTGATAATAAATTACAGGGAATTTTACTGAGAGTAAGCAAGCACAATTGTTTGAAATCAGATGAAGGTTAGTTTTTATTTAAAAATTGACTTCAATAACGTGTCAGCGACGTATATTTTATTTTTGCCAGATTTTTAAAACAGGAATGTGGCTACTGTTTTGAAATTTGACGATCAATTAAAAAAAATGGCGCTACTTTTAAATTTTTTTTTAAAAAGCTCTAAATTTTTAGATTCCAATCAATATAATTTCGCTTTAAAATACGCCAGTGTATTTTGTTTACTGGAATTACTAAATTTAATCTCTTGATTTTCAATTAAAGCTAATTTTAAAGCTTGAAGATAACTTATTTATTTGTAAAATTTCAATTTAAATTTAGGTGTAGAAAGTTTTGTGGAGGTGCCTGTATACTGTGTATTTAATTTTAAAATCCAGTATTTTTCTTTCTTTCTGCGTGTGTATGTAGAACTAAAATTGGAGTCTATTAGTAAACATTTGCAATTTTCTAAAGTATGATCAGGTTGATTAAAATGGGCTGCAATTGGGGAGTATACATTTTTTTGTCGTATATTTAGTTTGTGATTATTGAAGCGAAATCTAAAGCTATTACCGGATTCGCCGATATTTATTATTTACTAAGCGCAGCTTAGATGTGACACACGGTCGAAAGTATGGAGCGCCCAGTGAGGATCGAACTCACTACTGAATTGCAATAGTTCTAGCGAGACAAGCTTGCTAACCATTGCACCACCTCGAGGTGCTCCGATATATATATATCGTTACAGATGGGCGTTACAGGTGGCGCCATGACGAAATTCTGAAAGAGATCGTGAAAATAGTTCAAAATGCTATCAAAGAGAATGCTTACAACCCAGACACAAGGCAGATAAAATTTATTAAAGCGGGCGCGAAAATCCCACGAAATAGAAAGGTAAATTCAAACCTGCTATCTCCTGCAACAGACTGGGAACTAAGGGCCGATATAGGCTCAAGATTGAAATTCCCAGAGCAAATTGCCATCACAAAACTTCGCCCAGATATAGTTTCTTCTCACACAATTTGAAGAAGATAGTCTTGGGGGAACTAACGGTCCCCTGGGAAGAAAACGCAGAAGAAGCTCATGAAAGGAAGAAGTTAAAATATGACGAACTGCTGGAGCGTTGCAGGGTTAAAGGCTGGAGGGGTAGCTGCACTCCTATAGAAGTGGGGACAAGAGAATTTGCAGCAAGGTCCTTATGCAAAGCCTTAACAGATATTGGGATAGTGGGAGTAAAAAAAAGGAAAGCACTCAAGTCCATAACCGAAACAGCGGAAAGAACAGCTAATTGGTTATGGATCAAAAGAGAGAGTGCCTGGATTCCAAAACAAATTGTTACCTAAAATTCCCCGAAATTTTGCGTTTAAATTAATGTTTCGAACAAGCTCATGTACGGTTCGCCTCTAAATGGAAAGTGGCCCTGATTGTCGCTAATCAGAAGCATTTGCAAGGTTTCGTACCAGGCCTAAACGTAATTTTCCAGTGTCTGAAAGCGCTTATCGAGGGTGGGCCAGAAACCGATCATCTCTGGTCGAGTCGGCACGGTGAGGGAGGTATGATGTTGAAAGACCCGAAACTCCCTAGAAACTCCCGCGATGACATCACTAACGACACCCTCAAGCGCCCCCATTATGGTGCGTATGTTTGAAATATAGGTGTGATGAAAGTGCTTTAAGATCCTTAAGTAACTCCTCCCTAATTTTGAAAATTTGAAGTTGTTTAAAAATTCCAGTCTCGTGTTCATAAAAATCTCTATTATACGTTTGAAAAACGTTATTATAAATCGCTTAAGGCACCGAAATGTCAAAATCTAGCTTGTGGAAATAACTCATTTCTAAATTAAAATATCAAATGTTCTACAATATAAATGTATTGAACACTTTTTGATACAACTGAGTATTGGTCTAATTTAATTATGACCAAAAACTAATATATATATATATATATATATATATATATACAAGATAAATATGCCAAGCTATATACTGAAGATAGATAGATAGATAGATAGATAGATAGATAGATACGATTTGCTCAAACATTATTTTTAATGAATACTCGTATTTGAGTAGATGCTCTGCTTTTTATAATTAAACAGTATATTTATATCTAGTGGTCTGAATAATCACCTATTTTCCTAATAAGATTTTGCGATTATTAATGCAAGCATTGAATATTGCTCCTACTTATGGTCTGGTACTCCTTTTATATATTTAGCGATACTTGATAAAATCCAAAGAATCCGCAATTTTATTGGTTCTGGCCTGGCATCCCGGTGTCAGTCAGTTTCTCACCAAAGTACTGAAGATTCCCTGTGACTTTTTATAAATACTTTCATGAACTTTACTCTATCGTACATAGACTTCATGAATTTAAGCGCAGTACCAGATTGGTAACAAGGTCTCATTGTTTGCAGTTGACTTGGCGAGATTCTTCACTAACAGTTTCTTTTCTCGAACTTCTTATCCGTGGAACGCTCTTTAGGTTTCTTGCCTTCCAGTCAACTTTTATTTTTTTTAAACTTTAAACGCAATATTCATTATTATATACAGACTTCTTGATTCCTCTTGGCTTACAGTCATATCACGTCGAAACTCATGTTCCCGCACAACCATCTAATTTAAACAGCGTCGACCCTGGTCAGTACCAAGATGAGTGACCGCTTGGGAATTTCTTTGTACTGTAAGTTTAGATGTGCGGGTAGCGTAATGGTTAATGAATATGAATTTTTAATCAGAGAACCAAATTCCGATTCCAGTTGGGTTTGTTATGTCCTATTACGTGCAAGTACCCTTGGGAAAGATATCTCCACCACCCAACGATTTATTGCCAAAATTGGCTGTTATAAAGTTGGTATGTGAAGTCAGATTTCTGGCAATAAACGGGTTAAAGTTCTATCATGTACTGAGAAATGACTTTTTGTAGTTGAGATTCTCTTACCTCTGGGAAATAGGGCGAAAGCGTTGTATCAAAAACCCAATAATGCCCATGGCCCTTTTATCGTAACAGGCTTCTGGCAATCAACGGCTTAAAGTTCTATCATGTAGTGAGAAATGACTTTTCGTCGTTAAGATTCACTTGCCTATGGGAAATAGGGCGAAAGCGTTGTATCAAAAACCCATTAATGACCATTGTCCTTTTTTTCCTAACAGACTACTGGCAATCAACGGGTTAAAATTCTATGATGTAATGAGAAATGACTTTTTGTAGTTAAGATTCTCTTGCCTCTGGAAAATAGGGTGAAAGCGTTTTATCAAAAACCCATTAAGGTTCATAGTCCTTTGGGCGGGGGGGCAGAAGGATAAATTCAGCAATTCCTGTAGTTTTCATATATATCTTTGGTGAATCATAAAGAATGAAATGTCTTTCAAATATATCACCTACTATCTGATGTATATTGGCAGCACTGATATCTCAGCTTTCAGTATAGAATGAAAATCTTGATTAGCAGGATAAACTCAGTTTCATCTGTCATTAAAGAAAAAAGATTTTTTGGTAAGTAGTACTTATATCTTACTCGTATTCGTATATAGTATATATGAATGCACTAACTGTCCTATATAGCCAAGAAAATTTATGAAAGTAATTTTGTTCAAATATACCATGCTCTATGAGTTTGGACTTAAAATAAATACCAAACTGAAAAATTTTTGTTCAGAATAATGCAATGAAATTGTTTTATGTTTATGCTGTAAAGTAGGTTATAATCGTGCTATGCCGGTTGCTAATCGACTTAACGTACCCAAAATATTAGGAACTTGGAAATCTACTGAAAGCTGACTTAGACCCGTCTATCCCAGTAAAAGAGTGGCCGCTGTATTCCGCCAAGCAGCGAAATCAAGAAGCACACTCGCTAAGGGAGTGGGGTGAGGAGTAAAATAATTAATGGAATGGGACAATCAAAGGCTGAACAAGCCGAGATAAAAGGAGACCAAAACAAACTGGGGAGGTTGGGAATATCGACTTGGATCATAACAAAAAAGAAAGCCGGGTACAGGCTAGGAACACATTCATTCGCATTAAGTAGGTACACAAAACAGAGCTACCTTAACCAGGAGAGGGTTCCAAAGAAATCCACCCCGATGTCACCAGCAGATCTAAAAGAGAAAATCAAGGCTAGCCCCGTTCACGCAAACCAGATTCTCCACATTTACCAACCTTTTGCTGAAGTCTGTCGAAGTCAAACGTTTCCAATCAGTTCTAATCTTTATTTTGAGCATCAGCTCAAAATATCGGATCAGATCCTGATGTGAAAGACTCTGACCTCGCAAGACTTCCTCCGTTCGCGTCGTCCAAATCACCATTCGGGACGTGGATAGCAGCAACAAAAACACCATACGCTTCATCCCAGAAGACGAGGGTGACACATTATTGCAGGCAAATGCACGATCAATGAGTACAAGCTCTCTCGGCGCGATACGAGCAGTCAACTCGCCGACACGGTCCCATAGAGGGCGAACCCGCGAACAATGGTAGAAGACGTGCGAAGCCGTTTCTTCCAAGCCAAGTTTGCAGCGTTCACAATCTGGCAAATCCGCAAGTCGTTAAACAGCACACAGGCATCGGACTTGCAAATAAAGTGAGTCTCTTGGATCGCAGCGACATCCACGCCGAAGGACAAGAGGTCCCGAAGCAGGCGGGCAGCCTTACTCCGATCCCTAAGGCCCTTCGCATTCAAGCTGGCTAACTTAATTGTCATCTTTTAGACCTGAAAAGAGAAAGCAAAAGATTTCTCCTGGTCACATACTGAGCGGAAATCTATGACAGTAGGGACCCCGACGGATTGTCCCAGGCTTACACAAACAATATCAGACGTAATACGTCCGTCCTAGAAAATCCCGCCGACGTCCGTGAGATATGTTAGTTTTATGGCCCTGTAAAGAGAAGGGTGGAGAATTACAAGGGCCCTACCAGAACAAAAATGAGACAATTTTTGAAGATATTTATTTCCTGTTTGGACCATTTTTATTTTTGGAAATGCATCCACGGCTTCCTGCCCATAATCCCAGACTTTTAAGTTACCCCCGGTGTTTCTAATTAGTGTAAACACCCCGAGGGCGTCTGGGAAATTTGCCGGATTCTCGACTGCTTTTCCATCGATAGATGTAAGTTTGAAAAGTGGCCTTAGGAGGGTTTTCTTCTGTGAGGAAAGATTCCTCTCTAAGGCATGCCTGTCTATTTTACATATGTTATCAAAAAGGTTTCTTTTTTCCTTTTTTCTTTTGGATGGTGTTTGTCTAGATTGGGGGAGGATTTGTTTGTTTGTAGGGATGGTGTCGCTGGTTATGAGGAGAGTGTCTCTGGTTGAGAGGAGGGTGTAGGGGAAGGAGACGAAAAGGATCTTACCGGGAGACGGATTTGCTCCTCCCCACCAAAACACCAAAATATAGATTTTTGAGACACCAAAATATAGATTTTGGTGTCTCACAGGCAAAGTAGAGGCAGATTGGGTCCTGGGGGTGTCCATGATCCGCTCCGCCCTGCCTCGTTCAAACATTTCCTTTTTTCCTTTTTAGTGGTTGTCTGTTCTTCCTTCTCTCGACCCCTTTTCAAGGATGATGATCGTGAAAGAGGCATTTCCTCCACCTCCATCTCTGCATCTTGTCTTAGTAGCTGTTTTTGTTTCTGTTTGTGTTGCTGTTTTTGCTGTATTTGTTGCTGTACTTGTAGCTGTTGTTGTTGTTGCTTTTGTTGCGCTTGTTGTTGTTGCTGGTTTTCCTTCCCTTCATTTCTGGAGGGAGAAGCCGCCTTCTTTGTTGGGGAGTCCTGTTTTCTCCTCCCTTTAACTACCTCCGGCCATCCGGACTTTGTGTTAGAATTGGTCTTTTCCCCCTGCGTCGCCGGTGCCTCCTTCGTCGCCGACCTCGCTGGCGTTTCCGGTGTCTTTGTCTCTACTTTCTTCAGTCCTTCCTGCTTTCTGGAGGGGCACACTTTTGCTAGGTGGCCAGCCGCACCGCAGGACCAACAATGCGGCCTACGCCCCTCCACGGCGACAGACAGCTTTCTTCCGCCACACAGGAGGATATCCGGCACCCATAGGAAATTTGCCCTGTCCACAATGACATAGACACTAATGTCCTCGGTGGCAACTCCAGCCTTGCTAATTACTCTATTCACCTTCTCGACCGCGCCAAACTGAGTCAAAAAGACTCCCACATGGTCGCAGCCAATCTCTAGTGGCATTCCGTGGCTCAATATGTGGCTGAGTCTTGTGCCCATGTATTTTGTTTGCAGCCTCACTCATTTGGTCTGCAAACAAGTTCCTGCTAATTTTTTAGCTTCCTCCTCCGTGCCAAGGAGGACATCCCACATGGAACGAGATCTCCTGGCTAGTATTTTGGGGCAAATTCCCAAACTCTTTAATGTTTCCTCCATGTTTTTGCATGTAATAACCTGAATCCCTCTTCACGGGGGTATTCTTCGACACAGATAGTGAAGGAGTCACTATTGGCATACCCACAGAAGAAGTATACGCCTGGGGAGACAAAGCCATAATTGGGCTTGCCACCCACTCAAGACACAAAAAAAGACTTCATTGCTGGAAAAGAAAACTATAAACTGATTAGTTATGCAAACAGATTTATATATGAATATTTGAGTAGTTAAATATCACAAGTAAATGAAATAAGCTTTAGAATGAATAATAATAGTTTTTTTTACCAAAATTTGAACAAAATATTCAAAGGGATGTAGGTTTATGACCGATTTCACAAAGTTTTATATATGTCCAATATGCCCACTACCTGTGACATTACGCACGTCAAGTTAGTAGTCGAGCTCCTGCCAAATACGTTGTAGCATATATTGCGTGACATTCTTTAGCGCAAACGTTATATAAAAAACAGACTTCATTCTCAGAAAAGTAAACGATAAACTGAGTAAATGTGCATATAAACAGGTTTGAATTTGACTATCTGAGTAGTTAAACATCCCAGGCAAAAGAAATAAGATAAGATACATGTTGAACAATAACATATTTATTTACCAAAATTCGAAAAGTTATTCAAAGGGATGTAGGTTTTATGACCGATTTCACAAAGCTTTACATGTGTTCAATATGACTACCACCTGTGACATGGACACAGGTCAAATCAGTAGTCCAGCTCCTGTCAGATACGTTGTAGCATATATTGTGTAACATTCTTTAGCGCAAGCGTTATGTCATACAAGATGTTTATCTTCATCTTTAAAAAGACTTCGGTACCGGAAAAGAAAACGGTAAAGTGGGTAGTTATGTAAATAAATAGATTTTTGCGCAAATTAATTTTTAAACGCAGTAATATTTTATGTTAATTCTTTTGTTAGCGTTGTTTAGTTTTTTTTTTTTTTTTGTTTTTTTTCCACTTAACTCACGATCAAATCTAAACGTAAAGAATACGGTGAATATGAAGTTAGTATTACATACGAACTTCCTGTAATCTTATTAAATAAATTATTTATAATTATTAATTAGAAACAGCAATTAAATTTATCACTGCCCAGAATCTGGGCTATTATTTGTTAGCAGTAGAGAGATTTAGTAAATATGCGTAGTTAAATTGAGAAGATACCAAAGCAGGTTTGCCCCTCATCCAGTTTCACACTCCTCCACGATCTATTGAAAAGGGTAGTGGTTTATGCTGTGTTTCCTGTTTAACATTGGGTTTCCGGCTCTTTCTCTAATCTTCTCATTCTCTTTACTCATATTACCCTGCCTTGCGTCTTAATGGAATCATCGCCTTTCTTTAGGTGAAATTATTTTTAAAAATTAATTTGATGTTTGTTTGCTAATTGTGATACCTTCTTTAATTTTTATTTGAAATTTGATCTGAAATTTTCTCTGTATAATATTTAATTTATCGGATCTATGAAAAAGTGTTAGAAGTATTAGATTGGGGCAAATGTTTGTAGTGATTTTTCAATAGTTGGCCTTTGACAGCATGATTTCATTTCGCACGTGACTGAAATTTATGACATATATATAGAGAGAAAGAAATTTAATAGATTTAATAGGCCAATTAAATAAAATTTGAAAAATAAAAAACCCAACAAAATGATAATAATAATGTTAATAAAATAGATTATATTTATTTATAGTATAGCTCGGCGTTGCTCGGGTGCAATGAAAGCTTTAAAACTAATCCATGGTCCCGGAGCTCAGACTCTTTGAACGTTGGCACGAAAGACTAAAAAGCAATAATTGTTGCCAGTTAAAGCGAAACCGTAGACTGAAAGAAAAATAAATGGATGTAAATCAAATTTTGATTTCCTGGTATCGATATCAAATAAGTTTTTTAGTCGTAAACTGAATTTTGAAGGCTAAGTAAGTCCTCTGAGTAAATGGTATCAGGGTTGAGACTAAGAACTACAATTATACCTATTTAGAGCCAAACCCGAAGCAAAAACTAAAATAAAAGGGCTGAAAAAATACAGACATACAGGCAGATAAACAGACACACACAAACATCTTGCCTTACATATATATATATATATTATCGATTTTCTGCACTATTGTAAGAACTGCAACCTTGAAACTTTTGTATATCGTTTCTTATGTCTTTGTCTATGAGTATCAAATTTGATTAAAATCGAACCACTCCTTCTATAACCCGAGTTTTTCGATTATCGGTTTTCGATATTTATCGGGGGTACCTCGACACAAAACCTAGCTAAGAATTCTCGCAGACGCTTATAGTACAACTGTGTAAATATTCAAGAAAGTCGGTTCAGCCGTTTCTGAGTCTATAGGTAACGAACACACAGACACAGACACACACACACAGACAAAGTTCCACTTATAAATAAGTTTAGATTAGGCTTTCGACTAAATTGTAACCGGAAGAGAAAAATTTTATAGTCGGACTTATCGGACAGACCTGTGTTTTTTTTTCAACGAGACAAGACATTTACTCTTCTGTGGAATTTTGTTTTTATGATCGTTTCTAAATACGTGTTTCACCATTTTACAGTTGTATATGCTAGATGTAAGCTTTCGTTCACGCTTCTGGTTCCATGTTTTCCAACCAAATTTGATCTTTAAAAATCTTAATACAATATCAATTGTTATTTACTGTCACTTTTATCGTTTCCTCTCCTTAATAAGGCTTCAATTTTTTTATTTTTTTATTCCTTAGTAACCCACTGTATTTTACTGGCATTGCTGTTTTGCATGGGGTGAATTGATTTTTAAAAAAAGTAGTTATGGAAGAGAAAAACGCGAATCTGTCTTAAAGAAGATAAATGGTAATAGAACAAAAACATACATTCAACTCATTGTTCTTAGTCGGAACGATTAAAGGCAGCAAACGATGAAAAACTTTTGTAATGGACTAAACGAAAGGTTGCTGCTTTACATTACAAGTTATATTTGATGCTCTTTTATTTCAGGAATTGAAAAAAAAAAGCTCCGTACGAACAGCAAAAAAGATATGCGCCATTTAAGATGATGACATAGCTGAAAATAGTGTTTGTACGCGGTTAGGTAGTTGCAGATGTGAAAATTTTGATCTGGAAAACCGAGAAAGTTCAAGCAGGTCTTCAGTCAATGATGGTGACTAAAGATAAACATAATTAAAGATAAGTTATGTCACTCGACACTAGGCATCATAGAAATACTCTGCTATCTCAAATGAGCTTTTTAATGTAACTACGATATTTACGTGTCTCAGGTATTTATTAATAAACCGCTTTTTCAGCTGCGATTCTTGCTGAAAGACACCAAAAATGACTTATTTAAGAAAAGAATGATTACCAACGATGAAAATAATGTAGACTGCAAAAGACCCAACGCAAAATTAAATGAGCAATCATTAGCTATTTCAAAGGCTGGTTTCCATCTGAAGAAGCTGATGCGGGGTATCTGGCGGGATTATGCATGACGAGTTCCTTCCACAAAATCAGACTCTCTGTTCTCAGTTGAAGCGATTAAACGGTAGTAACTCGCCGAAATATTTTATTACATCCGCCGTACTCTACCGACTTTGTAACTTCGCATTACCGCTTATGTTGACTTCTACAAAATTATCATAATGAAAAAAATTTTAAAAAAAAACGCTGTACAAACAGTAAAATATATATGGCGTTTATGGAGATGCTGCCGTGGTTGAAAGCAATGTTCTTAAGTGGATCGATAGCTTCAGAAATAGAAGTTTCTATCTAAAAACCGAAAACATTTCAGCAGGGCTGCAGTTGTTGATGACCAAATCAAAACGCTGATTAATGCTGGATATCGCAGAAATACTCCACTTAACTCATGAGCTTTGTCTGACATTTGCAGAAACTTTGATAATTGAATCACTACGGTTTTGACGTGTTTTACGATTTAACGAAAAAAAATTAATGAACCGTATTTCCAGCTGCAATTCTTGCTGAAACACAAAAAAACGACTTATTTACGAAAAGAACGTTTACCGGCTATGAAAAAATATATATATATATATATATATGTGTGTGTGTGTGTGTGTGTGTGTGTGTGTGTGTGTGTGTGTGTGTGTGTAATGTATGGGTAGATATTAAAAGGCTATTACGATGGGTTTAGTATAATAAAGGAAAACTCTCCTATCATTCTGAAGATGAGATTCTGATCTCGAATATTAATGAATAATAAATAGGTAATAACCAACACCTTCTTTATCTTCCTTTAATAAGCTAAATGTATTGTGATAGCCTTCTAATACCTACCCATACACCTTAAATACACAATGCTTCAAGAAAATTACAAAATTCTCCATATATATATATATATATATATATATATATATATATATATTCAGAAATTACAACACAAATATTTTATAATATCACTAAAAACGTAGCTATTTTGTTTCGACAGGACTTGTGTCTAATCAAGTGATGAGGTATATTCCTCATCACTTGATAAGATACTAAAGAATAAATCTCATCATTTGATACGACACAAGTAATGTTGAAGCAAGATAGCTACTTTTGTAGTGAAATTTATGTTATAATTTCTGAATAGATATTAACTATACTTTGTATTGAGAACTTTTTAATAATATTTTTTCTTTGGATACGGAATATTATTCAATCCATACCTACCTTATTCCAGTCGCATGTTCATACAAATCTCTGTTATACATTTGAAAAACGTTATTATAAATCGCTTAATGGCACCGAAATATCGAAATCTAGCTTAACGAAAATAACACATTTCTAAATGAAAAATATCAAAAACGTCCTACAATATAAATGTATAGAACACTTTTTGATACAACTGAGTACTGGTTTAATTGGCTTAATTTAATTATGACCAAAAACTAATTATATATATATATATATATATATATATATATATATATATATATATATATGCGAGGGTCATTCAATAAATAAGGTGAATTTTTCGGTATAAGGACCTCTAATACAGAGAGAAGCTTACTTTTTTTAATTTTTTTCCTTTACTACTTTTTCAAAGGGATTTAAATTTTGCTGATTAAATAAAAAACTTTGAGAGTTTTGGTGATTAACGAAGATGGCCAACCAAGAAGCATGCTCTAAGATTAAACAGAGGGTAGTTATCAAGTTTTTGGTTGCTGAAGGGTGCAAACCAGTTGAAATTCATAGGAGAATGTCAACTGTGTATGGTGTCACATGTTTCAGCAAAAAATATCTATAAGTGGGCTAAATTGTTTAAAGGAGGACGGAGCAGTGTTGAGGAAAAAGACAGGCCTGGGAGGCCTACAGAACTGAGGTCTCCTGAGATGATCAAATCAATCAATGACCTCATTCAGTCTGACAGAAGGGTGACAGTGGATGACATTGAAAGGACTTTGAGCCTATCTGTTGGGACAACATACAAAATTGTCCATGATGAACTTGCCTACTCGAAGATCAGTTGCCGGTGGGTGCCAAAAATGCTTACTGCAGAGCACAAACAGAAGAGCTGGGCTGAGAACTGCTCCCTTAATCCCCTTACAGCCCAAACCTTGCCCCTTTAGACTTTCACCTGTGTGGTCCTTTGAAATCGTTCAGAGAGGCACGAAGTTTGAAAGTGACGATGAAGTCAAAAGTGCTGTGAGCGATTGACTGAGACGTCAGTCCAAAGATTTTTACGCTGACGGAATACGGAAGCTTGAGCACAGATAGAAAAAATGTGTGATACTGTTGGTAGACTACGTTGAAAATTAAAAAAAGTAAGATTCTATCTGTATTAGAAGTCTGTTTACCGAAAACTTCACCTTATTTATTGAATGACCCTCGTAGATACGATTTATTTGCTTAAACATTATTTTTAATGAGAACTCATATTTGAATAGATTCCCTCCTTTGTATTTATTTATATCTAGTGTCCTAAATAATCGCCTATTTTCCTAATAAGATTTTGCGATTATTAATGCAAGCATTAGATATTGCTCCTACTTATAGTCTGGTACCGCTGCTATATATTTAGCGATACTTGATAAAATCCAAAGAATCAGCAATGTTATTGGTTCTGGTCTGGCATCCCGGTGTCAGTCACTTTCCCACCGAAGTAATGAAGATTCCTTGTGACTTTTTATAAATACTTTCATGAACTTACATAGATGAACTTACATAGATGTAAGTTTCATAAATTCATGAAGTCTATGTACTATCGTACATAGACTTCATGAATTTAAGCGCAGTACCAGATTGGTAACAAGGTCTCATTGTTTGCAGTTGACTTGGCGAGATTCTTCGCTAACAGTTTCTTTTCTCGCACTTCTTATCCGTGGTACGCTCTTCAGGTTTCTTGCCTTCCAGACAACTTTCATTTTTAAACTTTAAACGCAATATTCATTATTATATACAGACTTCTTGATTCCTCTTGACTTACAGCCATATCATGTCGAAACACTTGTTCCTGTACGACCTCCTAATTTAAGCAGCGTCGACCCTGGTCAGTACCAAGATGAGTGACCGCTTGGGAATTTCTTTGTACTGTAAGTTCAGATGTGCGGGTAGCGTAATGGTCAATGAATATGCATTTTTAATCAGAGAACCAAATTCCGATTCCAGTTGGGTTTGTTATGTCCTATTACGTGCAAGTACTTTTGGGAAAGATATCTTCACCCAGCTATGTGGCGATTAGCAACAGTTTTAACACTAAACCATTTTCCCTCTAAATAAAATATGTTTTGTTTTTAAATAACCTGCAAATGTTTGATAAGCAGTAAAAAGCGAATTAATCAAATCAAATCTTGACTCCTCTTTTATTATACTCGCTTCTTAATAATATCTTTTATTCCGTATTCTTTGAAATTCAGTTAACCCTTGCGACTAAACTGCTTTATTGCCCTGCTTGTGGTGAAAGGAAAAAAGAAATGTTAAAACTTTAATTTTAAAACATCAGTTAAATCTATAAATTAATTCATAACTTTTATTGGCCATATTGGTTGTTATAAAGTTGGCTTTTGAAGTCAGATTTCGTAACCGAATTCTAGCAATCAACGGGTTAAAATTCTATCAAGTAGTGAGAAATGACTTTTTGTAGTTAAGATTCTTTTGCCTATGGGAAATAAGATGAAAACGTTTTAACAAAAGCCCATGGTTTCTTTTTTTTTTAGGACCAGAAGGATAATTTAACATATTTTAGCGATTCCTGCAGTTTTCAGATATATCTTTCGTTAAATTATAAAGAATGATTTGTCTTTCAAATATATCACCTAATGTCTGATGTATATATTTTTTTAATCATTTCACCCCAAGCAAGGCGGAAATGCCACTGATGTGCAGGGGGCTACATAACTGTAAAAAGATTAATTAGAAAAGAGTGGGGAGTACAAACTAGTTAGAAAGGAGCAATAGAAAGCTGAGAAAGCAGGTGCGATGACAGATACATAGGTGGAGAGAAAGGGAAGGATATACGGAAGTGGGGAGAGAGCTAGAGTCCAGTGGTTAGTAGATGAGTATTGACTTTGCATTTAAATTTCTGGAGGTTGTAGCCGTCAGGAAAGCAAGAATACGGGAGCGAGTTCCACAGGCGGGAAGTGCGAGAGAAGCTGCAGGAGTAGAATTGTCGTCTGCATTTGGCTAACCTGACTGTGAATGGGTGGGACCCAGTTGCCAGTCTGGTTGCACGAGTAAACACCTGTTGAGGAGGCACCAGTGACTTAAGTTCGTCCGAGCAGAAGCCATGAAAGTATTTATAGAACAGACAAAGGGAGGCCACATTTCGACGGTAGGGAAGTGGCTGCAGTCGAGCCGCCAGATCAGTACCTATCACATTACAGATTCTCCTTAGGAGCCTGTCAAGAACACTGCGGAGAACGGCAGGGGCACCTGACCATAAATGGCAGCAGTACTCCATGCATGGACGGATGGTTGACTTGTATATATGCAGGATGGATTCAGGCGGAAAAAACATGCTGGATCGACATATTGACCCAACTTTCTTAGGAGTAGATTTTGCTATGGATTCAATATAGTGGTTTCATTTAAGGTCTGAGGACAGGGTAAATCCGAGGAGGTGTAGTGTATTGCTCTTCGGGAGAATTGCTTGGTCCATGCTTATGGAAGGCAGGAGAGGTTGCCTGTAATGGTTGACAGACAACAGCTTGATCTTAGACGAACTGAAGTTGACAAGCCACTTCTTGCCCCAGTTCACCACAGAGTGTAGATCCCGTTCAAGGTCAGCAGCGAGATTATGTCTGTCCGCCACGACAGGTTTCTTACTGGTGCTGGAGTATATTGTAGTGTCGTCTGCGTAGATGCCTACTTGGGACTTGATCTCATCTGGGAGGTCGTTGATGAAAATAAGGAAGAGCGTCGGGCCCAGGATAGAGCCCTGTGCATTCGTGCTGTAGGACGAAGAGGCACGCCCATTCAAAACGACCTTCATTTTGCGGTTATTTAAGAAAGATTGGATTAGGTCAAGCAGGCGACCGGTAATACCGTAACCCCGTAGTTTGCATAGGAGACCAGAGTGCCAAACCCTGTCGAAAGCCTTGGAGATGTCCAGAGCAACCGCACGAGCCTCGTCAGACTCATCAAGGGCCTGTAGCATGTACTCCGTTACGGTTGTTAGCAGGTGGACCTGGCAAAGCGGAATCCATATTGCCTGTCAGAGAAGAGTTTGTGGGCAGTGAGATGATGAACTATTTCAGCATTGATTATGGCCTCGAATACTTTCCCGAATATCGGTATATTGGCAATACTAATGTATCATTTTTCTGGATAGTGTGAAAATCTTGAGGAGGAGGATACACTCAGTTTCATCTATCATTCAGGCAAAAACCTTTTTGGTAAGTAGTACTCATATCTAACTCATATTTGTATATAGTATATATGAATGTTCTAACTATCCTATAAAGTCAAGTAAATGTATGAAAGTCATTTTGCTCAAATATACCATGCTCTTTAAGTTTGATCCTAAAATAAGGAGCAAACTAAAAATTTATTTTTTTCTTAGAATAATGTAATGAAATTTTTAATATTTTTAGTATTAGATAAATTTATACAAATATCAAGAAAAAAATTGAACACTAGTGGGTTAAAAAGACTTCAGTACCGGAAACTGAGTAGTTATGCAAACAGATTTGTATATGACTATTTGGGTAGTTAAATACCATAAGCAAATGAAATAAGCTTTAGAATGAATAATAATAATAGATTTATTTACCAAAATTTGAACAAATTATTGAAAGTGATGTAGGTTTTATGACCGATTTCTCTAAGCTTCACATATGTCCAATATACTCACCATCTGTGACATCACGCGCTGATGCGCGTGATGTCAGTAGTCGAACTCCTGCCAAACGCGTTATAGCATATACTGCGTAACATTCTTCAGCGCAAGCGTTATATCAAAAACGATTTTGGTCCTCTTTAAAAAGACTTCATTCCCGGAAAAGGAAACGATAAACAGAGTAAATATGTATATAAACTGATTTGAATAGAAATATCTGAGTAGTTAAATGTCCCAGGCAAACGAAATGAAATAAGCTACATTGTGAACAATCAAATATTTATTTATCAAAATTCAAACAAGTTATTCAAAGGGATGTAGGTTTTATGACCGATTTCACAAAGCTTTATATATGTTCAATATGACTACCACCTGTGATATGACACACCTCAAATCGGTAGTCCAGCTCCTGCCAAATACGTTGTAGCATGTATTGTGTAACATTCTCTAGCACAAGCGTTATATCATACAAGATGTTTATCTTCATCTTTAAAAAGACTTTAGTACCGGAAAGGAATAAGGTAAAGCGGGTAGCTATGTAAATAAACAGATTTTTTCACCAATTAATTTTTAAACGCGGAAATATTTGATGGTTATTTTTTGTGTTTGCGCTAGATTTTTTTTCTTAGTTAATTCACGAACAAATCTGAACGTAAAGAATGCGGTGAAAATGAAATTAATATTACATACGAACTTCCTGTAAGCTTATTAAATAAATTATTTATAATTATTAATTAGTAGCAGCAATTAAATTTATCACTGCCCAGAATCTGGGTTATTATTTGTTAGCAGTAGAGAGATTTAGTAAATATGCGTAGTTACAGAGTTCTCAGAGTAGGTCTGTCCCTCGCCCAGTTTCACACTTCTCCACAATGTATTGAAAAAAATACTTGTTTATGCTTTGTTTCCTGTTTACCATTGGGTTTCCGGCTCTTTCTCTAATCTTCTCAATCTCTTTACTCCTAGTACTCTGCTTTGCGTCTTAGTGGAATTATCGCCTTGCATTTTAAGAATAATTTGATGGTTGATTGATAATTTTGACCCCTTTCTTCAATTTTTATTTGAAATTTGATCTGAAAGTTTCTCTGGATAATGTTTAATTTATTGGATCTATAGAAAATTGTTAGAAGTATTAGATTGGGGAAAATGTTTATAGTATTTTTTCAATAGTTGGCCTTTGACAGCATGATTTCATTTCGCACGTAACCGAAGTTTATAACATATATATAGAAATAAATTTAATATATTTAATATTTAATTAATAAAATTTTAAAAAAATAATAAAGCAACAAAATGATTACAAAATTGGCAATAAAATAAATTATATTTATTATATATTAGGCTTTTGAGTAAACTGTATCAGGAAGAGAAAGATTTTATAGTCGGAAATTTCGGACACAATTGTATTATTTTTGTTTCTGTTATTTTTTTAACGAGACAAGACATAAACAAAAAAGTGGAATTTACACTTCTGAGGAATATTGTTTTTATGATCGTTTCTAAATACGTGTTTCACCATTTTACAGTTGTATATGCTAGATGTAAGCTTTCGTTCATGCTTCTGGTTCCCTGTTTTCCAACCAACTTTGATCTTTAAAAATCTTAATACAATATCAATTGTTATTTACTGTCTTATTGATTACACTTTTATTGTTTACTCTCTTTAATAAGGTCTCCCTTTTTCTTTTTCTTTTTTTTTTTTTTTTTTTTTTACATTTTTATTCCTTAGTAACCTACTGTGTCTTACTGGCATTACTGTTTTGTATGGGGTGAATTGATTTTTTAAAAAAATAGTTCTGGAGGAAAAAAACACGAATCTGCCTTAAAGAAGGTAAATGGTAATAGAACAAAATCAGACATTAAACTTACTGTTCTTAGTCGGAACGATTAAAGGCAGCAAACGATGAAAAACTCTGTAACTGGCTAAAAGAAATGGTGCTGCCTTACATACCTTAAGTCTCATTTGATGCTTTTTTATATCCAGAATTGAAAAAAGAAGCTCCGTACAAACAACAAAAAGGATAAGTGCTGTTTAAGAAGATGGTGACACAGCTGAAAATAGTGTTTGTACAGGGTTCGCTAGTTGCAGATGTAGAAATTTGACCTGGAAAACCGAGAAAGTCATTCAGTCATTGATGGTGACTAAAGATAAACTTAATTAAAGATAAGTCATGTCACACAACACTAGGCATCGTAGAAATACTCTGCGTATCTCAAATAACTTTTTTTAATGTAGCTGAATACAATTTGATACTATGACATTTACATGTCTTACGTATTAATTAATGGACCGCATTTCCATATGCGATTCTTGCTGAAAAACACCAAAAACGACTTATTTAAGAATGATTACAGGCTATGAAAACAATGTGGACTGCCAAAGGCCCAAGGCAAAATAACATGAGCTATCATTAGCGATCTCAAAGCCTGGTTTCCATCCCAAAAAGATGATGCAGCGTATCTGGTGGGATTGAAACGACATTGGGCATGACGAGCTCCTTCCGCAAAATCAAACTTTCTGTTCCCGTTTGAGCCGATTAAGGCAGCAAACAATGAAAAACGTCTGGAATTGACCAAGTGAAAGAATGCTGTCTTCCATCAGGACAACGTTTTACCCCAAGTCTCTTTGCAAACATTGCAAAAAATGTTAGTAGTTAACCGAAATATTTTATTACATCCCCCGCACTCAACCGACTTTGTAACTTCGCATTACTGCTGATTTTGACTTCTACAAAATTATCATAATGAAGAGATGAAAACAACGATGTACAAACATCACAAATATATGTGTCGTTTATGGAGATGCTGCCGTGATTTAAAGTAATGTTCTTAAGTGGATCGATAGCTTCAGAAATAGAAATTTATATCTAAAAACCGAAACGTTTCGGCACTGCTGCAGACGTTGATGTACAAATCGAAATGTTGATTAATACTGGATATTGCAGAAATATGGAGTACTTCTCAGATGGAGTATTATCTCATGAGTTTTGTCAGACATTTGCAGAAACTTTGATAATTTAATCACTACGATTTTTACGTGCCTTACGACTTAACGAAAAAATATTAATAGACCGTATTTCCAGCTGCAATTCTTGTTGAAACGCAAAAAAAATAGAACGATTGCCGGATATGAAAATAATGTAGACCGGAAAAGGCCCAAGGCAAAATGAAATGAGCTATCATTAGCTATTTCAAAGCCAGTTTTCATCCAAAGAAGCAGATGTTGCGTATCTAGTGAGATTGAAACGATATTGGGCATGACGAGCTTCTTCCACAAAATCAGAAGTTCAACTCTCTGTTCTCAGTGAACCGATTAAAAGCAGCAATCGACAATAACGTCCGGAATTGACCGCTGTCTTCCATCAGGACAACTTTATAATCTAAGTCTCATGACAGACATTGCAAAAATCGGTAGAACTTAGCCGAAATAGCTTACTGCGATTTTGCATTACCGCTTATTTCGACTCCAACAATTTTATCTTAATAGCCGGGGGTTTCTCTCTTAATCGTCTGAGAGAATCCATTTTATCGTTCATCAGTATGGCTGATGCTAACCTCCAGGAGAGTGAGTCATTGTACTTTTCCTGGTCTCATTTTTCCACTGACATAAAGTGGAAAGATTATATTGAATCAACTGCTAGGTTTGCTACTAGAAAACTTGGTTCACTGTGCCACGTTAGACAATTTTTCTTGTTAGAATATATACATTTATAAATCTACCATTCGTCCTTGCTTTGAACATTGTTGCCACATCTAGTCGGGTACTACTGCCATGAAATTAGAGATTCTTGATAAAATCCAAAAAAGAATGTGTAATGTTATTGGTTCTGTCCTAGCATCTCATTTTCAGTCATTTTTCCACTGCGTAATGTAGCTTCCCTGGGCCTTTTATATGAATACTTTGATGATATTGTTCTGATGGACTTAAGTGCCATAAGTGTCAGTTAAGTGCCATACGTGATACACACTTGGACGACCATGTCTCGAAAGAGACATGACTGACTGGGCAAGATTATAAGATTACCCCGCAGTAGGTTGCCATTACTTTCTGTGGTAGACTGGTTACCGACCAAGGCTATAGAACCCAATCTGCCCTGTTATTTAACCCATAACTGGAGGGAAGAGACGGATTAATACTTTTCCCAAGAGTATTTGCGCGTAAGTGAATTCAAAGAATTCAACTAGAATTCGAACTCGGCTCCCCATTTTCTCGTTCCGAGCCGATATCTACTGAACCACAACGCACAACTTATGGTACCTAGACTTTATGCATTTAAGTGCAGTAGATTGGCAATAAGGTCTCATCATTTCATAATTGAATTGGTTAGATGGTAAGTTATATTCTAAAAGTTTTTTTTTCTTTTGCACTTTTCACTGGTGCAACTTTGTTCTAGATTCCCATTCAGTTCTGATGTTAAAAATGTAAATGCAATTTCACTCGTCATCTTATATCTTCTTAATTTTTGTTCTTATATTGTTCTCACTCTTAAATAGTAGTCGTTCTCATATTCCCTAACAGTCAGTAACTCCCCCTTGCGTCTTAGTAGCTTTATTGCCACCTCCTTTATTTATGTACTATGTCCCTTCAAGACGTAGGCGATCATAGCCTTCCACATCTTCCTTTCCCTGGTAGCTGTTAATACATTTTTGTCTTGGTATTTCTCCCAAACTTTGCTCTGCCATCCATTTGCTTAAGTCCATCAAGTATGTCACGCGTTGCTTCCACCTGTCTCTTTTTCCCTTTATCCGCCCTGCGAGTATTAGATTTTCCAAGTACTTCTTTCTCATTACGTATCCCAAGAACTCCAGCTGTCTATTCCTGTATAAGTTTCCTTTTTGTTTCTATTCTCTCCAAAAAGTCTCGTCGTTGAGCACATGTTCAGTCCATGGTATCCTCAGCATCCTTCTGTAGGACCACATTTCTTCGAGTCTTTCCTTCATATTTGACGAGTTTCCCAGCATTCGCTGCCATATAAGACAGTCCAGCACTTTTTTCTTAGTTTCCACCGAAATTTTTCTGTCTCTCAATAATCTATTCAGCTTTTGTAATGTGTTTTTGGTCATGCCAATACGCATTTGGATTGTTTCATACACTGACTTCCTCGAAGACAAGTACAAAGTAGAATCTAAACATCGTACTTAACGCCAACACTTACGAGTAAAGACAGAAGCTTATATTATAGCTATCAAATTATTCATATTTCCAGACTAATCCATTTTTTGTACGCAGTTGTCCTTTCATTTTTGGTTGCCGACCAAGGCTATAGAACCCAATCTGTCCTTTCATTTTTTTTATGTGTACATATTTATCGTAATTGACTCAAAACGGATTGATATCATCAGCATACACTTGTGGTATTTTAGTTTTAAATGGTTTACTTTGATGCTTACGATTCTTTTAGGTCGAAAGAGAAGAGTAATTTTACACACAGTTGAGCATAAAAAATATCCTAATTTCTATTATTACGAAACAAGAAGAGTAAATACACACAGAGAATAATCTACAAGGTAATAATGCTACTAAGACGCAAAAGGAGAGTGGGAGTGAAGGAGAAAGTACATTTACTCTAAAATAAATAAATTAATAATATAATATAAAAAAATAATATATGCCCATATTTAATGGCTAGTCACTCGTATTCGAGAATACCCATCTACCAGGGTGGCTAGGTAATTATTACTGCATATGACTGCTCAGGTACACTTGTGTTTGTCCAATAACCACCTGTGGTTTAAACTTAAACTATGCTGAGCGGACCTTGGTTACAACTTCTGGGAGAAAGCGTGTTATCTAGCGTGAACAATAGTCTGAGCAAGACCAGGACGCTCAAACCCTCGGTCACGATGACTTGTGACTTCGAGCTAGCCCAACCATCGATGGCTTCTCAAAGGGAGCCGTCTATCGAATTTCATTCACAAGGTTTGGGTCAACCGATGGTATGGTTTTCAGGCACCTTTCTGACAACTCGATCTTGGTGAGATTCGAACCCGGGCTTCATGGACAGAAAGCGAATGTTCTAATCACTCGGCCACGCTCATACATATATATACACACACATACAAAACACATATACACTCAATAACATACGTTCAACTAGAAAATATAATTATAATTCAAATACAAATATACGCATCAAATATGCAATAAGTATTTCTGTGTCATGTAATGAGCAAGAAGGGTTTGGAGAAAATGATACCCACATGGTGGACAGAGGGAATGAGGAACAGTGGAAAGCAACGCGTGACACACTTAATGGGCTTGAGCAAATGGATAGCAGAACAAAGTTTAGGAGAAATAACAAAAAGAAAGCTTGTTAAGAGCTACAAATAAGAGGAAAATGTGGAGTGCCATAATCATCTACGTCCCAAAGGGACACGGCACATAAAAGAGGTAGAGGAATTATAAATATAATACATAACTAAGCACAAATACTAGGACATATTCACATACACAAATAATTACAGTGTGGTTTAAAAGTAGGTGGACAGTAAATGATAACATTTGTTTTGCGATTACATATACAATTATTACGGAATTATACAAAAATTTACGAAATTGGCATTACCCAAAATATTTTTATTTTTATTTGTTTAACATTATTATTTTTTAATTGATACTCGTATTGGAATGGAAAATCTGTTTATTTTATATATATATATATATATATATATATATATATATATATAAGCATCGCTCATTCAGTAAGGGATTAGAGCACTCTGGCTAATTGGGCGGGTATAATGACAATATACACGCTAAAAAGTCTGCCTTCTTTTACCGAACGCCCATAACCCAGAGGTAGAATCGCCGACTGACGCCAATTCGGTCGGGTTTCAATCCTGGGTTAAAAGCAATCATAGTCTAACCGTACTGATGAGCTGTGATACAACGAAACAGATCTGTCTGCGGATGACTATATATATATATATATATATATATATATTACTATAAAAATCACAAACGGAAACATCTCTTAAGGGATCCCTTTCGCCGTTGATTGTTATCAAAGAACGAAAAAATATTCACGTGAGCAAAAAGATGGGGGAACAGAGGCGTGTAAACAATTAGCGAGGGGGATAAAATTGAGGGGAATGATTAAATATATACAATTAGATAAAATATGTACAAAAATATGTACAAAAAATAAATAGGTGAAAGAGGTGGAAATGAGTGTTAAAAAATGTCCCCGAACAAGTCCAACGACTTAACGAACTCTTTAGTCGACAGAGAGAGGATGATATATATATATAAACAGTACATTATAATTTCCACTGGCCTTAATCGTTTGAAAAATATCTATCTTCCGACATGAAGCGAATCTGCTTACTCCCAACAAAGGTTAAATTAAATTTTACCTGCCGCGAAATCTTTCGTGAGTCGATTAATAAGACACGTCTGATCTAAGGACAGCATCTCCCCGGCGGTAGGAATATGCAGGTTCGATTCCTACCAGGAGATAAATATTTTCCAAATGATTCAGGCCAATGGAAATATATATACAGGTATTCTGTTTTTGTTCCAATGGTTAAAAAATCATTATATTATTACAGAAAAAATTATGTTCTTCTTCAGTTAGAAGTTTAAAATAAATTTTGAAAATGATTTATTGATAAAATATAAGATGACTTCATGATTACTTAGAAACTGAAGGTAGTAGTAGAAGGGGTAGGGGAGAATATGCTTGCAGGTGTGTCAATCAGCCAGTCAGTTAAGTGCCATACGTTATACACGCTTGGGCGATCGTGTCTCTTTCGAGACATGACTGACTGGGCAGAAGATTATCTCGCAGTAGGTTGCTATTGCTTTCTGCGGTAGACTGGTTGCCGACCAAGGCTATAGAACCCAATCTGTCCTGTTATTTGACTCATAGCTGGAGGAAATAGACGGATTAATACCTTTCCCAACGGTATTTGTGCGTATATGATTGCAACGAATTCAACTGAAATTCGAACTCGGCTCTCCGATTTCTCGTTCCGAGTCGATATCTACTGGACCACAACGCACATCCCAGATGAGTCAATATTTTTCAATAAAAAATGAGAATTCGGTGACCATGAAGTTGAAAATTTGGGTCGTGAAAGGAAGCAGAATTGTCTGGTGTAAAGGCATGTCACTTTTTAATTTTGTCTGGGTAAGATACATAGTGGGACCATACATTATTTAAATAGGTAGACAATAATTTTTAACAGCAGGTTTTTTAAAAGATGTGATTATGTACTACCTCATACATAATGGGGATGGAATCTTTAAGCTAGAATTAGAATTATACATAAGTATGGCATACTAACGTTTGTTGTAGTTAAGACAACCAAGTATTGTGTGGGTCATTTATTTTAGTCAAATAATTTTAAATTTTAAAATTATATTGGAGCACAAGTTATAAATGAAACATTGTAATTAATAAAATTTTAAAGAAAAATATTTTCGATGTTTATATAAAACGGTCAATTCATCTCTACGATTCAAAAGTTCTTTTCAGTAATATTCTGAAACATGAACATTTTGGTGTAGTGATATTCTGCTTTTATAAACAACTGTAATAGAAAATTACAATATTACGCTCTACTTTGTATCGAGCACGCTTTATAAAAGTAAATGATTGAACAGTGGATTTTAAACTACCAGTTCTTTTTTTATTATATATATATATATATATATATATATATATAATCCAAAAAAAGAATTGTACATAGGTAAAATTCTAAAAACCTGATCCTATGAATATTAATTTTATCAATATTAAAAATGATCCAGGTAGAGGACTCGGTGTACATAGTATTATCTATTTACAGAGCCAAATATGCATATTTTATCAATAAATTTTTAAATTTACATTCCGTTGAATAGCTACTGGATTACGTTTAAGTTCAATTTCGTCGCGTTGAAATTTAATTCCGATGATCAGTGAAAGCCTTATAGCCTTATAAAATGATATCTTACTGAAGTATATGAAAAAGAAGCTTTACTCAAGCATATTATTACTAACTCATTGCGACATTAAATAAGCTCTTCATTTGTTTCAAAGCGAAATTATACTGAACTATAGCTATATTATGATATGACAAGCAATATAGCCCGGCGTTGCTCGGGTGTAATGAAAGCTTTAAAACTAATCCATGGTCCTGGAGCTCAGACTCAGCCTAAAGAATATTTGTGTAAAGTTTCATGAGAATTGAATAAAAATTGTGGATTTGTATAAAGAAGATACAGACAAATAAACAGACACACACACAAACATCTTGCCTTTTATATATATATTATCGATTTTCTGCACTATTGTAAGAACTGCAACCTTGAAACTTCTGAATATCGTTTCTTATATCTTTGTCTATGAACACTCATAGACAAAGACATAAGAAACGATAATTAATCAAATTTAATTAAAATCGGACTACTCCTTCTATAACCCGATTTTTTCGTTTATCGATTTTTGATATTTATCGGGGATACCTCGACACAAAACCTAGCTAAGAACACTCGCAGACGCTTATAGTACAACTGTGTAAATTATCAAGAAAGTCGGTTCAGCCGTTTCGGAGTCTATAAGTAATGGACACACAAACACACATACACACACACATACACACACGCACAAAGTTTCATTTATAAATATTTTTTGTGTGCTTTTAAATTAGCAGTTGTTTTATAGTTTGTATCCAGAAGGGTTATGGTGCTATAGTCACTTTTATCTATTTTTTAAATTATTAAATAAAATCTAACAAATGATCTAAAAAATCTTATTCGTTGAGTAAACTTTTATTGTAATCTTTTAAATTTTTTTACACAATTTTTACTTATCCAATACATTAAAAATAAATGCATATTTTGCTTGTGATGATTCATTATGAGAATTTTAATTTTAATTTTCTAATCAATATATCTCATACAGAAGGTATCGGTTTTATTTGGATTCATTCTTGAAAAGTAAAATTTTGATATTACTGTGGAAGCAAAGACATGCAGAAATTAGAAATTCTGTAGTTTTTCATGTGGTATCTAAAAGTTAATGCTCAAAAGTTGGCAAAAGGTATATTAGTACTTATTAGATTAAATCCCAGTTTTAACATCGAGTGCAATTATGATTTTTCTAAAAAAAGTGAAAAATCAATCTACCCTATTGAGGGATGGGTTCTTCTTTTTAATTTTTTGTTTTGTTTGTTTGTTTTTTGTCTGTTGTTTTTTGTTTGTTTGTTTGTTTGTTTGTTTTTATCGAGACATCATCTCTAGATAGACTGAAATCCAATGCAAAAGATTTCTACCATAATTTAAAGAAATCGACGATCCCGAACGTTTTCTTCTGTCCAATGCCATACACAAAGTTTGGGTCAAAATGATTTTCAGGCTTTTCCCAATGTTTGCGTACGCATATTAATATTAAGAAGTCATCTCTTTGACTAATAAACCACTGTTTTTATGATCGAGATACTAACATCTTAACCACTATCTCATGGGGCTGCTTTCACGAGTTACATCTGTAACTAATTAGGACATGTTTCGGCAAATCTTGGGAATTACAAATCTTTGAAGTTTGTGAGGTTTGTATATTGTTTTCTACAAATCCAGTTGAATCTGGCACGATTCGAGATGTGCTAGTGAGATTACCAAGGCTTTAACCGTGACGAGTACTACTAGATGGAATCAAACCATTCGTTTTTTGTTTTCTTTGTTATTTTTGTAAGTTCAACAGACTTCCTTTATGAAAAAGTGCATCATACGGTTTGTCAGGTGAACTATCTACCAAGGGATTATTTTCAAATCTTCAAAGTGACAAAACATTGCAATAAAAACCTCAAAGAAAAGAAAAGAGAATATTAGAAAGATGTCAAGACGATAAATAAACCAGAAAGAAACCGAAATATATATATATATATATATATATATATATATATATATATATATATATATATATATAGTTGAGATACAACTTTTTAAAAAATGTATAACAATGGCGAAGCATTTTAATCTTTTCTAAGCTGAAGATGATATTTGATAACCTGCAGAAGCAGCTGTAGTTATTTACCTCGGTCTCTCCACTGTGATGAGATCTGACACAAGGTCAGTTTAAAGTGGTGAAACCGAGCTCGTACACTCGGATAACAACTGCTGGCATAGCTTTGACCTTCAATACCCACTCTCTAGTGCAATGGGGCAGGACAGCAGTTCCTTGGGTTTCGGCACCTCACAGATTTTATGTTCGTCTCTGTCCGCAGACAAAGTTACAACTGAGTTGCACTCTGCCCGAAAACAGAGGAAACTGAGAAATGATAATCAACTCCAGACACAGAAACATTTGTCTGTAGTTATACGAGGTCTGATAAAAAACAAAAAATTAAAAAACAAACATAAATATGTTAAGGGGGCTGCATGACAACGAAACACTGCCGTTTCAACACCGCCGACTAAGTGCCAGGACAACTCAACACCGAGACAACTCATCATCAGAAATCATAACTTTTTTTATAAAAACAATTTATTAAGGAATAAAACTTAATTGGTGAATATTTTTCTTTAAATAAGGCATTTGAAAAGGTATTATGTAAAATTTGAAACCGTTTTTGTTTTTAAATATTTATAATAAAAAAAACGTATAAAAATTTATTTTTTGATAAATAAGTTGACATACAAAAATGAATTCAGTAAAACACACTTCCTTTTAATTATTTTATTTATTTAATTCATTTATTTAATTTAACAGATTAATATATTTTAGAAAAGATTTTTGATTTATTACAATGAATAATACATATTTCACCGCATAATGTTGTTATTATAGCGGCTCGTCAGACCCAAATGGTACAACAGCTGATACTCAAAATATCCCCCCCACAACCAAAAAAAAATTTTACACTGACGCTTACATGTCGATATTTAAAATAGACATTTGTATCAGTTAGTTACGAAAAATTTCTCGCTCATTTAAAAAAAAAAAACAAAGAATAGAAAAAAGCAAGGATAAAGAAAAAGAAGACAATTGATTAATGAAAAAAAGAGAAAAAAAGAGAAAAAATGAACTGAAAAAAGAAAAGAAAAAAACAAGAGAAAAAGAAAAGACAAAGAAATACAATAAACATAAACAGTATCCACAGAAATAAAATGTTAACTTCATATATCGAAATAGCGTCTCTAACAACTCGTCTGCTTTCTTAGAGAAACGTGACGTGGAAAATTTAACATTGAAATTTAGTTTTAAATATAATCGGATATATTTACGGTACAAAAATAAATTGTACATCATAATTTTAATACAATTTGAAAAAATGACTAATATTACTATTATTTTAAAAATTCATATTAGTTTAAAAATTCAGTTATATAATTAAAATTACTACAAAATAAAAATTATAATTAAATATAGAAAAAGAAAATTTAGAAAGATAAACCTAAAAAAGAGAGAAAAATAAATAAAAAGAAAGAAAAAGAAAGAGAGCAAGATAGAAAAGAATTTAAACTAATTTAAAATAAACGTCTTAGATCGAAACCGACGTCTATTACACTAATATTCATTCTTCGAAACTCGACATAGGATTTACTCTTAAATTAAACTATATCGACTATGGGGTATATTTATGGTGAAAAATAAATCATAAATCATACATCCTAATATAAATTACAATATACCACTAGTAGTAGTTTATTGTAAATATAGTTAAAAGAATAAATCTTAATAAGAAAAAGTACATAACACTAAAATACAATCTTAAAAAACAGATTTAAATAATAATAATAGAGAATAATAATAATAAAAATAATTTTTAAAAATAAAAAAATAATAATATATTCTTCATTTGACTCTTTTAACTTTCAACAGTCCTGGTAGCTGACTACAGAAAGTAGTTAAAGAAAGCGGAAAGAAAGGACTACATAAAAACTACAAGAAAACTGAATGCATGGTCATCAGTAAAAAGAGGAGCCCAAAATGCTAAGTGCAGGCCGGGGATACTAAAATCAAGCAGGTACAGAAATTTGAATACCTGGGAAGTTTTCTAATAAAGGACCAGAAGTACGACACTGAGATCCGAAGGTGTATTGGCATGGCCAAAGATGCATTCCAGAAGCAGAGTAGATTATTGAGAGACAGGAACCGAAATGTGGTTCTACAGAAGGATGCTGAGGAATAACATGGACCAAACAAGTGAGCGACGATGAGGTTTTGGAGAGAAATGAGACGAAAACAAAACTGATACTTAACATCAAGAAAAGACAGCTGAAGTCTCTGTAATGAGAAAAGGAGGGCTTGGTGAATCTGATACTCACGGGACGGATAGAGGAACGGAGAGACACAGGAAAGCAATGCGGGACATACTTGATAAACTTGAGCAGATAGAGGGAGGAGCATGGTTTGGGAGGGGTAACAGGAGTTGGGGTATTAAGAGCTAAAAGGGATAGGAAGATGTGGAAGGCCATGATCGCCTACACCCTGAAAGGACACTGCACTTAAAAGAAATTTTGTTTCTCTCATTTAAATTTTAACATTACTTACAGCAGGTTTTATTGCTTCCCGGGCATTCTGAAAATTGTCTTATATTCTCATAAAAGCTCTTATTTAATGATAGACCATTTTCTACTAGATTCATATATGGATATCCTGGGGCAATTAACGTGGTGTAATGGTTAGAAAGCGTGTATCGCTAGATCAATAACAATTGAATAGTGAGTTCGTTTCACACTGAGTATTCAACACTTTCGGTCTTGTGCCACATCTAACCGAGACTTAAGATATCTTTATACTTACCCGCTGGAGATGAATATCTATGCTGGCAAGTTTAAAAAAATATCAATCCCAGGAGGCATCCCACCAAACAGCACCTCTACTTCGAAAGGTTGCTGGTTTTCCTGTTGAGCACCTGAGGCGTCCCCCAAATGGGAAGTACTGAGAAGGGTGTCGTAAGCTATAACTATTTCTCCATTAGTTTAGTCTTCAAGGTCATGATTAGTTTAGCCTTCAACTGTATCAACTTGTATGATGGAGATTTGAATATGAACACAATATTTTCCTCCGTTTTATTTTCTTTTATTTGACAATGCAAATTTGGAATACTTTATATTGGCAAAAGAACAAAACAGTTTTAAAAAAACTTGACTAAATTTAATCAAATTTTCTTTTTTCTTTTTTTATGTTCAATACCGAGTCATTTAGATTCTTTGATGATACGCTTTTTGGAAAACATTTTGGGCCTCCCACAATTACCTGTCCTTTGTAGCTCTTAATAAATGTTTGCTCGTTCAATCTGTTCTGTTAGTATCAAAGTTTCTAAGTCCTCTATTCTTTATTTTGTTTTTTAGAAATTTTAACTTTCTCTTTTTGAAATGGTAGCCATGTGTGTGTAGTGGCGTATGTATTAAGTTTATGTTTGTTATAAACTCCCTGAAGATGACCTTGCAAAAGGTTGAAATACGGCACCGTCCTTGAATACTTTCATCTTAATATCAAGAAACCACTAGAGAGGATCAGAACGTAGATGACCATGGCTCTTCACAATTTTCTGATTTTTGTAGCTCTTAAATTTTGGCTTCTTCATGTCTCTCCTAAACCCTGTTCTGCCATCCGTTTACATAAGAACGCTCGGTCGGTTATATGTCATCCCTGTAATCTGTCCTGGTAGTATCATAGTTTGGGTTATGGAATTTACAAGTCCTTGCGTCATCCCTTTCTGTTGAATCACTGAACACATGTTGTGGTAGAGTATCTTCTGATTTTAGTATGATATTTCCATCTGAATCCGCTATAGAACTATTTGAGTATTGTAATTGTTCTAGCTTCTTTACTCCCAAGCAAAAGCGAGGTGACCTAGAGAAACAATACTTTCTTTTCCATTTGTTAATGAGCGTAATCGGGATTCGCCTGAATCAGCTCAACTTCTCGAACAGCACACCCTTGTGTAAATTAATGAGTTTTTAACACTTTCACTGATCACGTATACGTTGTCTCTTGGCGCTGTTTTTCTCTTCCGACCGCACTTTCCTTTACGTTTTGGACTGACGGATCCAGTTTGTTTCTTCGCCTAGATAATACCACTGACAGTTGAAAGGCTGACACCAACAATATCCACGATCTCTCTGTAAAGCCTGCCATGTGTTCATGCAGCGTTAAAATTCTCGTACGCTTCCATAGAGTAACGTCCATCGCAGACAATAGCCGTAAGACAACTAATCGACAGTCGAGACAATATAAAAAATCTGGGCGTAATGAAAATCTTATGCAATCACGGATGGTACAATCTTTTTCAAGGCCAAACAGATTTCATCATATCCCCGAAAATAGATTCATATTGTTGTACACCACTGCAAATAACGTACTCTGAGAAAAAGAATAGAAATCAATCACACCCTCTCACTTCAGTGAGTCTAAAACTGACCGTATGGGGAAAGAAAGAAAACTAAGGCAGTTGTTTCAATTGAGTTTCACAAGGGTATAGGTTCGTACTTGTTATTCTGAATATTGTTTCTTATGAGAATTTCCCAGGAATCATCAACCACCAAGGAACAGATCTTCCGAAATTTGATTTTTTCGGATTGGAAAATACCCGTTCATGTAGAGTAAAATTCGTGGCTGTACACAGAAAGAAACAAATCGAGTGGAGAGCGTCAAATATAACGGTTTCCCATTGATGCTCTGGTAAACCTCTGGATTTTAAGGCTAAATAGATCGTCCTCCACAGAGTTTCGTTCAGTTTCTTTACTTGATCGTTTCCCCGTGGGTTTTTACACAGCAGATCTACTTGTAGCTATTCCTTTCTCTTGAAAAAATCTTCCTAATTTATCCAACATAAAACTAAGTCCTCTATAAGAGTGTATATAACTTGGTATACAAAATACGCAATGTAATTTACTCAGTCAAGTCAATATATTTGTAGCGAGAACGAAAGGAAAACGATTATATTTATCAATGATAGTTCATAATTGTGTTTTTTCTCGAATTGAAGGAAGCGGTTCTTTGAAATCTGTATTCAATCTTTCGAAGGGTTGAGTTGCTTTTATTAATTTGCCTCTTCCTCTCACAAATTTTGGCTTTTTAACGGTACACACATTACATTTTTCAGTAATTCTTTTTACTTCCACTGTTGAATCGGTCAAATTTCTTGACCTGATAAATTTCATCATTCTTGATACTCCAAGATGACAAATTGTTATGTAATTCTTCAGGGCCGATATTTACGACAGAAGCGCAATTTACTTTCATTGACGCATATGGGCATGCGGTTTTGATGCCTGGTCAATATCTGATACCATATTAGTGGAAAGTTCAATTCGCCATCGATGAATTTTATCGTCTTCGAAGTTTTATGCTTATCGAAAATGTAAGATAGAGCTTTTTGACCGTGAAAAGAATAAAATACTAACATTTCAGGTAATGGCTTCATTCCCTTAATGCTTGTTTTGATGATCGCATCAGCAAATTTTTCTACTCGGAAGAAATTTTGTTTAGAGGGGTTTAGAATTCTGGATCAGAATGCAAAATCCTTGAATTCGCGTCAGAACTAAGCTCATATAGCTAGCATCATTTTCAATTTCGAGAGATTTTTCCTCGTCTAGAGTGTGTACTATGGCTCTTTCTAATTGCCTTTTCAAATATTCAAAGGAATATTTTATTTTACATGGTAAGGGAAGTGTAGCGTTGATATTTAGCACGTGAATTTTTAGCGAGTAGTTTGGTATTCAACAACTGCAATAATCTTCTGAGTTTTTATATTGCCTAGAGAAGGAAGTTCTCGCAAAGGTCTGATCTAATAGTTCCTTTACTTACTTGATAGCCTTGAAGTTTTATTTTCAGTTACTCTATAGACCCATTTAATCTCATTTAAGATGAGACTATACTTTTCAACCAATTCTTTGAATCATGCTAAGTTAGTGCCGTGTTCTTTTTCAGTAATTCCGAAAATGGCCATTTCTTCTATGTACGCGAATATTATTTTTAGATCTTCCTTTTCGATTATTTCATCAAACATTCTTCGAAACGCAGCCACTCTATTTTTGATCCCAAGCGGCTTTTTTTTTAAATTATACAATTTACCACCGGTCTTGAAATCCGTGTAAGGGCAGTCTACTTTACTTATGGGATCTTGATGATATGCAAGTTTTAGGTTTAGTTTAGAGTACAGACTATACTTTGCTATTTTCGAAATCATCGTTGTGATCTTAGGTAGAAGATAGGCTTCTTTTATGGTAAAACGATTTTTTGTGAATAATCTAGGATTAACTTATTTTTTGTTTTTTTGTCCTTTGTTACTACTGAGATCTACTAGGCCCAGTGATATCTGAATCCAACAGGCTTTTTATTCCCTTTCTTATAAATATCTTCTCTTCTCTCAAGTATCTTCGGGATTTCACAGATAAAAGTCGACAGATTTTCAAGGTGAATAAGAGGTGAAATCCTCATTCTAGCAAGTCCACACAGTTTTTAAGGTGGTTTCTTAGACCTCAATTATTTTTTTCTATAGGCCTTGAAAGTTTTATCTGAGGATAATATCAGCACATAAATTATTCATTAACAATTTATTGAAATTTTATTAAGTTTCTGTACCCACCATAAGATTAACTTTGTATTTTCCTACTGTTTTTAATAACGTCATACTGTCAGTAGAGTTAGTAGGTCTAACGTCCAACCCTGTAGACTTAGCTCTCCTGGTGTCAATAAAGCGATGAGCACTTACTCAGTCTACTAGCGCGGTAAGTCTTCTATTTTTGTGTGTGTGTGTGTGTGTGTGTGTGTGTGTGTGTGTGTGTGTGTGTGTGTGTGTGTGTGTTCTTACGATGTCTTACGAAACTCCCTATAACCGAGTAGTTACCGAGGCCATGACGAATAATGCGGCAGAAAACTTAGCCTTCAAACGACAGACTTTAGCGAAATGGCCTTCCTTCTTGCATTTTCTTGGGAGTCGGTTCCACGGAACAGTGGTTCGCGAGAAGAAGCTGTTCAAGTAAAACTTACTTCTCACGGATGGAATACGGAGGGCACATGGGAGTTTATCTATAATGTAAGTGGCATAGCGTATTTGCCGTGAATGTTTGAAATGGGGGGATCAGGGAATATACTTCGTCCGAGCACTTTTCGTAGAAGTAGCAATAGAGCAGCGAGTGGCTTGCCACATCCTACTTATGAGAGAGAGGTTAAAGGTTGGAGAATAATTTGTTACTCACAAGTGTGCTCGGAGGCACTTTTAGACTCTATCAAGACAGGAAAATGAGGTCTGGGCATCTCCAGCTCCAAATATGACAACAGTACTTTATTAGTGGATGTGCGTTGTGGTGCATATCGACTCGGAATGAGAAATCGGGGAGCCGAGTTCGAATTCCATTTGAATTTTTTGCATTCACTTACGCACACATACCCTTGGGAAAGGTATTAATCCGTCTATTCCCTCAGGTTATGGGTTAAATAATAAGACAGATTGGATTCTATAGCTCTTGCTTGCAACAAGTCTACTGCAGAAAGTAATGGCAACCTACTGCGGGATAATCTTCTGTCCAGCTTTTAAAAAAGCTTACGTAGAAAATATTTAGAAGGGATTCTAATAAACACTTACCCATCGATACACACAGGTCAAAAACACTTTTTCATATCATCAACTTTCATAAGACTCATACTTAAAGAATCTCAGATCCGTCTGCCTGTAGTCCTCCACCCCACACACACCTTCACACGCACCTTCACACGCACATCAAACATCCTTCGGTCAAATAAAAATTTATACCCAACACACCAACATCTCATTAACATATTAACACTATCTTCAAGAATCCTACAAACGGATTCTGCCGGACCGAGAAAAAATGTCCACCATAATCTAAACACACTCATGCGTGCACACACATACAAACGCACACATGCAAACACACGTACAAACACACACATATGCTAACACTGCAAGACAGACACGTGAGATCTACTAGATCAGTGAAAAAATGAGAACAGCATTTACATTGTTCGGACTGTTGTCCTCATATATATTGTCATTATTACGACGTTTCGCTCCAGCCTTCTTCAGGAGCCAAAATGTCCTATGAAACTTATTTTAGAAAAGAAGCCGGCTCAACCAACCCAGGGTTATTGCCAGTACAAGTACAAGAAAGAGATTAAATATATAGGGTTTGGCACAAATACCTCCTACATATAATTTCCAGAAATAGCTCTCACATAATGCTAAGATATTAGTCTCACACACACACACACACACACACACACACACATATATATATATATATATATATATATATATATATATACATATATATATATATATATATAATCATGTGCATACATGCCTGTTTCTCTGTATCACAGCTGATCAGTGCAGCTAAATAAACCGTTTGCTTCATCAGTTGGAAATCTTACACCAAAGCTATTGGCAGAGAAAGGCAGATTTCAACGCGAGTTATCTACAGAATATAAATAACCCTATTCCTTTATTCGATATATATATATATATATATATATATATATATATATATATATATATAGGAAGTTCCGTAATTATGGGACATAATTTAAATGCAAGTATCCTTGAATTACATGGGAAAATGCGCACATGAAAAGTAATATTCTTAAAATTATATTAAACCTGGAAAAGAACAGGACAAGTTATTAAAACTGTTAAAGTAAAGTGTAAGATTTTCTAGTGAAGTAAAAAAAATTCTTACTTAAAATATTGCTTTAAAATTTTATTTTTAGCTGCAAAATTTAAAGTACAAATTTTCTTATTTTTTACATCACTAGAATATCTTTTCCAGGTTTAATATAATTTTAAGAATATTACTTTTCATGCGCAAATTTTTCCATATAATCCCTGATTTTTCCAGGTATTGCTATTAATTTAATATAAATTTTGGCTGATATCCGCATTCAAAAATATTAAAAAGGAAAATAATTATATGCAACTGATTAAAAAAACAATAACAAAATTGATCAATTATAACTAATTTTAATAATCAATTCTTGTAAAATGATAAGTAATAAGCAAAGTTTGATTGACAAAAATGATAAAAGATATCAGAATTTAAATGCTAAAATATTAAACAGAAAAAGATTTAAATAATAAGATTTATTATTAGAAGCGTTAGTCACTCACTTATGTACTTATGAAGTTAATCTCCCTGTTCGAATTCACATGTTTTGATGTAACATTTTTCTACTGAACTAAAATTCAAAATTTTTTTCCAAAATGTAGCTAAAAAGGTGTCCTAACTCTGTAAACTGTTTCAAATTTGGTTGAGAACTGACTTAGTGGTGAAGCTTGAAAGCTGCCTAGATTCACTCAATGTTGAACTTAAGAATATATTCAACCACTTCTGTGGTTGAATGATATAAAATTATACAAAATAGCAGATATATTTATTACATAACTGATATATAAGATTTCAACACATTATTTAAGATTTAAATATTACATCCCTGAGTTCGTCACCACCTGCACGAGCTTGCTCTCATTTCAAACACAGACATTATGAGGTTCCACCATCGGCAAAAGAGATGTCAGATACTTGTAAGAAACAGCAAAAGCTTATGCTGGACATGAGAACAACATCAGTTAAAAAGGGATCTACGTTTCTCAGAACCTTTAATCCTCCGATCAGCTACCGGACGTAGTTCATCGTCATACCCAATACAGACCAAAGTACGAATTATATGACAATAAAAAAATGATATTTCTAATGTGGTGTTGCTTGCAATTGCAGTAACCGTAAAATCTAGGCTTTACCCAGATTAATTTTTTTCTAAAATTTGTACATACGCCAAGTATGTCAATCGAGTCACTACCTTCAAATAGGAGCGGGGGAGGCTTATCAAATCCCTCTCCATTTGCGTTCATTTTCAAGAGGCCAGGCAGGTGTGTATGTGTTTAATTTCGTGCTAATGAGAGATTTTAGCTGTGTTATCTTCGACTAATTCAGTATTGCTGGTTAGGGTTCATTTTCATTGTAAAGTTCGCCGATAGGCAACTTCCGTTATTTAGTGAAACCTTATCTTCAAAAAATTCGATCTAAATCGTGTCAAATTTTTAATTAAGCAGACAAACTAAACTTGTTGAATTTTCTCTGTAAAGACGCTCACGAATCTAAAGAGGGCCTGTTTATCTTGAAAATCAGCATTTGAATGCTAGATTTCCCTGAGTTACCTGTAGATACGTATATTTATTATAAATAATACATTAGAACATGTTCAAATTACAATCTACTACAAAGTATACATTTTGTTTCGACATTGAAAGGACAATGTCTGATCATGTACTAAACGCTATTTTTGAAAAGAGATGAATGGGGAATCATAAAAGGGACATAGAGGGAATAGAAAACAAAAGGAAGAAAATGGGAGAGAAGGAGGAAGAACTAAAGAAATATGATGAGATACTCAAAGAAAGCGCCAGGTTTAAAGTAGGAAATAAAATATAGTCATATACAGCCTTTGATGGCCCGGCGCCAAGGTCTTAACAAAGAGAAAGAAGTAAGAAAATGCACAGAGGAGGGACGAAAGTGAGAGAAAATGGGTGAAGAAGAGATATGTTAGTGTGAGAGACAGAATGATCGGCGAAGGGGCAGAGATTTTAACACTGGCCTAGAATTGGTAGTGGATAAAAAATTTGTTTTAGCGAAGTATAAAACTATAAACTTTTGGCGTTCTTTGAAAAAGACGGTGAAATCATGTACATAGATGTAGAATATTTACACTTAATTAAAAATTAAAATTAAAGGAAAAATCTTATTTTTGTTAAAGTAGATTTTCAACCTGAATAAAAAAAAAACTTTAATTAGATCACAATTTGTAGTATGAAACAAAGATAAAATTAGAGATAAAAATAACACCAGGAGAGAGAACATACAGTTAAAAATGAATGTCATAATACTAAGATCAATACTATAAAAGGTTTATTGTTGCTAGAGATCCGAACTGTAGATTTTGTAATTTAAGCATGATTGTAAGATTAGTTCTTTAATATATTTGCAATTTACTATAGTTGGCAATTTACTGTAGTTTCATGCCTCTGATTTAGTAATATATCACTCCTCATGTATTTAATGATTTCCATTTTTTCTATTTTTCTTGTAGACAAAAGGAAACATGGTTCCTTTACCGATGTCCTAGCCTAATTCAGGGTTTAACGTATAACGTATATACGTATAGAGTTTGGAGGACAGAGATGACTCGTATAAATATATATACAGGATGTCCCCCAAAAACTGACACATTTTATATTCTAACATATTCACGCTCAAATGATCACAAATTTAAAAAAACTAAGGTGACTGGGAATCTATCAGGAAGATGGATTGGGTGTGCCAGCTATAAGGACATTGTGCTGTTAAAATGGCTCCCACGTTCATCAGACTTGACGCCTGTGATGAGGACAGGTCAATATCCCCACCCATCTTGTACACTCTGAGGAACATAAACAGAATCACTGAAGTGCTAGATAATGTTGCGCAAAACATGCTATAGCGCGTTTGGCAGGAGCTGAACTACTGAATTGATGTGTGTTTTGTCAAAGATACACAGTATATTGAACATTTGTTAAGTTATGTGACATCGTTTGTAAAATGTACATTCCTTTGAATATTTTGCTTGAATTTTGATAAATAAATCTTTTATTGTTTAATATGAGCCAATTTAAATTCGTTTGCTTGAAACCTTTAGTTATTCAGATATTCACATTCTAAATTATGTCAATTACTGGCGTGCAACGTATATATATATTAAAATTACGCATTAGAATTTGCCGCTATTTATTCAGATGTATCGGAGGAGGAGAGAATTATACTGAATGCAAAAAAAGGCTGTTCTCGTTCATAATAAAGAACGGTGCACGAAGATTAATCCCAATTAAAATAATTTTAATATAACAATGGAATATTTAGACTATGCCGAGTCTTCAAATCTGGTTGGCTTATTTAAGCTATACAATCTTACAGAGCATAAACTTATAAATACAGAATATATTGGATTATACAGGGATGATGGTCTTATGGTAGTGAAGAATTCCACAAATTTTAAAATAGAAAAATTAGAAAGATAATAAATAGAGAATTTAAAAACCTTAATTTAAAAGTGACTTTTAATACAAATATAAAACAGTAGCTTCCTCAATGTGACTTTACATTTAGAACAGAATATGTACCAACCATATAAAAAAACAAATACAAATCCTTTATACACATCCACCCAAAATCTAACCATCCTCCATCTATTATTAAGCATTTACCCTCATCCATAGAATATACAATTAGTAGAAATTCCACAAATGAAGAAGTGTTTAACAAACATAGTAATTTTTATAATACATAGTAATTTTTATATTATACATTAGAACATGTTCAAATTACAATCTACTACAAAATATACATTTTCTTTCGACATTGAAAGGACAATGTCTGATCATGTAATAAACGCTATTTTTGAAAAGATATGAATGGGGAATCATAAAAAAACAGTGGATATAAAGCCTAAATATTAAGAGATGAATGGGGAATCATAAAAAAAACAGTGGATATAAAGCCTAAATATTAAATATGTAAAAGAGAATCTCTACCGCCGAAGAAAAAATATGAATAGAAATATTATTTGGTATACACCTGCTTTCAACCAAATAGCAGTAAATTAGGAAAAAAATCAACTTTAAGAAACACTTTCCGAATAATAATCCATTAAGTAAGATTTTCAATAAAAATACTCTAAAATTAAGTTGCAGTTCTAGGAATAATCTGGAAAAAAATTATAAAAACTCATAATAAAAATATTTTAAAGAAAAAGTTAAACCTAAACGAAAATAAAAATTATACAACACCTGAAATCAATACTTTGGACAATAATAAATGTAATTTTAGAAACCCTATGGAATGTCCTTTAAAAACAGGTTCCTTGCAGAATGCATTCTTTATCAATGTACTATTTCTTCTGTGGAAAATCCTAGTGATGTAAAGATTTATGTGGGTAGCATTAAGAACTCTCTGAAAAAACGATTTTATCAACACACGTCTTCATTTAATTATAATAAGTACAGAAATAGAATATCCCTATCGAAATATTACTGATGTTTAAAAGAAACAAATATAACTCCCAAATAAATGAGAAAATTTTAAAAAAGCTAGAATATGCAAGTTTTTAAACGGTCCATGCTCTTTGTGTCTATATAAAAAAACTATATATTATCAAATTTCTTAAGAATAAAATCTGTTCAATAAGCGTAATGAAATGTCATATGTAAACATTGCAAAATGTTCACCTTAGAATATTATTAAAAAGATTCTTCACAATAAAAAAAATATATCTAATAAGTTGCTTTATTTTATGAAATAATAATAATTAAATAGATATTAAAATATTTGATTAGATATTTAAATTTTAATAATTAAATAGATATTAAAATTTTGTATTATGGCATTAAAAAATTTATTATGATATTATAATAATGTAATAGATTTCAAATTATTAAAATGGATATAAAAATTTTATTAAATAAATACATATTACTTTTTTTACAAATTAAGTGTTTATGAAAAATTAGAAGAAAAAATTTTCTCGTGTTTTCGTATATCTTTTTGTTTATATATGCAATCGTTTTCTTATAAGCTGTTTTTTACTTTGCTCAGATAGTTCCGTTAATTTTGTTCGCATTTTAGTAAATGGCACCGGCTTGATTTATTCAACTTCAGCTAGATTAATGCCCATCCCATGGAGATATGCCTTTTTAACAAACCATGAAAGATTTCCTATTTCCTGCTTAACGAGTTATCTCCCTTGATATTCAGGAAGCGACTCTCTAGTCGCTTCCTGAATACTTTTTATACTTTCATCGTTTTGCCTTTATCATTCGATACTGCAAAATTTATGTGCAAAGTTTGTTTATTTTACATGTTTCTGTTTGAAAAAAAAGAACTTGTTTGAAGCAACAGACGTCTTTTCTTTCTTGTCAGTGCTTTATACATCTCAGTTAATGATCTAATGTTTCATATAGTTTTTCTATGTTTTTTAACCATCGCGCCTAAAAAAAAAAAAACTATGTTAATTTCAGTCTTGATTAAAATGACTTCAAAATATTTTCCCACTCCTCTTTTATCAGCAGAAGCACACCAATGCATGTTGGGATTTTTTCATAGCAAATAGAATAGGATCGTTCTCGGTTTCATATATATTTCATATGACTCAGTCCCGTTTAGGACACCTCGCTTGTATCGCAAGAATCTTTACAATCGATCATCACTGGGTGTCCCACACTGCCACATCTAAGCTGCACTTAGAAAATCACCATATAACTCAGTCCTGTTGTGACATCAGAATGCTACAATCGTTTATTTGAACGCTACGTTCGCTTGTCCGAGCTATTGTGAGTCAACCCCAATTGTTAGTTTGAGAACATTTTGCTTTATTATTGTTGTTTCTCATTATTACTGTTAATTTGCCTTACAACATATATTGTTTGCTTGCTTTATATTAGTGTTTGCCCTGTTCACTTCTTTCCTTTTTCTTGTTATTGCTTATTGCAAACTTTTTTCAATTCTGCTTGTTGGACAGTTCTGCTACTTATTTTGCATTTGACCATGGCTACTCGCTCCACATACTGTAACCTCCCTTCACACCCTCGTCAATGTTTATTGTTTTAAAAACTATGATTAGAATTTTAATAAAAGCCAAACATATGAAAGTATATTTATAGTGTTTGTTCTTGGGAATTTACAACAAAAAATATTAAACACGTTTTATTAACTAGATTGTTTATTTACAAGAATGATTTCATACTTATATCATTCTTACAATTCAACTAATACAATATTTATTGTTTATCAATTTATAAAGGAATAAATATAAAAATAATTTTATTCCTAATTTATAAAAATTTAAAAATCATATAAAAATTTTAAAGCCAACTATAGTGAAATTTTTATTATTACCATTTTATAAAGTTCAAATCAATTGGCAATTAGCCGGTGTTTTGTCAACCATCCTAAAGAACACAATTAACCAGCTTGCCAATTGCATTAGTCAAGGTGCTCAGTGCCAACTCTTCATTTAATTTTTTCATAAGTCTTCTTCTATGTGCCGTGCCCCTTCAAGACGTAGGCGATCATTTGCTCAAGTTCATCAAATATGTCACGCATTGCTTTTCCCTGTCTCTACTTCCCTCTATCCGTTCTGTGAGTATCATATTCTCCAGGCCCACCTTTCTCATTACCTGTCCCAGAAACTTTAGCATTCTTGATGTTAAGTATCAGTTTCTTTTTCTTTTCCATTTTCTCCAATACCTCTTCGCTGCTCACATGTTCGGTCCATGCTATCCTCAGCATACTTCTATAGAACCAAATTTCTGTTGCTTGGAGTCTTTCCTTCATCTTTGATGAAATTGTCCAGTCTTCACTGTCATATTGACATTACATAACAATCCAGTACTCTTTTCTTTGTTTCAAACGAAATTTTCCCGTATCTCAACTTCCTCTACTCAGCTTTTGGAATGCATCCTTAGCCACGCCAATTCGCCTTCGGATCTCAGTGTCGCACTTTTCGTCTTTTGTTAGAACACTTCCCCGGTAGACGGAACCGTAATAAATGTCACGATGATATTAAAACAATTCGACTTTACAAGTATTGCTTTTCAGGTCATTGCAAGATTGAGATTAAAAAATTGCCGAATAGATATTGATTATTTATTAACTCATCCTTCTTGTTCTCCTATTCTTGTTCCATCTGACTAAAATGTCTTTAGATCATTGCAACATTGGGATAAAAATATATATACCGAATAGAAAGTGATTCTTTTTTTTACCTCAGCCTCCTTAGTCTCCTGGCTTCGCCCCATCTAACTATCATCTCTTCAGATCATTGCAACATTGACATCAAAAATTAACTGAATAGACATTGTTGGGGTGATTCTTTTTTACCTCACCCTCTTTATACTCCTAACCATGCATTAGCTAACTATTATCTTTTCAGATCATTGCAACATTGGGATGAAACATTTAGTGAACAGATTAATTAATTGATACGTTTTACGTCATCCTCTTTATTCTCCAGACATTGCTCAATTTAATTATCATTTATTTAGATCATTGCAACATTGACATAAAAAATATACCGAATAGCTATTGATTCTTTTCTTACCTCATTCTCCCTATTTTCCTGAAATGGCTCCATCTATCATCCTTTTACAACATTGCAACATTGAGATCAAACATTTCTCGAAATGATATCGTTTGATGTATTCTTTTCTATCTCATCCTCCCTATTCTCCTGATCTTTCTCTTTTTGATTATCAACTCTTCGAATCATTGCCCCATTGAGATTGAAAATTTGCCGAGTAGTTACAGCTTGATTTTTGTTTACCTAATCCTCCTTAGTCTCCTGAAGTTTATCCATCTGACTATCATCTCTTCAGATCATTGCAACATTGAAAATTGAAAATATGCCGATTCGCTATTGATTGATTAATTCTTTTTATTTACCACTCCATGCTTATACTCCTTACTTTACTTTATCTGTACTTCATCATCTTCAGATCATAGCAACATTGAGAATAAAATTCTGCTGAATAGATACTGATGGATTGATTCCGTTTTATCCCATCCTCTTTATATTTTGAGGTAGTTCCATCTGACTATCATATCTTCAGATCATTGCAAGTTCTTCCTTTTCTATGTGACAAGCACCTTCAGGACATAGGCGACCATGGCCTTCCACCTCTGTCTATCTCTGGTAGCTCTTAGCATGCTTTCTCCTGTTACCCCACCCAAACCCCGCTCTGCCATCCACCTGATCAGACCCTTCAAATAAGTTATCAACTGTTTTGCCTTTTTTTCCTCTCTATCTGACCTGTGAGTATCAGATTCTTCAAACCCTCTTTCCTCATCACATGTGGCAAGTGTCTTTTTCTGATGCTCAGTATTAATGTACTTTTCGTTTCCATCTTTTCTAAAACCTCATCATAGCTCATATGCTCGATTCATGATATCCGCAGCATCCTTCTGTAGAACTCCATTTCAGTTGCTTCAATGTTTTTCCTCGTCTTTAATGATATTGTCTCGCATTTACTTCCATATTGAAGAACTGACTGCAACAATGAGATTAAAAAATTGCCGAATAACTATTAATTCATTTTTTTTTTACCTCTTCCTGCTTATACTCCTGGCATGGCTCTATCTATCAACTTTTCATGTCATTGCAATATTGAGATGAAAGATTAGTCAAATAGATATTAATTGCTTTTTTACCTCATCCTCCTTATTCTCCTAATCTTGTTCCATCTGACTATCATCTCTTCAGATCATTTCAACATCGAGATTAAAAAATTGCCGAATAGATATTGATTGATTGATTGATTGATTGATTGATTATTTATAATGTCAACCTCCCTATTCTACTGATCCTGCTCTATCTGACTATCATCTCTTCAGATAATTGCAACTTTGATATTAAAAACTAACCGAGTAGATGTTGATGGATTCATTTTTTTACCTCTTCCTCTTTACATTTCTGACCTTGGTCTGTCTATCATCTTTTCAGGTCATTGCAATATTGAGAATAAAAATTAGCCGAATAGATATCGATTGTTTCTTTCTTACATCATACTCCTTATTCTCCTGAGCTTGATTCATCTATCATTTCATCAGACAATCAAAAATTAAGATAAAAAATTGTCAATTAGCTACTGATTGATTCTTTTTCCCTCATATTTGGTATTCTCTTATTATTGCTCTATCTGACAAACAACTCTTCTCCTGACATTGCTCCATCTATCATCTCTTCAGGGCATTGTGACATTGAGTGTAAAACTCTGCCGAATCGATACTGATTGATTAATTCTTTTTTATCCCATCCTCCTTATTCTCCTGACATTGCTCCATCTGACTATCACCTATCCAGGAGGGTAAAAGTCTGCCAAATAGATACTGATTGATTGATTATTTTCTCCCATCCTCTCTAGTGTCCTGGTCCTGTTCCCTCTGACTATTATCTCTTCATATCCTTACAAAATTGAAATTAAAACTTTGTTGAATAGCTATTGATTGATTTTTTTACATCATCCTTCTTATTCTTCTAACATTACTCCGTCTGTTTATTATCTCATCACATCATTGCAAAATTGACATTAAGGACTTGCTGACTCTATATTGCTTGATTCTTTTTTATCTCATCCTTCTTAATCTTCTGATTTTGCTCCATCTGACTAAGCTTACTCGCTAAGCTTACTGCTAAAATCTGCCCACTACGTCGTGTTAGACAAGTTGTCTAACTTTCACATCAATATAATCCTCCCTGCATCGAACATTGTTGCCACATTTGGTCTAGAATTTCTGTCATGCGTCTAGATATTCTTGATAAAATCCAAGAAAGAATAATAATTTGCAAGGTTATAGGTCCTGTCCTGGTATCTCAGCTTCAGTCACTTTACAACTAACGTAATATGGCTTCGCTTTACCTCTTCTTAAAATATTTCACAGTAATTACACTGATCCACTTTCCTTCTTTGTACTTCGATTTCATGAATTTAATCAGAGTACTAGATTGGCAGCTAGGTTTCATAATTTCTTTGTTGAAACTGCTACGTAAGTTCTATGATAAGAATTTCCTTTCTCTTACTAATTCCTTGTGAAACTCTCTTCCAGTTTCTTGATTTCTTGTCAACTACGATATTCAAAAATTTAGATACAACATCAATCGTTATTTTATGTCCTCTTGATCCTTGTTCTTTTATTGTCTTCTTTGTTTCTTTCACTCTCAGTAACTCCTTGCGTTTTCACTTGGGGTGAAATGATTAAAAAAGTTACAGCAAGATTACTGCGATATATCCACCATGTTTTAACAATATGTATCGTATTACACACACACACACACACACACACACACACATGCATCAACTATCCACATCTGTAAACTATTACATTGGCTACACCACCACAAACTTGACTAGAAGATTGAGATTGAACTCTTACCACAAGAGTACCAGTCGATCTCATTTAAACACACATCAAGATCTTCTAGGATTCATCCATGATATACTTGTTGGCAATACATACATAATAGCAAAAGAAGATTAAAAATAATGCCGACATTTTTTTTTTAATCATTTCACCCCGAGCAAGGCGGAAACGCCACTGATATACAGGGGGTTACATAAATGTAAAAAGATTAATTAGAAAAGAGTGAGGAATACAAACTAGTTAGAAAGGAACAATAGAAAGCAGGTGCGATGACAGATACATAGGTGGAGAGAAAGGGAAGGTTATACAGGGGTGGGGAGAGAGCTAGAGTCCAGTGGTTAATAGATGAGTACTGACTTTGCATTTAAATTTCTGGGGGTTGTAGCCGTCAGGAAAGCAAGAATACAGGAGCAAGTTCCACAGGCGGGAAGTGCGAGAGAAGAAGCTGCAGGAGTAGAATTGTCGTCTTCATTTGGCTAACCTGACTGTGAATGGGTGGGACCCAGGTGCCAATCTGATTGCACGAGTAAACACCTGTTGAGGAGGCATCAGTGACTAAAGCTCGTTCGAGCAGAAGCCATGAAAGTATTTATAGAACAGACAAAGGGAGGCCACATTTCGACGATGGGGAAGTGGCTGCAGTCGAGTCGCCAGATCAGTAACTATCACATTACAGACTCTCCTTTGGAGCTTGTGAAGAACACTGAGGAGAACGGCAGGGGCACCTGACCATAAATGGCAGCAGTACTCCACGCACGGACGGATGGTTGACTTGTATATATGCAGGATGGATTCAGGTGGAAAAAACATCCTGGATAGACATAGTGACCCAACCTTCTTAGCAGTAGATTTTGCTATGGATTCAATATAGTGGTTCCATTTGAGGTCTGAGGACAGGGTAACATTGCTAATAAAAAAGAAAAATTCTACAATTAATAACATCAATTATCGTGTTCGGAACTTAACATAAACATGACACTACAGACATAAAATTTACACATGTTATTTACAAGTAAAACAAAATTCCTTCTTGATTATGGCTAAAATTATTGCTGAAAGCGGTCAAAATTACAAACCTTTAGACAATTCTTATATAATTTGAGTTTTGAAAAGAAAAAATCATAAGAACACATGAACAATTATATAGAAACTTTCAAATAATACCTTGTTTGACATTCTTAATGAAACCTGCATAAAAAAGAGATTGTTGCCCAAATGCACAATATATATATATATATATATATATATATATATATATATATATATAAATAGTACTGGTGAAATTATTTTGACGAGAAAACTTGCATCCAATTTTATAGAGTGTGAAATTATTAAGTGGGTAAATTTTCAAAGTGTCCCTTTGCATTTTTTATTTTTTCGACGATGGTGTTCACCAGTGAAGTAGTAGAGATTCTTACACCTCATGTTCTTCGCGAGGTCACTATTGTGATAGTTGTAAGGAAAACTCTTCCAGTGCGTGTTCTTTGGACGTCGAGGTTCCCCACTGTGGCAGTAGGGAAATGGTTCATGTTTATTAAATTGGCTTTGTGTCAAACATAACTCCCTGCAACTTATAGGTTTTATTCAGAATTATCATCAGAATTATCAGAACGTTATCAGAAGGTGGATTTGTGGAAGAGTAAAATGTATACCATTTGTATGTTTAAATAAAAAATTATTAATAGAACAGAATAACATGCATTTCAAGAAGTTATATGTTCCAAGAGAAATAGTAGTAAGCACTTAATGGTATCAGTAGTTCGTAGTAGTAACTTTTATGTATGTATGAGCGTTGAGGTTGGGTAGAAATGTCCTTGAAATTATCGCTCAGGGTGAACGGGGAAAAGGAAGGAGGTGGAAGAGAAAGAAAGAGGTAATAATAATGGTCGCTAGGCGTTTGTCAAGGGACGTGTTAATACGCTCGTCATCTCTCTGGTGACAGGCGAACTTGCTCGTCTTTTATTCTGTTTGTGGGGCTTAAAAAGGTCATTTGGGAATTCACTCCCGGATGTGATCCCGGCCTTTCCATTGAACGAAGAACAAACTTCGTGTTGGATGGAGAAAAAGTCCGTAAAAGAATTTGTTTCTGAGAATTGAAGATTATTTGAATTTTGTTTTTAGATGTTTCCTAGTTTTCTATTGGCCGAAAAATATTTCACATCAAGGTGTGAAATTTAATGAGTTTTGTTTAGGATTCGCTAAGCAAAGTTTGTAAATCGAGTCTTTTTTATTTCTACGGTATATTTCAGCATCAGAAATTAAAGATCAAAGTTGACTGGGAAGCAAGGGACCAAAAAAGAGTTTCACAAACGAGAGATGCGATAGAAGAAACTGTGATCATAGAACTTACGGCTACAACTATCAATTTCAATTAAAAATGATAAAATTTTGCTCCTAATCTATCTGTAACGCCCTGTGCACTACTGTTGGTCCTGCTTTGCTTAGGGTGAAGGGATTATAAAAAAAGTACTGCACTTAAATTCATAAAATCTAGCTACCATAGAGGAAAGTATATAAGAACAATTAGGTTGAAAGTATTCATTAAAAAAGTCACAAGGAAGCTACATTACGTCGGTTGGAAAGTGACTGGAGTTGAGATTTCAGGTCATAACCAATAACATTATTTTATCAGAATTTCTAAAATATATAGCAGAAGAACCAGACCAGATGGAGCAATATTCGAAGCGTGGACGAATTGTAAACTTATAAATATATAAGATGGAATCTGGAGAGAAAAATTGTCTTGCACGACACATGGAACCAATTTTTCTAAACGCAGTATTAGCTTGTGTCAATGTTTCATCATTTTACAGTTGAATTGGCTAGACGTAACTGTAAGTTCTTTGCTAGCAGTAAGGCAAATCACCTTTACCTTTTCTATAGTAATTATTCTGATAAGTTTTTGTCTTTAGTAGATGAACTTTATGAACATAATCGCATTATTAGATTTGCAACTCGGACACATTTTTCTATTGTTGAACCATCCGTCCGTGCATGGAGTACTGCTGCCATTTATGGTCAGGTGCCCCTGCCGTTCTCCTCAGTGTTCTTCACAAGCTCCAAAGGAGAGTCTGTAATGTGATAGGTACTGATCTGGCGACTCGACTGCAGCCACTTTCCCATCGTCGAAATGTGGCCTCCCTTTGTCTGTTCTATAAATACTTTCATGGCTTCTGCTCGGATGAGCTTAAGTCACTGATGCCTCCTCAACAGGTGTTTACCCGTGCAACCAGACTGGCAACTGGGTCCCACCCATTCACAGTCAGGTTAGCCAAATGCAGACGACAATTCTACTCCTGCAGCTTCTCTCGCACTTCCCGCCTGTGGAACTCACTCCTGTATTCTTGATTCCTGACGGCTACAACCTCCAGAAATTTAAATGCAAAGTTAATACTCATCTACTAACCACTGGACTCTAGCTCCCTCCCCTTCCCTGTATAATCTTCACTTTCTCTCCGCCTATGTATCTGTCATTGCACCTGCTTTCTCAGCTTTCTATTGTTCCTTTCTAACTAGCTTGTACTCCTCACTCTTTTCCAATTAATCTTTTTACATATGTAACCCCCTGCACATCAGTGGCGTTTCTGCCTTGCTCGGGGTGAAATGATTAAAAAAAAATGCCGAATTGTAACCGTAAGTTCTATATTAATAGTTTCTTATCTGCCACTTCTCGCTTATGAAAATATCTACTAGATTTTTTTTCTTTCTTGTCAACTACGGTCTTCAAAAATTTAAATACAACATCAGTCACCATGTTCTGTCTCCTTAAATCTTTTTTCTTTTAAAGTTTTCTCTCGTTCTTTCACTCTTAGTAACCCCTGACGTCATAGTGGCTTTTGTTGCTTTGATTGATGCGTAATTAATTTTTAAAAAATAAAGACCAAAGAAGCATTTGTTCTGTTGCCTGTTTTAGAAATATCTTTCTAATCTACCTATTCTTCTTCTAACTCTGTCTGTTTCACTTGCATTATCTCCTAAAATAACTGAATTGATTTCTGTTCATCCATGCGCTAAACATGTCTTTTTATTTGCTAACAAGTATTACTGTTACTTTTACCATAATATAATAGTTAACTTATAATATACGTGCCTTTCATCTGAAAATTGTTATAATTAGTGAGTCAATTATTCATGGGACTTTAATAGACGCTCTTTCAAAATATATTTTACAGACAAAAAATCAAATAAATGAAACGGTTGAAAGGAATCTATCATCATTTAGGTGTGTCGTTTTGCTCTGACAGACGCCGAATAACCTTATAATATACTAATTATTTTATGATCAACAGACCAAAATTCGCAATAAAGTGTCGTTTCCCAAGCTTGTAAGTGAGATTATTCATTAATATTTAAATCGATTGCTAGCTTGAATTGTCATTTACTCTAAACGACAGTGCGTATTGAATCTTGATTTAGCAATCAAAAATGTGATTTACAAATAATTTTTTCCCATTTTGTAAAATTTATTATTTTTTTCTGCTTTAGGTGAAACAAAAAGAACGAAATGTTTTGCTGAGGAAATAATCGAGAATTCAGATCGACGCGGAAATTTATTGTACGCTCCGACCTTCTTCAGGTGAAATTTTGAACTGAACCCCTCACTTTGTCCCTTGGTGTAGATTGTTCTAGGTTCACGTGTCATACCTTTTCTGGATATTTCAGTCATTTCCTTTTAATAACTTAACTTTCCAAGTTTTTATTGATCACTTGCTGTGGTCAGGCACTGAACTTTGACCAACGAGTTCAGCCACTGGGCTATATGACGGAACCATCTAAATAGTATAAATACACCTCACCTCAGAAATATAGACAACTAATGTCTTATTAAACATATTTTGCAACAGATATTCCGATAGCTGCCTCATTTTCAAACTAAAAAAAAACGTCAACACGCTTGACATCCGATTATAGTGATCCCCGTCTTCTTCCGCTGATAAACAAAGATTTACAGCGCCAGGAGACACACCAGGTTGATTAGTGTCACGCCACTAACAAGTAAATTTATCATATTGAACAGGATATTTACTGCAGACCAACTTAATTCCACAAGACAAAACATGCGCATGTTAACACATCCGATCAGTTATGATCAAAAACCGTGAGAGCCATACATAATATAATATCAAGGCAATTATTATTATTATTATTATTATTATTATTATTATTATTATTATTGGATAAAGCATTCTCTACCATTATCATTGTATTTCACACGTATTTAATTTCATCTAAGAAAGACTGCAGTAAAAATAATAAAAGAATTAAGATAGTAAATAATAATAATAATAATAATAATAATAATAATAATATGGGGTTATTAACATATATAGGATACAAATCCTATATCACCTAACAATTAACTCAAACGAAAAAAGTAAAATTGCACACCCACAAAATCGGATCAAAACGAGATTTAGATTTCGTAGAAGGAAACTACAAGACCTCCTACAGAAGGTAGCGTTGGAGAGCGACAAAAGAGGACTACAAATAAACTTTAAGAAAATTGAATGCATGGTCATCAGCAAAAGGTGCAACCCAAAATGCCAAATACAGGTGGGGGATACCAGAATCAAGCAAGTACAAAAATTTAAATACCTAGGAAGTGTCCTAACTGGAGATGGAAAATGCGACACAGATCTGAAGGCGAATTGGCATGGCAAAGGACGCGTTCCAGAAGATGAGTAAAGTACTAACACACAGGAAAATTTCACTAGAAACAAAGAAAAGAGTGCTGGATTGCTATGTGATTTCAGTTCTTCAATACGGCAGTGAATGCTGGACAATATCATCGAAAATGAGGACAAAACTGGAAGCAGCGGAAATGTGGTTCTACAGAAGGATGCTGCGGATATCGTGGACTGAGCATGCAAGCAACGAAGAGGTGTTGGAAAGAATGGCAACAAAAAGGAAATTAATACTGAGCATCAGGAAGAAACAACTGCAGTTCCTGGGACACGCAATGAGGAAGGGGAGCCTGGAGCACCTGATACTGACTGGCCAGATAGAAGGAAAAAGAGCGGATAACATATTTGCAGGGCCTGATCAGGTGGATGACGGAACGGGGGTTGCCAGGAGTAACAGGAGCAAACATACTAAGATCCACAAGGGATAGGGAGACGTGGGGAACCATGATCGCCTACATACTGAAGAGACAGGGCACATAGAAGAAGAAGAAGATTAGAAAACTAAAACAGAACCCAAGAACCAACTGTTTTAGCAAAAAAACACGAACAAGAAGACAAGGATAAATCTCTTGAACAAATGAAACAACGTTGGAAAGACAAACCTCTGCATAGTCAATATCTAGAAGGTGCTAATAAAGCCGATATAGATAAAATTATTACTCATCGATACTTACGAGCATCTGGATTAAAGGCTGAAACGGAAGGTTTTATTTTAGCAGCGCAAAACCAAAGTCTAATAATGTGAATCCAAAATGCAGGCTTTGTGACAAATATCAGAAAACCATAGACCATCTAATCTCAGGATGTTCTGTACTTACTCCAAAATGAAAACATAAAATCGTCACGATAGTGTTGGGCAATATTTACACTGGACAATGTGCAAATACTATGGAAATATATTTTTGCGGTAATTATACTTTCTTTCTTCGTACCTCGATTTTAATCAGAGTACTAGATTGGCAGCTAGGTCTCATAATTTCTCTGTTGAAACTGCTACGTGTAATTGTAATTTCTATGATAAGAATTTCCTCTCTATTACTAATCCGTCGTGGATCTCTCTTCCAGTTTCTTGTTTTTTTTGTTGTTTTTTTTTGTTGTTTTTTTTTGTTGTTTTTTTTGTTATTGTTTTTTTTGTCAACTACAATATTCAAAAATTTAAATGCGACATCAATCGTTATTTTATGTCCTCTTGAACCTTGTTCTTTTATTGTCTTCTTTGTTTCTTTAACTATTATTATTATTATTATTATTATTATTATAATTATTATTATTATTATTATTATTAATGATAAAGCATTATATAAACAAACATTGTTATGAACATCAACCAGCACCGGTTACATCGCAATTCTTAGGGATTACACCGTCTTCACAGACAGGAAAGCAAATAGGTCGAACATAATTGTCAAAAACCGAAAAGAAAATATTTCCTGCTAATCGATATGGCTTGCTCAACGGACTGTAGCATAGTAACCAAGGGATTTTAAAAAAACAATCAAAGTATAAAGTCCTGAGAATTGAAATAGAAAAAAAATGTGGAAATTGAAAACAAGAATAGTACCAGTGATGGTTGGAATGGGAAAAACCGAAACACAAGAACACATTGAAAAAATCCCTGGAAATCTCAGCTTAAGAAATATACAAAAAATTGTCTTGATAATTACACACTAAGAAGAGTGTGGTCTATGTAACGCTTGTGATGTCAAAGGATTTGAAAAAATAAATCACGAAATGTAGCTATAGTAACAAGTCACTACTGCCTTGGGTCTTCCCGAAGACTTGGTAGGTATTGTGATAATAACAGAAATCAAAATATAAATAATAATAATATTAATAATAATAATATATCTAATAAACAATGAAAGTTAAAGTAAATACTACAAAAATTTAATCTTAGAGGTTGACAAAGTTTTATTTGTTTCAAAGTGAAAATGAAAGTAAACGAGACACAATTCAACACAAAGCACAAGAATGCTTTAGCTAATAAAATTTGAAGTAAAATAAATACTTATTAAAAACAAAAATGATGACTGATAATGGTTCAACTAATAAAAAAGAAACTGAAAGTAAATATGAATCAGTATTTGTCTATACGTCTGAGAAGTAGTATTTACACTATTTGCATTGTTCGGACTATTTTCCTCATCTTTATTGCCATATTTACGATGTTTCAGCCGTTGTACGCTCCGGCCTTCTTCAGGTGGTAGAAATTTAAAAATTCTTACCACCTGAAGAAGGCCGGAACGTACAATGGCCGAAACGTCATTAACATGTCAATAAAGATGAAGAAAATAGTCTGAACAATGTAGTGCAAATACGAATCAATAAAAAAAAACGAAAATAAACATAAAGTCATTAATTTATAGTAACGATGGACAATGCAGATGAAATCAATTAATAATTTATAGTAACGATGAAACTGAAGATGTAAGCAAATAAAAGTAAAACGTTTACAAACTTTCAGCAAATAAAAATGAAGCTCAAAGTGCTAATTAAAATTTGATAATAATGATCGATAATGTTTCAAATATTAAAAATAGAGGAAGAAAAAAATGCTAATCAAAATTAATAATAATAATTGAAAATAAGAAAAAATAAAGCTGAATGTAAAAACTAGTCAAACACTAATAATAATGGCCAACAATTGTTAATTTGTGACTATATATTGTATTATATGAAGCACTAAAAACTATTATTATTAATTTTGACTAGTGTTTACTTAAATCTTTATTTTTATTAGACGAAGCATTACCAAACATAATTATAATTACTAATCACAGATTAATAATAATTATTGACAATACATGATCTTATATAAAATATATGTTTCATATAATACTAAATAATGCTTAGTGTTATGGTGCCCTATCTACATAGGAATGAACTTTTAGCCGTAGGGAGATGATTAATGTTTATTGAAGCGGTTTTGTGTCATACATAACCGAACTCCCTACTACTTACAAGTTTTATCTAGAATTATCAGAAGGTTATCAACAGAAGGTTGGTAACAGGTTGGAATGTCTGAATTTGTGAAAGAATAAAAGTATATATTTTGTATGTTTAAAATGGAAGTTTATTAATAGAAAAGAATAACATGAATTGGTAGAAGTTAAACGTTCAGTGAGAAACAAGTAATGAGTAGTTAAGAGTATCAAGAGTTCGTTGAGATGTTCGTAGTAGTGCTTGCAAGAGTGAGTTTCTGTGTACGTAGGTAGGAACGTATGTATGTATGTATGTATGTATGTATGAGCGTTGTCGTTGGATAGGACTGTCTTTGAAGTTATCTCTCATGGTGAATGGTGAAGAAGCAGGAGGTGAGAGGTGAGAGAGAATGAGAGAGACAATAATAATAACGATCGCTTGATGTTTGTCAAGGGTACGTGTTAATTGCTCGCCATCTTAACCCTCTCTGAGAACGGTCAATCTTGTTCATTTTTTATTTCGTTTGGGAATTCACTCCCGGGTGTGTTTCTGGCTTTTCCATTGGACGACAAACATTTCGCATCGAGGTGTGAAATTTCACAAGTTCTGTGTGTGTTAAACAAAGTTTGTAAATTTGAGAAAATTCGTTTATTTCTAACAATGAGTCAAATTTGAATTTTAAATGTAGATCTTGTTTTGTTCACTACAAATTCTTCCTCCTTCATAAATACTAACCAGCGAGATTTCCTAAAGAAAGCAATCGAGTCGCATTGTAACTTAACAGTTTGGACGGACATTTCTATCTGAAAATTAATGACACTCTTATTGTTTATATAAGTTTTGTTATTTCAGTACACTGGTTCAACCTACCTTCTTTTCCTGTCTTTCTTCCTGGCTATAACAGGCCACAACACTTAGTAAATACTAGTAAAAAATTAATAATAATGATAAACAATGCTTCATCTAATTCAAGATAATACTGAAAGTATATACAAGTCAAAAATTAATAATTATGTTGGACAATGCTTTTTTACGTATAATGCTGAAAGTAAATACTAATCAAAATTAATAATAGCATTCAAAAATCCTTCATCTAATACAAATTAAGCTCAAGTAAATACTAGCCGAATAAAATAATAGTGGCTAACAATGCCTCATATAATAAAAAAAATAAAGATAACAGCAAATACTATTCAAATATCAATAATAATTTTAAACAATGCATCATCAAATAAAGGCTGAGGTAAATACTAGTAAAAAATTCGTAATAGTGTTTTACAATGCTTCATTTGATACAATATAACGGTAAAAGTAAATACTGATTAAAAATTAATAATAACAGTTTACAATGCTTCGTCTGATACAAAATAAGGATGAAATCAAATACTAGTCAAAATTAATAACAATACTTCTCAATGCTTCATATAATACAAAATATTGATAACAGTCAATCTGAGTCAATAGTCAGTAATAATGGTTGACAAATAAATATGACAGTAAATAATAGTAAAAAAATGAATAATAATGATAGATAATGCTTCACCTAATGCAAGCTATAGCTGAAAGTAAATACTATTAGAAAATGTAATAATAATGAAAAATAATGCTTCATCTAATACAATATAATGTGAAAGGAAATAATGTCTGACAATGCTTCATCTAATACAAAATAAAACTGACAGTAAATACTAGACAAAGTTAGTAATAATAGTAAAAGAATACTTTATGTAACACAAAATAAAGATGAAAGTAAATACTATTAAAAAATAAATAATAATGTTTAACAATGCTTCACTGTATACAAAATAAAGATGAAAATAAACAATAGTCAAAAATTTATAACGATGTTTGACTATGCTTCATCTAAAATAAAATGAGACTGAAAGTAAATACTAATCAAAAATGTATAATAATAGTTGAAAAATAGTTCCAGTACAAAATAAAGATGAAATAAAAATAGTAGTAAAATGTTAATAATAATGTTTTGCAATGCTGTATCTAATACAAAACAAAAATGAAATTAAATACAAGCCAAAAATTATTAATAATAATGGTAAAGAATGCTAAATCTAATATAAACAAATCTGAAAGTATACAGTAGTCACAAATTAATAATAATAATTGACAATGCTTCATCTAATACAAAATAAAGATAAACGTAAATACTAGTTGAAAATTAAAACAATGGTTAATAATGCAAAATAATGCTGAAAATAAATATTAAAAAATCAATGATAAGTGTAAACAATGCTTCATTTAATATATAATAAAGATGAAATAAATACTAGTCAAAATTAATAATAATAGTTGACAGTGCTTCATTTGATACAAAACAAATCTGAAAATCAATACTAGTTACAAATTTATAATAATTGAAAACAATTCTTAATATAATAAAAAATAAAGTTTAATGTAAATACTTGTCAAAAATTAATAATAATGGTTGATAATGCTTCATCTAATACCAAATAAAAAGGAAAGTAAATGCTAGATAAAAATTAATAATGACGCTAGACAATACTGCATCTAATACAATATAAACATGAACGTAAATGCTAGTTAAAAATTAATAATTATCGTTGGTAAGGCTTCATCTCATTCAAAATAAAGATGAAAATAAATTCTGGTCAAAAATTAATAATAACGGTAAACAATGCTTCGTCTAATACAAAATGCATATGAAATCAATACTAATCAAAAATTAATAACAATGGTTGACAGTACTTCATCTAAAAAAATATAAAGATGGAAGTAAATATGAGTAAAAAATTATTGATAATAGTTGATAAAAACCTTCACGCAATCAAAATAAACACTTCTCAAAATTAATTATATTGCTTATCGATTATTCTTCTAATAAAAAAGATTAAAATAACGCTGCTGGTCTATTTTAATGTAAACTTTGATAAATGTTAGCTTATTCTGCTATTAACTTAAACCTTCTTTCAGAAAGCACGTTACAACACAGTTTTATCACCCTCACCATCACGAATGACAATTAAACTCTGTCTTCTCCGTCTAACCTTTTTCGCTGACATCAAGTGAAATGTCTGTATTAAATCAATTGATATGTTGATTTACTATGTCATTTTAGGCAATTTTTTTCTCTCCAGAAACTATCTTATATATTTATAAGTCTACTTTTTGTCCATGCATGGGATATTGCTGCTATATTTGGTCTGGTGTTCCTGCAATATATTTAGCGACTTTTGATAAAATCTGAAGAAGAATCTGCAATGTTATTGGTTTTGGCATGACATCTCACCATCAGTCACTTTCCCGCCGCCATAATATAGCTTCCCTGTATTGTTTCTCTAGATACTTTTAATTGTGCTGATGAATGTTCCGTTATAGTAGATAGATTTTAAAATTTTAAGCGCAATACTAGATTGGCGGCATGGTATCATCATTTTGAAAGTTGAAATGGTTAGAGATAACCGTAAGTTGTGTGCTAACAGTTTCTTGAAAATGTCCACCTATTTGTGGTAAATATGGGGAAACGTATTGCTTTGCAGCACTTGTTTTGTCCAAGGATGTTAATATGCTCCCTGTATATTGTAGTTTGAAAGAAAATAAATAGGATGGAAAACATTCAGAATTTCATGCATAAATTAGCAAAGCAATAAATCCACTAAACGCAAGGGATTACTGAGTGTTAGAGATTATAAATAAAAATAAAAATATTATTAACGAGTGAGAATAATAAGAGAAAAAAATTAAGACAACAGAAGATAACGAATGAGAGTTCCACAAGCGGGAAGTAACTGGTAGTATAGAATTTACGGCTACATCTACCCATTTCAGATCTAAAATACTGAGACCTTTCCGCCAATCCAGAACTGCGTTTAAATTCATGACGTCTACGTACCATAGAGAAAACCTCATCTGAACAATTACCATTGAAGTTGTTATATACAGAGCTGACAAAAATTTCGAACTGAACCCTTTATAAGGGGTGTAAATTTTTCTCCTTCTTGAAAGGAGAAAGCGTTTGGTTCATGAATTTGTAAATTTAGCAAATGTCAGTTCAATTCCTAAGCCGGGTAGTACATACATAGACTCAGTGAAAACGGGTAACAATAACTGAGCAGTCAGTAAGTTAAGTTTCATACGTGATACACGCTTAGGCGATCATGTCTTTTTCAAGACATGACTGACTGGACAGAAGTTTTTTTTCCCGCAGTAGGTTGCCATTGCTTTCTGTGGTAGACTGGTTGCCAACCAAGGCTATAGAACGCAATCTGTTCTGCTATTTGTCTTATAGCGAGAGGGAAAAGACGAATTAATACCTTTCTCACGGGTATTTGCGCATAAGTGAATGCAACAAATTCAGATGGGATTCGAACTCTGATTTCTCGTTCCGAGTAGATATCCACTGCACTACATCTGAGCAGTACTAAGCAAAAAAAAAAACAAGATGCGATATCCTTAGAAATGGACATTAAATTGCAGTCTACTAGAACGCTTTATCGGAGCCACGCGTCTGACCATAATAGACTTTTTTTTTTTTGCCTCTGCTCGTAATGAGTAGAAGAGGATCCTTAATGATGCTAAGCTGTTGTTTGCTGACAGAACGAAGCAGCGTATAGCATTCAGCAAGTTTGGCTCCAAAGACTACTGGCGGCTCTGTAAAAGCGTATTAAATAATAGCAAGCCTCCAATACCCACTTTAATTAAAAACATTTGAGGTCCTTACATCTTCAGCGGACTAGGCCGGGTGCTTTACTCGCAGATTCTCCATAAACTCGACATTTGATTTTTCTGGGGTATCTGTACGCGACTTCTCACCTAGAACTGAGGCGCAACTGAGTGACATTCACATTACTCAGTCGCTGGTCTATATCATAATTTCAAAGCATGACCACCATAAAGCGAGCAGAGGTGACAGAATACCAATCATTGTCCTGAAGAAATGTGCCCCTGAACTCTCCTCTGTCCTTTCCAAACTCTACAATTACTGTCTCCCTGCTTCTTGCTTTCCTGCTTGCTAGAAGTCCTCCTATGGGGTTCCCCTATTTAAGAATTCTAGAGAATACTCGGACCTCTCTAATTATTGCCCTCCTACCGATTTTAGTAAAGTTTTCGTAGCTATTATCAATGCTGTAGTCGTTCAACATCTCACAGTCCACGGTCTCTTCTCTGACAAACAGTATGGTTTCCGCTTCACCAGGTCTACTGCTGATATGACGACTATCACTGAGTATATATACCAGGCTATCGATAAGAACGGTGAAGCTCGAGCTGTTGCCCTAGATATCTCCAAAGCATTTGACAGAGTCTAGCATTCTGGCCTTCTACGTAAGCTACAGAGTTATGGTATGACTGGACGATTGTTTGATTTAATCCAGTCGTTTCTTTCAAATCGCGTAATGAAGGTAGTATTGAATGAACATACTTCCAGATACTATCATACGAACGCGGGTGTCCCTCAAGGATGTATTCTAGGTCCTACGTTTTTTTCTGATCTTGATCAACGATTTCCCTGATGCAATCAGATCCCAAGAAGACATCTACGCTGACGACACCGCCATTAACTCCCGCCTAGATAAGAAATCTGCGGAGGCTGACAAAGCAAACCTTGCTGCTGATCTTGAAACGGACCTCCAATTTGTGGTGAACTGGGGTAAGAAATGAATAAGGCTAGTCAGAATGAATCAGGCTAGTCTCCCTGAAAGCAAAACACTGCGCCTCCTCGGCCTAACTCTATCAGCCGACCTCAAGTAGAATGACTACACTGAATCCATAGCTAAATCTGCTGCTACAGCCAGAAAGTTTTTCCCGTCGGAATCCACCCTGCACATATATAAATCAACCATTCGCCCATGCATTGAATACTGCTGTCACATCTGGTCGAGTTCCCCTGCTATTCATCCAGGGTTTTTTTTACAAAATCCAACGGAGAATCTGTAATGTGATCGATTCTGACCTGTTAGCTCAGCTCCAATCACTTTCTCACAGACTTAATGTGGTTTCCTTCTGTTTCTTCTACAGACACGTTCATGGCTTCTATTCCGATGAGCTTAGCTTCCTTGTGACCTCTCTACATGAATTTACTCGAGTTTCTAGACTAGCAACTAGGTCCCACCCTTTTACAATGAACCAATCAAATGTAACCACAACTTCTACTCCCTCAGCTTCTTTTCTCGCCCTTCTTGCCTGTGGAATTCCCTTCCGTATACTTGCTTCCCTGACAGCTACAATCTCCAAGAATTTAAATGTAATGTCAATTGCTATCTCCTATCTCCTTGACTCGCATCTTTTCCCTGACAACATTTGTATCGTTTTCTTTTCCCTGTCCACTCTACTCTCATGCAGCCGTCTTCACAGCAGGGCTCTCATCCTTTTCTTACCCTGTAACTTGTTCCTCTTTATCAACACTCTCCTCTTATGTAAACCCTTGCGCACCAGTGGCATTGATGTCTTGCTTGTGGTGAAATGATTATAAAAAATAGATTGAATTCCGTTCGACATTCCTTGGGTCGACAGACACAGGAAGGAAGCCGGATGACACAACGGCCAAATATTCTTGATAATAACAACAAAGATGGCGATACTAATCTGAACGTAAATAATGTAAACATTAATTCCTCATCGCAGAAATTCTAACAGAAAATATCGAAGCTAATTGTGTTTTGTACGTAAGTTTAAAGTTTCACAATTTACGTTAATTGAAGGGAAAATCTCTGAAGGGAAAAAGTGTTAACTCAATTGTCCAGAGCTAAAAAATCTTTTCACCTATTAAACAGTGTTACCGCACGTTTCACGTCATCGAGTCACAGTTCGTCGCAGATTCAGTCTTCCGCAGTTGGCTTCAACTGCAGCAGAAGGACTCGATTTACATTCTTCAACAAAACAATATTATATATGATGATAGATGCATTCATCAGGCAGTCTATCGATTTCATAATCGGAAAACCTTTCAAAAGAAATCCGAGAGAACGCCATTTCTCCGATGTTTTATAAATAGGCGGGATATTTTTTTAAATGAATTAACTTGGGTAAATCGTCATGGTAATTACGATTCCATAAAAGAAACTCTCAGTATTCATTGATGAAACGGTTAGCATTAATGTTGGTTGTAATTTATAAAAGCTTTCTTTTAAAATCGTTTTACTAGACACTATTTACATTATTCGAACTGCTGTTCTTTGTTGTTTTTTGTACGACGTTTCAGCCGTTGTACGCTCCGGCCTTGTTCAGGTGCTAGAAATTTCGAACTGAACCCTTTATGACAATCAGTGATTCTCATTTCTTGCATGAAGCCTCTTTTGGTAGTAATGAGTTATCTGCCTCTAACCGAACTCTTTAAGTTACTTGTTAAACCACTGCTGTAGCCTGTTATTGAACTCACAACTCTTTGGATCAAGTTACTGGATCTAACCAACGTCTATATCCTGGGCCATGTGTCCTTAAAGACAAGTACAACAGAATTTCTGGGACTTATAAACTTAATGTACAATAATCATTTTTTACCATAGTTCATATTGCAATTTTTGAGGTTAATGGTTTTCTCTAGTATTTTTTGCCAGAGCTCATATTGCAATTTTGAAACTAATGATTTTCTCTGGCACTCCGTATTGCTGGTTCCCAAACTGTATTATTCTCTATACTTGGTCTGATTAGGAGATTTTTGTAGCCTAGCGCTGATTCCTTAAGTTTGCGTAGTTTCTAGTGGTGTTCTCTGTCTATTATTTCAACTTCATCCCAGAAGGGGCGGTGATCTCCTTTCTCCCTCCATAATAGTCCGAATAATGTAAATAGTGTAAATACTACCTCATCTCAGAAATATGGACAAATACTAGTTTAAAAAAAAAAAACTTCTTAAGTCCAATAACTATCATAGTGTCGAAAATCCCTCTAATTTTTAACGGAAACGAGTCTACCTCTAATTTCAAAATATCGGAAAGACGCAAACAATGCCCACGATACTCTTCGCGGCGAAGCAGAACAGATGAGTGATTAACAATAGTAACCACATCGCCTATTAAGCAGAATCACATTTTAACCGGGTCGGAGAAAACAAGAAGATTCAGTCAAATCTCCCGAGCAACCAAAATCAGCGTTTTCACCCATAAGGGGAAAGTTCATCGCTGGTAAATTTTTTATTTTCTACACCCCATAACTATTTATGCATCCAGTGCAGTGATGATACTAGTCCAAATTCACTGCTGCGACGGCATAAACTATACTGTGACAGTACTAACTGAATGGTAGGCTCAGAAAACAACAAGATTTTTTATTTTTCTACTAATAGAAATACAAGGTCACTCTACGTATGCTATTCTTACCCGGAAACCTAGCACTATCTGCTAGGTCGAGACGTCGGCGACTAAACCGGTTCCTTCACCAAACTTTTCTAGAGAGGCGAATGGTGAGACATGGAATTAAAAACAAAACCTCTGCAAGGGCGGATGGGCCCTCGTGTACAGTCAACAGTCGTATAGAAAAAATGTGGTAGGTAAGTTGCAAACAAATAGGGAAGATGCATAGAATGCCCATGTACAATTGCAAAAAGGATGCTGTTTCTGATGGAGGAGAAGAGATGGATGATTAATAATAGTAGCCACTTTGTCTACTGACAAGTATCCCAAATTAAACCAAAAGCAGAATTACTTTTTAACCAGGTCGGAGAAAGCAAGAAGCTTTAGTTCCTAAAATCTAGGTAGCATAGAAGAAAATTCACCCGAAAAATTACCATGGAAGTATTTATAGAAAAGGCACAGGGAAGTTACGTTATAACGTTATGGAAGAATGTCTAAAGCCGAGACGCCAGGTCAAGACCAATAATATTGCTGATTCATTTTTTGAATTTTATAAAAAAATTTCTAAATATACAGCAGGCGCACCGGACCATATGCGACAGCAATATTCAAAGTATGGACGAAAAATAAATATTATTTAAGATAGATTCTGGAGGGAAAAATTGTCTAGCATAACACAGCGAACCAAAACAGTAGCAAATTGATTCAATATCGTCTTTCCGATACATATCAGCTGAGACTGTTAGTCCAAGATGGCACAACTACTCACCTGTCTGGTGATTAGCGCCAGTGATGCGGATGAGAGGAAGAAAGGTGTCATTAGGTTGATTAATAGACAGAAAGTTCGTTTTGTTGGTGTTACAATTAACAAGCAATTCTTTGTACCAGTTAACAGCAGTTTGTAGATTGTTTTATAGAACTACGTATCTCAGTGTATTCAAATCTATTTATCTATCGATCCCTCTCACTGCTTATTATTTATCTATCTATCTTAACGCAGTCTGTTCATATCAATCTAACTCAGTGAATTCATATCTACGTTCATATTTTAGTCATTCTATTCATTATCTATCTATCTATCTATCTATCTATCTATCTATCTATCTATGTCCTTGTTTCAATCATTCTATTCATATCTATGTATCTATCAATCTATGTATCTCAGTCTGTTGATATCTATCTATCTATCTATCTATCTATCTATCTATCTATCTATCTATCTATCTGTCTGTCTGTCTTCATATATCAGTCATTCTATTCATATCTATCTATCTATGTTTATATTGTAGTCATTCTATTCATATCTATCTATCTCCTTTTTTCAATCATTGTATTCATATCTTTGTATCTATCAGCCTATCTATCTCAGTCTGTTCATATCTATCTATCTATCTATCTATCTATCTATCATGGTCTCTTTATTATCTATCTGTGTTCATATTTCAGTCATTTTATTCATATCTATCTATCTATCTATCTATCTATCTATCTATCTATCTATCTATCTATCATGGTCATTTCATTATCTATCTATCTATCTATCTATCTATCTATCTATCTATGTTCATATTTTAGTCATCCTATTCATATCTATCTATCTATCTATCTATCTATCTATCTATCTATCTATCTATGTAAATTTTGTTTAAATCTATCTATCTATCTATCTATCTATCTATCTATCTATCTATCTATCTATCTATCTATGTTAATTATTTATCCATGATACATGATGACGGTTACTTCGATTTTCAGCAATGCCACCACTTGATCCATCCTCAAATTTTGGCCGCGTAGATGTGGCTTTTCAGTTCAGCAAAGATCTTAATTTATATTGCACATATATGGCAACGTTGGCCATCATTTGCAGCAGTTGTTACATAACTGCCGCTGAATGTTTGATAAATGACGCCTGTCTGTCCGTGGCGTCTTCGATGATTATTTAGATCTGCGAACTCATTCATTACATCTTAAATTACATTTTTTCATAAAACTTTTAGCGAATCTAATATCCAGGCCCTTATGAATATTTCTCGAAAGATTTTCATAAGCAACACGATTGTGTTCAATGTATCGCTGTATATATATATACACCCATTTGAAAATTAACTGATACAGATGCTTTAGTTATCTTTTACCATACAGTCAGATTTAGACCCGTTGGAGTTACAGGGTGTAATCGAATTCTATTTTTACCACCGAATAGGTCATTTGCAGTGGTGTGCAGTAATATGAATCTATTTTGAGGGTGTATGATGACATTTGATCATGAAAAATGTTGCGTCATCTGTGATTGCATCGGATTTTTATCACACCCAGACATAATTGTGTCAACTGTCGAGTAGTTGTCCTACAGTCATTTTCTGCGATGGACATTACTCCAAGGAAGCGTGCGGAAATTGTGATACTGCACAAACACACTGCCAAGCCTTAGAGAAAGATCACACATATTGTTGGTGTCAGCCTTTCAATTGTCATTCGTATAATTAAGGCGAAGAAACAAACCTGATTCATCAGTTCAAAACGTAAAGAAAAATACGGTTGGAAGAGAGAAACAACGCCAAGAGATCACGTATACATGATCAGGGAAAGTGTAAAAGATCCTAGGAAGACATTATTTGTTTTATTTAAACTAATTTGAAGAAGGGTGTGAGTTATATTTTGGTTGTTAGACTTAATCTAAACAATTTTTTTAAAAATTCAACTAACAAGAATTTCCAGTTTCGTGTTTTTTTTTTGTTTTTTTTTTTTGTTTTGTTTTTGGTCTTTTGAATTTTATTTAATGCAATCCTTCTACAAATCGTGTAATGAATGTCGAGTTGAACAGCTACTCTTCTAGATCCTTTCACATAAATGTGGATTTTCTCCCGGGTTCAGTCACCAAAAAAATCAATCTTTCCCCAATCTAACGATGAATGTCAAATTTATAGATTTTATAAACGTTCTCGATAGCTTCTGACAAGAAAATATTATCGAGAGGCAATTTTCCTAGCATGAGACCTAGCAAATGATTCAGCAATAATCATTCTACTTCATCTCAGCTTAAAACGTTAGACCGTGAGTGAGCAATGAGTTGTTCTCCTCGAGGTTAGCATTAATATGAGAGAATCTAGAAGCGTGACACAAGATTACAACTCTTGAATTCACTACACTGTAATATTGCTTATCAAATTAACTCGTTAACCATACCCCGCGCCAAAAGTGTGGTGTGGCTATGTTGAAACATCTAGCGACTCATATTTTACCATCTATTTTATTGAAGTGATAAACGGATCAGTGATCACTGTTGACGACCTCAATTTAGAAAGTTTTGTTTTGACTTTTATTACACCAATGTTCAGATGGCGTGCAAGAGAATAAATGAACGCTAACAAAACAAATTTGAATAGCGATTCCCCGAAGACATTTTTATGGAAAAATACAAAAAAAGAAGAATTTTGTCAAAACGTTTGAGTTGTTCAATATGTCTATATAAACACATAATCTTTTAACTCCGCATACACTTGTTCATACCAAGACTAGTATACACATGTCTCGACTCTACATATATGCAGCCAAACAAGTTCAAATTTATTCATGTAGCCTTATGGTCGTCGAACAGTTTCCCACCCTATAAATCCTTTTCCCCGCATACGAAACGTCGCAAGCCTATCAATACTCTATCGCTGTTTCCATAGTAAATGTTCAGCTACATTCCTTTGTTCCACCAGTTCAAAACTTTAGTGCTAAATTAATTGATTGTTTTTGTTTAGCGGTATATCAACATCTCCATGGGTTACTTAATGCAGAAATCTAAATATTTTTACGCAATTTTATTTATTTATTTTTATTTTTATTTTTATTTATTTATTTATTTATTTTTTTGGTGATAATAATGGTTTTAGTGATACAAGTCTTACTAATTAACCCATACATGGGAGGAGAAGAGGTGGCTTCATATCTTTCATAACGGTATTTACGCGTATGCGAATATAAAGAAACCTATTGAAACTATGACTAGGCTTTCAGATCAACAAGTCCGAGCCATTATTTATTAAACCACCCGCACATCCAAGCTTACAGCATCTTGTATTCCCGAGTGGTCACCCATCTAAGTAGTGACCAGCATTGGCGTATTTTTATCGTTTCACCCCAAGCAAGGCAGTACCGCCACTGATGTGCAGAGGGCTACATAAGAGAGTTAAAGTTTTAGGCAGTAGGAGAGTGACAAGAAAGACGAACCAGTTACGGGGAATGATAGAGAAAGGGCAAAAGAAGAATGCAAACACAGGAGTGAAGACAGTTGCGAAGGTAGAGAGAAAGGAAGACTTTGTAGAAGCCATGGGTAAACTTCAGTCCGTTTGGTCTTTCCGAAGGACACATAAAGAAAAATAAAGTTTCTTAAAATTTTGTTTTGTTGTCGCTTATTCACTCACACATTCTCTCTTTCTCTTTCTTACATAACCACATACATAATCAACGATTAAATAAAGTGCTTCTTGAATTTTGTAAACTTTTGGTTTTCATCGTTTAAAAACCATTGGCAAGTTTCATAAAGGAAGGTCATATGTGTAAATATATTTTGCTTTTGAAAAGGAGAACATTTTCAATAATTATTTCGGTAAATCTGCACTTTTGTGACCACGAAAATGATGTTTGAAAAGGAAGTTTTTTTTTCGTTGATCGAGGTCAGTTTGCTGAACAAGGATAGTTTGCTGAACAAGGCCAGTTTGCTGAACAAGAATAGTTTGCTTGGTTACGATCACTTATGAGTTCATACTAGCGCAACAATCAATGAATAGTTTTTCTGTCGACACAACTCCACTTACAAGGTTTGGTTCAACCTGTGGTAATATTTTTGGGCTTTTCCTATATGTGCTGCTAGGTGAGTTCATTTTTCCACAGGATAATATTATCTAGAACAGCGTTTTTCAAATCTTTTTTTTACTGTGACCTACAGCAAAAACCACATTTCATATTACAACCCATTGTACCTACACATAAAAAATCGGCTAAGTTCATTTATTTACCAATTTACATCTATAGTTTTAGTGCAAACATTTGTCACTTTAACTGAGCAGATTCATACCGACGTCGAAGTTTCATCACGGCTTGTTTTCTTGCCTAAACGATAAAAAAAATGCTTGTCAAAATAGATTTTATCAGTAAAACTGCTGAAAAAAATTATTGCGCCAAACATTACCGTAACTCAACACTATACACACACATACACACACATACACACACACACACACACACACACACACACACATATATATATATATATATATATATATATATTGATTAATTAATTACTTTGTTTTTGGTCATAATAAAATTAGACAAGTACACATTTGTATCAAAAAGTGTTCAATACAATTTTATTATAGAAATTTTGAATATTCTTCCTTTGTAAACAAATGAAAGAATAAAAATTATGACTACGTCTAACCATACCAAAAAATACCTATTAGGTCCATACAACCGTGAATGAAAACGTTATAATTTTTTGTAATTTAAAAAATTGCGTGTTCAAAAAATCACTGCTACGTGAGTGTTCTTAAAAAAACGGTAAACGGTAAAATCAGTTATTGCAAATCTCCTGCAGACACCACATGGTAAAAACCTAGGTCGCGTAATAACTCGTTTACAAATGAAGATATATATATATATATATATATATATATATATATATATATATATATATATATACCTTATAAACTTCATATATTGGAATTTAATATATATCTATTTGCATTATCTATTTGTATGAATATAGAATTATTACTTTTATAAAAATAAATTTAAAGAAAATTCCAACACGAAGCTAAAGTAAATAATATTTGCAAAAAATGCCATTTAACAAGATTTTTGTGCTTGTTTATTCATAAGCAGCTGATTACAATTGAGAACAAAGGAAGACAAGGCTACACGCATATCATCTGCAGTTTTGAGCCTGGCAATAAGGTCCCACCCTTTTAACTGTAAACCAACCAAATACAGGTGACAATTCTACTCCAGCAGCTTCTTTTCTCAAACTTCCCGTCTGTGGAACGCCCTTCAATATATTAGCTTTGCTGACGGCTAAAACCTCCAGGAATTTAAATGCAATGTCAATTCCCATCTCTTGTCCACTTGACTCCAGTCACTTCTACATCACTCATTAGTGATGAGTTAGTGTGATAGGAGGTGTCTTGTTCTTTTCTTTTCTCTCTACCTTCGCAACTGCCTTCACTCCTGCGTTCACATCCTTCTCTTGCCCTTTCTCTGCCACCCTCTGTAGCTGGTTCCTCTTTCTCTTCACTCCTGCTTAAACATTTATTCTCTTATGTATCCCCCTGCGCATCAGTGGCGATACCGCCTTGCTTGGGGTGAAACGATTAAAAAGAAGTAAGTAGCTGTAAAAGGCAAAAGTCATAAAATACTCAGTAGTGGAAATTCCTCTTTGTTCTTAAGCCAAAACAAGATACATAAACTCACTGAGAACAGTCTCTCTCTCTCTCTCTCTCTCTCTCTCTCTCTCTATATATATATATATATATATATATATATACGTTGTTTAAACTAATGGATATATGTGTCAGTTTAATACTTCTTTTTATAAAAAAAAGCTTAAGACAGAAGTAGAGCATTTATAAATGTATAGTTTTTTTTTTGTTTTTTTTTTATATAAGCGTTTCACCCCGAGCAAGGCATGTCACTGCCACTACTGTGCAGGGGGCTACGTAGAGTGGAGAAAGGCTGGTTAAATATAGGAAATAACAGAGGGTGGGTGATAGGCGGGTGAGGATACCGAGAATGAGGGTTGGGTAGATGAGAGTGTTGTGAGACTAGTTGGGAGTTAGTGTGATAGGAGGTGTCTATTGACCCTACATTTAAACACCTGGAGATTGTAACTGTCGGGAAAGCAGACTTGTGGAAGGGAGTTCCACAGGCGGGAAGCGCGAGAAAAGAAGCTGTTGGAGTAGAATTTACGGTTACATCTTATTTGTTTAACTGTAAAATGGTGGGACCTAGTTGCTAATCTAGTATCTCGTGTAAATTCGTGCTTGGGCGGCACCAGTGATCTAAGCTCATCGGAGCAGAAGCCATGAAAGTACTTGTAGAAGAGGCACAGGGAAGCTACATCACGCCGGTGTGAGAGCGGCTGCAGCCGGTCTGCCAAGTCAGTATCAACCACGTTACAGATCCTCCTTTGTATTTTGTCAAGAAGCCCAAGGAGAGCAGCAGGGGCACCCGACCAGATATGGCAGCAATATTAATGTTATAATAATAGCATACTGCAACTTAAAATCTATCAAGTTTCAGTACTCAATGCGCCATCATTAGGTAGTCAAATGTGGTTCAGTTACGGTGTCATATATATATATACATATATGTGTGTGTGTGTGTGGGGGGGGGGGTGTATATTAAGGAAATATAAAATCAAAATTGAAAATAGAATGAAAAATAAAAAAATGACACTATATTCGTTAAATGCATTGGAGTCGGAAGTTATTATTAAAAGGATTGTAGGAGTAGACCAATGAATACTGGGACATTAGGGTGTAGCGATGTATGTAAACACGAAAGGAAGTGTCAGTTGTTTAAATAAGGATGGAACAAATATGTATCCAATATTTTCGATGCAGCGAGATTTAAATTGAAACAATACAAAAATTAAATATCAATTTTTTGTTAATATAAAAACACAATTTAAATGTAAAGAAATACACGTAAGGCCATAAAATTAATTGTTAAAGGCAGAATCATTTAAGACTAAAGACTGGTATTAAAAGTAAGTGTACATAGCAATGTAACAATTAATTAAGTTTAGACTTAAGGTATATATAAATAACCAAGAAAAAGATAGGATTATAGATTATGACAAAAAAGTAAGCTGTTTGAGATAATTTTAAATATATTTAAGAGTGTGAATAATCTTTTGTTAGCAGTGAGTAATAATTTCATTACGTTAGTTTAATATTTGGTTTTGGGGAATTTATTTAAATGGATGTTTTCTTGTAAGCAAAAAAACATTTTGGTGTAACTATCTACATGTTTACATATTTAATAAGATTTAGATTTTCTGTAGTAAAGATCGTAGCTTGGTATACTACACAATTTGTAAGGCATCTATTTTACAGAGGACATACGTCTGGCTTACGACAATTTCAAGTATCAGTTCTATTGTTGTTATTTATAATAGGGTGGTTTTGATTGCTAATCTTGTTTTATTGTTTTAGAATTGTATTGTTGCGATTTTTATTGTCATTTCAAGGTTATCAGTTCAGGCATAACTAAGTTTCAGTGTATTCTTATTAAAATTTTGCTAAGTGTGTTATTAGTTGGGAAGAGTTTCTGAACTAGATTAAGGAATTTATTGCTTAATTTAGTACTAAACATTTGGTTAAATGGTGGTGTGTACCAAATATTTTTTTTATTTCTAGTGTGTTTGGTATTGTTATTTTTGCTTATAATATTTAATGTCATTGCATTTATATCCGCTGTTTTTAGGGCAGTATCGTACTATTAACTGTTAATAAAAATGTTTTCAGTTGAGGAATTGTTTATTCTGTGTTGAACAAAGTATGGTATGTGTTTGATAATAGATGGCGTGTGATTTTATGTAGAATGTATGTAAATAAGGTTAGCATTATATTTTACGTGGGTGAGTGTGAACTATTAACTAAATCTAGAGTAACATCTAGGAAGTCATCTTTTTTAGGTTAGTTTGTACTATTCATTAGACTACGTATTTATTTACGAATTCTATCTACTTTAATGTTTGTAGAATTATGGACAATCATGGGACCATCATCTCTATATAACCCAATATCAGCTAATCAACATCACTATGTGCAGTAAGATTGTATAAAATAAACAAACATACGAGTCCGATGATTCAGCAAGATCTAATGATCCCATAGTAATGTCGAATAGGTCCTTGAAATTTGCCATTGTTCACTGTTCATTGTTGTAGGTGAGAACCGATTGTTTTGAGTTTACTTTATTTTTACTTTTAAATTCCTTTTCAATATATATATATAGTCATCCGCACACAGATCTGTTTCACTCTATCACAGCTCATCAGTACGGTTAGACATCCGATTGCTTTTTACCCAGGATTGAAACCCGACCGAATTGGCGTCAGTCGGCGATTCTACCACTGAGTTATGGGCGCTCGGTAGGAGGATGAAGACTTTTCAGCGTGTATATTATCATTATAATGATAATATACACGGAGTGGAGTAGGAGTTCTTTAATCTGGAAGTGAATAGAAAACATTAAGCATTAAGAAGAAGATATTGAATGCATGTTGCTGTAGTATTCGAACGGAATATAAAGTGTAGTTTTATTGTCGGTTATACTTTTGTCTCCTTCTAAAGGGGTGGGGGGGTTTGTTTCACAATTACGGGAAAAAATATTCACATTTTTTTGTTGACCAAATGAATTTTTAAAACACCGGAATAAAAATTAAATATAAAGGCTCATTTTTTTTTTAATAAAAAATATTTTAGTCGCGTTTGACACGTGTGATTTGATTTCTGTGACGTAATTTGGCATCCATCTTAGATCTTAGAAGTTTTACGGAGCAAATGTAAACAATCGTCTCCATTGGCCAAAAAGTGCGAAAGGGAAAATTACTGAACTTAAACTCAAAAAGTATGTGTCGACCTGGCTTCCCTGTAGATGTGTCCCTAGAAAGTTTGAATGGCGTAGCTTAAAAAATGTAGATGTGCATAGTGAACAGTCACACAGACTCACAGATTGCCTTTTATATATATAGATATATAGTGACGTAACTGTAGAATATTTAAATTTCTAATCTTGTTATTAAAAAAGCAGTAACATAACGTTATAAGATTTAATTCCTATGAACATCGAGTGAACTTAAATTCAAATCTATTAAAATGTCAGTTTAAAATATCCACCTGATAATTGCATAAGGCATGAAAATCCGAGACCTAGGAATATATATATATATATATATATATATATATATATATATATATATATAATACCAGCTTACCTCGGTAAAAACTAGCTATGATTAATTAGTACTGTTCAGCATTCAGAGCTGCTCATATTTGTGCACTTTGCTCTCACTTTCTTACTTGCATATATCTTTCTTTTTTTGTTGCGACCCATTGAAGGGCCAGGACCCACTGTTTAAAAGCCCTTGTCTAGAAGACCATCGACTGTGGTGATATCCGAACGTTCTAACCACATGGCTTCGTGCCTAGAGATACACATTAAACTCAATGTAATAAAGAGTCTATTAGCAGCAGTAGGAGAAAGGTTTGTCAACAATACGACTAAATGTTAACAGCTACTTTTTCTTTTGTTACACAACGGCGTTAAGCATTGATTTCTGTTCACATCCAATAGAGAAACATTCACTGTTATCCGCTTGTGCATCTGTCAGTTAATGCCTTGGGTTTCTCTCATGACAGCAATGATAGAGAAAATAAAGCACATTAACCATAACAAATACTTTAAAAACTGCGCATGCGTTGTAATGTCTATGCAAAAAATGGTTTTATGCTGTACTGTTTTAGAAATCGATATTCAAAAAATCTATTAAAAACTATGTGGAAATAACAACAATGCAATTGTTTAGTAAAGGTTAGCGTAGTTTGTTATTTTAGTAATAGTAGTAGTGTAATTTACTAAGCGCAGCTTAGATGTGGCACAAGGCCGAAAGTATGGAGTAATAGTAGTAGTAATAGTAGTAATAAGCTCATGGCGACATCTATGACAATACAATATCCGTAGAAATGTCCCTGACACATATTTAAATATTTGAGCTTAACAACTTTAGCAAAATATTGCAATAAAAATCATAAATATGAGTACTGGTTATTTTAAGATGTGGGTACAAATGAAAAGATTTCAAATCAACAACTTTTTTTATTTCACTGAAACAGCCGTTAAACACTTCTATTTTTTTTTTTCTAACTGAAACAAAGTAATGTCATGTTTTTATACGCCATCAAAACTCAATAGTCCATTTATTTAATAGGTCTTGGTAGGAGACGTTAAATACTTCTATTTTCTTTTCTTTCTTTCTTTATTTATTTATTTATTTATTTTTAGCCAAATCCTGGTCTGACAAACATTTCTCTTAATAATAATTTTAAAATAATTCAAAAGACGATGCTTTATTTATGGTAACTAGTATTTTAGCAAGTGCCTCACTCAGTTTCTGTAGTTCGATACTGGTTGCATGAAATACTAGGCTTTTATCGTGGTCGCCTTCAATTTTCAGCCTTTTGCTGTGATCAAAGTTTAGTATCTGCCCTTGGGCGGATAAATTACATTTCATCTCTCAGTTGTGTCTCATGCTCGCGGACAAATTGCAATAATTGCAAATAATATGGAGAGGCATCTGGTCTTGTGGAACAGCTGTCTATGAGTGTAAGACCCTCGGTACGCTAAAGAAAGGGGAACCGGTATTAATATCGAATGCTAGCGCAACTCGTGGTTGCAGTGGCTGGACTATTTTTTGACCTGACCCGGGTGCACGCGCTGTGGTTCCGCACATTGTACTAACCTTGTTTTACGTCCTACCTGCGTAGAAAATAGAATCGATTCTCAGCCTTATAGCTAAGATCAAAGTGTAATATCTGTATGTATCCATTTCTATCTTCAATTTTTTCTTTCTTTCATTTTCTCACTGAAATCAAGTAGTGTATTTTCCCCTTTTTCCACGTGATCAAATGGAATTATCTCTGAGGTACTGACCGGACGTAACGACCGTGAGAACTAACGAAGGGAGACACAAGCACAATAAAGATAATAAAACTGGAGGCTAAACAACAGAACTTTACTGCATAGTCTTCGGAATAAAATATAGTATCCCGTCATTTCAGAAGTCCGCGTTGCTTAGCTCTGTAAAAAGTCTGCGAAAGGTGCTCCCAGTCTGAGGTCGTATAACTTGAAGAAAACCCATATTGCAATATCTCCAGTTGAAAAGGAAAACCATGCAAATGGAGACACTAATAATAATAATAACAATAATAATAATCGGAAGTTGAGATATATAAAACCGAATTTAAAATACTACAGTGAGAAAACTAAAACTTGAACAATGATAATAATAATAATCATTTCCAAATATTCTTTATCTATATCTACAAAAGTGACGAGAGTGGACGTTGTGTAAGTATTTTTTTGATAGATTCGACTTAGCGTCTGCATTTTGCAGTGTAGCTCGACGAGTGTTGCGCTCAGATGTAGATCAAAATTTTAGAACGCTAACGACACCTTGAAATGTTTCCAAAAGCCAAAATTAGGGGTAGAAAAAAATATATTATCACCCCACAAAATCAGAGATCAGTTTATGTATTGATTATAATATAGAATCGATCACCCGATTTCATATTATCTATATATGTTGCCCCTCCCCCTACCACCCTAATCCAATGGAGACATTCTACATTGTTGTCTATAACTATAAAAATGACGAGGGTGAACGTTGTGTAAGCATTTGCTATGTAAATTTATCTTATGTTTTTTTTTATTCTTATTATTCCTTAAACTACCCGAGTGAAACCGGGCTAAACTGCTAGTATTTAATAAATACACCGTTATCATAAATATATCACACTAACTCAATGAAAAGAAACCTAAAAAAAGCCGATTTTCAAAAGTTACTGTCGGTAGAGAAAGTTTTCAAGAAAAAACGGTTTTCTCATTAAAATATTAAATATCTAACTGTCAAGCCTCTCGGCGTGGTGTAAGGGTTAGTTAAGCTAATCCAGTTCCGCATTGTTACAGAGGAAGGTGTTTGATGCACAAGTGGTTCACCATATTTGCTAGAAACTCCGCAAAAAACGGGATGCCTCAGGTTTAAAATGAATTTTTTAAATGAAAAATCTTTCTGGAAGCTTTTAGTTTGATTGTAACTTCAAGCTCGTAGATTAAGTTTAATATTTAGAATATACAAAATACTTACACAATGTAATTCTCTTAATTAAAAAAAGCTTCCAAAAATATGATATACTTTATTTGATGAATATTAACTGATTTAAAATATAATAAATCTGCTTTCAAACAAATGTTAGATATTTCAAATTTTTAATAATATGCATTTCTCTGATATTTTTTTTTGGGGGGGGGGGGGGGGGAGAAATGAGTTTTTAACCCGACAAATTCTTTTTAAAATATTAACTTGTTCTGTTATTTGCACTACATGTCTTCATATCTCTGAGAAGATTGCCTAACATTCACTGCCATATGGGAAGAATGATATTATTTAACAGTTCAGTATTCTTTGTTTCGAACGAAATTTTCCTGTTTCTAAATTTTTGCTTAGCTTTTTAAAGTCAACTTTCACTGTTCCAATGCGCGTGCGAATTTAAGTATTCACTTCCTAAATAATTGTTGCATTTGTTTAATTTCTAATTTGCATGTTGGCCTGTTTTACACATTTTACACATATATAGTCTCTCGCGTTTCCTATCGTCTCTGGATTCAATTTCTCAGACCCCCAACAATGAATCACACACAGCACCCACGATGGGAAATTTCTTCTTTTTTTTATCTACATTTATTATATGAAGGACAGTAGTTATGGTATCGTTTTAGGGAAACGCACGTCTACTCCTTAGGAAGAATTTCATCCCCTCGTGCTGGTTTGCTTCACAAAGAAATCTGGGTGCGTGAAGAATGTTGGCACTTTAAATTCTTGCAGTCTTTATATTTTTGCACCTCGTTCGGTTTTATATTTTAAAAAATACGATATTAATAATATGCATTTCAGTGATATTCTATTTCGGAGAAATGCATTTTTTAACCCGACAGTAGGTGTGTTTTTAACACAACAAATTTTTTTCTTTAAATATTAACCTGTTCAGTTATTTACACTACATAGCTTCATATCTCTGAGAAGAAACATTTTATCACCAGGTTTCAAGTATTTACTTATATTGCTATTTCTTGATGATCTCGACGAAATAGCATCATCCATATGTAAAAAAAGGGCAACCCAGCAGTATCAGAGTTTTATGCACACGAGAATCTCTGAAACATACTTTACCATTCAGAATGAACATTTATTTTTTCATGTTGTTTGCATCATTAACTTTCACCGTCTTTAAACATGTTACTATCTTCTTCTTCTTCTTCTTCTTCTTCTTCTTCTTCTTCTTCTTCTTCTTCTTCTTCTTCTTCGTGCCTTGTTCTTTCAGGGCGTAGGCGATCATGGCCTTTCACGTTTCTCTATCCCTGGTGGCTCTTAGCATGCTTTCTCCAGTTACACCACGCAACCTCCGTTCTGCGATCTACCTGCTGTTTTTCTTTGTCTCTCCTTCCCTCTATCTGGCCTGTTAGTATCAGGTTCTCCAAGCCCTACTTCCTCATTGCATATCCCAGGATCTTTAGTCTCGTCAGACCGACACTTTCTTATGGTTGTCATGCATGGCACCTAACCCGTTCAGAAATATCCAAACTGCCAGCTGGATACAAACCCTTTCTCATATCAATGGTTTTGGACGTGGCGAAGTCCATTCTTCTTATTATTATTACTAAAACTCGAAACTCCTTGTAGTTACATAACAAAGGTATTCATGTTCTTGATAGTCTAATTAGATCGACATTTTCATAAGGTTGTCGTGCATGACGCCTAACCTGTTCAGAAATATCTAAATTTCTCAGATCAATGGTCAAAAATGGTTTTGAACGTGTGAAGACGGAGGATCATGGCGGAGACCATCCTTATTATTATTATTATTATTATTACTAAGATTAGAAACTCCATGTAGTTACGTAACAAAGGTATTCATGTTCTTAAATAGTCACATCAGATACACACACTTTGATATGCTTGTCATGCATAGCGTCAAACCCGTTCAGAAATATCTAAATTAACATACCCCAACGAATTCTGCATTTAATTAATAATAAAAATTCATGGTCGTTAATTTCTAGACATTTCAGAAAATTAATTATGGAGAGGGTGTAGCATATCTAAAAAATATATATTTTTGCCAATATTTTTAAATAATGATTTAAAAAATGATTTCAGTCATTTATGAATAAGTACTGAAAGTTTCATCAAACATTCAACCAATATTTGATTTTTGCAAGAATTGTCAAAAAAAAAGTGGGTTGTGTCATATTACGTTTGCCATAGTAATCTCTGGTAAAATTTGCGTGTACTCAAGGACGAAAGAAAAACAAGATTTTTTAGCAAAATTTCGAATATTTTAGAAATAATTTTTTAAAAATTGAAATAAAGAAAATCTTGGATTTTTTCTCTTAATAATAACATAAACATTTCGCCAATAAAACTTTGTTTTTAATAAGTTTGGGGCCTTTTTTCTTTATACTATGCTGTTTTTAAGCGAATTAATGGCAGTATTTACTATAGATGTATGCAAATTGATTCCTGCATTGGCCAGGGAGCCTTGGAGAACTGCAAAAGTCTAGCAGGATTGGCCTTAGCTTTGCGCACTAGATGTCTAATTGGTCTTGCAGTTATTTTTCGCGGACACCAATTTCCTGATTGCAATGCCGTCATACCAAAGACCATCTATCTGTAAATAATTTGTCGAGATGTGAAAACTTGCACACCATATCATTTTGATAACTTTTGTAGCCTTCTCCACAGTTTATCTATGTGGGTTTTTAAGCTTTAGGAAGTTCTTTTGATCTTGACATACATTTATTTTTAGTTTAGTCTCTAATTAATGCACCGTTTTTGCATACACAATGAGTTATATTAGTTGAATGAAGTATTGCCTATTATTGTATTATTAATCCATGTCTCTCATGTGATTAAACCTGTTTTTTATTCAGCCTTTTGTTCCAGTGTTTCCTTACACTGTTATTAACCGGAACTTCGAGCTTTGTACGAACTTCATAGCAAAAGGCCATAGGAAGTTGCCTATTTTGCTGTAGGATAATGCTAGTCATAATAATATTTTTTTTAATAAAAAACAAAACAACTCCACAAAAATTAATACTGTTAGTCATTGAATGTTTCCCACAGTTTTTCTGTTTACCTGACCTGTCCTTTACCGATTAATACATTTTCCGTTTCAGTAAATGGACACGAATACAGAACAGGTCAAAAATGTCTTCCAACTGTTTGTCATCTTTAGTGACGCAACTTCTTATTGGGATTTAACATTCTGTCAATTCTAGCAACATTCTGTCAATTTTAATGGTGCTTACTTTGGTTAATAATGTTGTGTTAGAGCCGAGTTATTGTTCATATGGAGGTTTGTTTTTCCCCATTCATCCCAGCGCTTGTTCTGGTATCCATTTAAACAAGTTTGTTAGGTCAGTTAATCATTGCTCTCCACGACTTTCTACTCTTTGTAATGCGAAATAATGTTTATCTTTTCGCCACCCCTCATAATTCTTATTCTACCTTCTATTTGCATCAGCTCATTAAGTTAGTGGATCATGGCTCACGATAACTTCCTATCATTTGTAGTGGTAAACAATGTTTGTCTTTTCACTATTCATCCCAGTTTTTTCTGCTTCTATTTACAAAAGCTCGTTAGGTAAATTGATCGTGGCTCTCCACAATTTCCAGTTCTTTGTAGGACTATATAAATGTTTGTCTTTTCACTGTTCATTCCAGATCCTTGCACAAGCTTGCTAGGTAGATAAATCTTGGCTTTCCACAATTTCCTATCATTTGAAGTGCTAAACAACGTTTGTCTTTGACCCGTTCATCACAGTCTCTGTTCTGCTTCCATTTACACTAGCTCGTTAGGTAGCTTACTCGCAGTATTCCCTATCCCCCTATTGTCTTTAATATGTCTTCTGTGAATCAAATTAACTGTTTTGGATTTTCGTCGCCAATTTGTTGTGGCAAATCTTAGCGCAAATCTTCATCGCCAATTTGTTGTGGATTTGCTGTGACGAAACTTCGCCGCAAAGTTGTAGTCACCGGTTTGGCCGGAAGTAAGACACGGAATACAGAAGGTAGGTTCAGAACAGTGTATTAGTATAACAAGAACATATGTGCAACGTAAGTGTTAGTAATTAAGTAAATAGAAATAGTTAGCCCAAACGGTACAGTTACGCTGCATATTGCTTGACTAGTAGCTGCATACTAGCTGTCGTACTTAACTGCCGTCAACTGCCTCCTGCAGGAAATTATATAGTAAGAGGAAGAGTCCATTCCTCGTAGGAGGGCACCATAACATTAACCGAGCTCTCTTTTATGTAGTCTAGAAATTTAAACTCTTTTCATTCTAAGTATAAGCATCCTTTTGCTATTAAAATAAGTATACTGCAGATGCACACTGCAAAGAAAAAGTTTTCCCTGTCATATAGAATGACAGGGCTTTACTAAATTATGAATTAAATTTCTGGCGCACAGTTACAGACTGTTAGTGTCTGTTGCATGTTTCCATACAAATGTCAAGCCTTCAGTGGCCGGAGAGCAAAAATGGTAACTTTATTCCTCCCAGGCAAGAAATAAAAATGTGCCCGATGCGTGAAGAGACCAACCAAATTCACCTGTAGGGAGAAAAACAGCCATTCGACTGAAGTCAAACAAATCTGAAATTGATAATTGTGATCAGTTAATTTCCACCAGAAATTTCATTCATTATATATATATATATATATATATATATATATATATATATATATATATATATATATATATATGTATATATATTATTTATTCAGAAATTATAACATGGATATGTTACAATATCACTACAAAAGTAGCTATTTTGTTTCGACACTTCTTGTAACTTTGTATTGAGCACTTTTTTAAAAATAGTGTTTCTTTGGACAAGGAATATTATTCCACCCATACTTATATATATATATATATATATATATATATATATATATATATATATATCTTCATTTGTAAACGCGTTATTATGATACCTAGGTTTTTACCATGTGGTGTCTTCAGTCGATTTGCAATAACTGATTTTACTGGGGTTTTTTTTTTGTTTTTTTTGAAGAACACTCACGTAACAGGGATGTTTTTTGAACGTCCACGTAACGGGGAATGTTTGAACGCACAGTTTTTAAAATTAGAAGAAATTATAAGGTTTTCATCCATGGTTATATTTTATGGTATGGTTACACTTAGTAATTACTAAATGAAAGAACAGTAATTATAACTTAGTATAAGCATACCATAAAATATCTGTCAGGTTCACACAACCATGGATGAAAACGTTATAATTTCTTCTAATTGAAAAAAATTGCGCGTTCAAAAATTCCTCGTTACGTGAGCGTTCCAAAAAATCACCGTCACGTGAGCGTTTTTAAAAAACGCTAAAATCGGGTTATTGTGAATCCCCTGAAGACACCACATGGTAAAAATGTATGTCGCGTAAAAAGTCGTTTACAAAAGAAGAATAATCAAAAGTTCTACAATATATATATATATATATATATATATATATATATATATATATATATACATATATATATATATATATATATATATTGTGTGTGTGTTTTGGCAGCATTTTTTCATTAATGCAGGTTTCATTGAATAATATAGACAAGTTTTGTCTATTAATTTTGTGTAGGATCCGTTCGTACCGTCTGATATACTTGATGGTCATATCGTTGAAAGACAACAAAAATCACAGTAATTGTTGATTTTTTTATCGGGTCTAAGCTTTCGACTCACATAAGGCATTATCAAAGAATAAATATTAACACACAGTAAACATGGAACATTTAAGTTATTAACAATAAAGAGAATTAAATTGAAAATATAAGTCCATCCCTACCGTGGCGGATGGCCGAAGGCAGTAACAAAATAGTGGCGTTGTGGTCCCTGATCTGATTACAGGCATTTGAGTACGTTATTGGAAATATCAAAATTGATTGTATTCAAACCAGGTTTAAATTGTTTAATGTAGATTGCTTATATATATATATGTGTGTGTGTGTGTGTGTGTGTGTGTGTGTATGTGTGTGTGTGTGTTGTAATTTTGTTATTTCAATGGTTTATAATATACACCCCCTTTCAACCAAATGGTTAAAACCAAGTTAGGACTGAAGTTCCTCAATTTAATTAAGAAACATTTCCCTATTAATAACCCTCTAAGTAAATCTTTTAATAAAAATACCCTTAAATTAAGTTAGAGTTGTACAAATAATCTTGAAAAAATCATTACACATCATAAAAAAAATATCTTGAATCAGCACGTTAATAAAAGTAACAATAACTATCAAAATAATAAAGAGAACAATAATACAAACTCATGTAATTGTCGAAATACAGACAATTGCCCAATGTGTACCAATGTAATATGATATTATGCTTTTATAAACCATTGTCATAACAAAATGACAATATTAAGCTATACTCTGTATCGAGCACTCTTTATAAAAGTAAATGTTTGAACTGTTGGCTTTTAATCTATGTGTTCTTTTTTGTATTATATATATATATATGTGTGTGTGTGTGTGTGTGTGTGTGCGTGCGCGCATGCGCGTGTGTGATGCAATGAAGAACAAATAGAAAACGTTTATCAAACTAATATATTTCACTTTCATTAAAGCCTCGTCAGAGAATGGGATATGGAAAAGATCATCAAGAAGTCAGTTAAGTGCCATACGTGATACAGGCTTTGGGCGATCGTGTCTCACTGACTGGGCAGACGATTATCCCGCAGTAGGTTGCCATTGCTTTCTGCAGTAGATTGGTTTCCAGCCAAGGCTATAGAACCCAATCTGTCCTATTATTAGACACATAACTGAAGGGAAGAGAAGGGTATTTGTGCGTAAGTGAATGCAAGGAATTCAATTGAAATTTGAACTCGGCTCCCCGATTTGTTGTTCTGATTCGATATCCACTGCACCACAAGGCACATCAACCATGGTAAGATTCGAATCCGTGCTTCATAGAAAGCGAAAGTTTTAACGACTCGGGCACGGGCCCGTTGTGTTTCGCTGCTCTTTTATTAGCACCTTGTTAGACAGTGAAATATTTTTACTGTTAGGAATCGATATGAAGAGAAACTTAAAAAACAACACATTTTTTATCATATTCAGACGATTAAGTGGGAAGAAAGTTTGTCTCAATGAACTAATAGAAATCCAGGTCATGATGAATAGGAGGAATTTGATTGTAAGGGTAGGGGAGAGTAGAGAATTGAAATAACTTGAAAACCTGGACGTTTTCGGTGTCTGTGAATGTATCTATATGTATCACTGGCACGTCTGAAATGTTGTCGCATGTACTCGTGAAACGGTCACAGAATTTTCTTTAAGGTATTTTTCACTTGAAGTAATGAAAAAGTGTCAAAGACGGGTAAGTTTTTTTTTAATACAATGCACGTCAAATGTATGTAGTTGACTTAGTGAGTGATCTATCCATTAACCGAAATAAATTTATTATCAGAAGATGCGAGAATCAATAAATTTATGCTAGGCAGTAGATTATAGATTATCTAGTTATATTATATTAGAAAAAAATTATACTTTAGGGCATATTTTAGACGATGATGACCGATAGAATTTACTTCGCTACGGTTGTTTAGCAGGTTTAATTTTGGGAATTTAATAATTTGCAATTTTTCCTGTAAACATAGAAAACATGGTTCATGTAAAGATTTACAAGCTCTGTTTTTTATTATGAATATTTTCAAATTTATGATAGGAGCTTTATTGGCTTCTTTTAATTGACAACAATAAGTAGAAAGTAAGTCTTATTATTAAAAGATGAAATGTGCAAATAATAGCGGGTTTTAAAAGGGTTCTTGGTACAACCAATATGTTTTTGTTTTTTTGTTTTTACTGTAGGATTTTCTACGGTAGAAATAGAGCATATGTTGACTATATTAGTCAGTCAGACATTTCGTTTGTAAAGGACACTCAATAGAATTTCGACAATTGCAAGTATTGTTATTTTATTCATTAATTTTTTCGGATGTTGTTGATTACTAAGGTTGCTATATCAGTTTAAAATTCTATTATTACGCTTTTTGATTATCTTCTCAAGGTTATCCATACAGCTATTGCTTAATTTACGAGTTTTCCTGTTAAAAATTTTGCTAAGAGGGTTATTTTTAGGGAAATATTTCTCAACTAATTTGAGGAATTTATCCCTAATTTAATACTTATCATCTGGTTAAATGGGTGTGCATACCAAATTATTTTTTTCTTTCTATCATTATTGTTGTTACTATTATGTTTGTTATATTTAAGGTTAGGGCATTTGCAGCCATTGTTTTCTAGGGCTGTGTCATAGAATTTGCTGTGTTTATAAAGGATATCTTCATTTGAGGAGCTGTTACTAATTTGTTTTCAATAGCGAAGGGTATATGTTTGATGATTGATCGGGGTTAGTTAGATTTAGGGTGGATGTATATAGCATTAGCGTTAGTTTTTAAGTAAGGTGAGTTCGTGTTATCGACTAGATGGGAAGTCAACGTTTTTTTAGATTAGTTTTTATAGTAACCTTAAGATCTAGACTTTTCAGTTACTTATGTATTCATTTTCTAATTCTATTGACTTTAACATTAGTGGATTTTTTACAATCATAATACCATCATTCCTGTACAATCCTATATCCTCAATTTAGGTCTCAATTTTCAAGTCATTTTAATTCTCTCCAATCCCTTACACTTACTATCAAATTTGTCCTATCTATCATGACCTGGCTTTCAGGACGTAGGTGATCACGACCCTCTACATCTTTCTGTCACTTGTCAGTCAGTAGTTATGTGCCATACGTGATAATGTCTCGAAAGAGACTGACAGAAGATTTTCCCGCAGCAGATTGCCATTACTTTCTGCGTTAGACTGGTTACCGACCGAGGCTATAGAAACCAATATGTCTTGTTATTTAACCCAAAACTGGAGGGAAGAGGCGGATTAATACTTTTTCCAAGAGTATTTGTATGTAAGTGAATGCAAGGAATTCAACTTGAATTCGAACCTGGTTTCTTGTTCAGAGCCGATATCCACTGCACCACAACGCTCTGTCCCTCGTTCCTCTCAATAAATTTTGTTTCTTTGATATTTATCCCAAATTCGGTTCTATCATCAACTTACTCAAGCTAATCAATTATGCTATGCGTTATTTTTCACTTTCCATCTTTTTCAAGGCAATCTTAGAAGCCACTCATCTCATATGCGACGGCTGGGTAAATTTTCACCAGCTGCTTGAGTGTACGCGCTCAGGTCCCCACATTAAAAACTGACATTGTGTCACAACTTACCGCAGTGTGTGGGTAAGGGTAAATACTTCATCTTCCTTTTGGGGGACAATTGCAATCTGTTCTGTGAGTATCAGATTTTTCAAGCCGTCCTTTCTCATTAGGTGCCCCAGAAATATCAAATGTTCTCTTCTTGGTGCTTAATATAAGTTTCCTTTTTGTTTCTATTTCTGTAATACTTTGCCGTTGCTCACATATTTGGTCCATGATATTCTCAGTATCCTTCTACAGAACCAAATTTCTGTTGCTTCAAGTCCCTTCTTCATCTGTGAGAATGGTGTTCCGTATTCGCTGCCTTTTAGAAGGACAAGTATCACGTAACTTTTCTTTGTTTCCGACGAAATTATTGTCTCGTAAGACTGCTTAGATTTTGGAATGCATCTGTGATTAATAGTACACCTAATTTCACAAAGTCAATAACTGTAAATAATCATCACGTCGATCCTTCAGCAGTAAGACATACCATCTTTACGAACAGAGACCTCATTTAAGCTGAATATTGACTATAAATATATAGAAAAGCCTCTGGTCGATGTTTTTAATGCCTGTGTGTATTGGTTCATTTCCCTTTGCCTTTGCTTACGCCTCATTTACTTTGGACAGCTGCTCGTCGACATAAGCCATACGGTTTCGATAAACAAAGCTGTGTTTCGAGTAAGCTTTTGCAAATAAGAGGCATTACGATGAACGGAGAGCGATGAAATCGTATTTACAATAAGAATATACGCATTTATAATAGCGATATATACATTCTCCTTACTGGGAATGAATCGAGTAGAATGAAAGTTTCGAAATTGCAACTGCTTGCCTATGTCTTCACTCCTCTGCCAGTTCGAGCCGGAAGAGGGGATAAAACTTGCCTTCCTCTGTAGTGTCTTCACTTTCTTGCCCTGCTCTGACAAAATTCACCAGTTTCTTATCAGGCGCATATCTGTTTGCAATCTCCTCAAGACTGCTACTGCAGTTGCTCTTATTCTAGATACATATTAATAGTAATTTATGTACGTTCCTCGGTTTGTGTTCGTTAATTGCCTATTTAAGAGCCGTTCTGATTGTTTGCATTAAGCCGTGAAATTGAAATCATATTTCTTCAGATGTTTCAAAAAGATATATTGCTGCATATAAATAATTTATTCATTATCAAAACCTTCGCGAATAACGAACACAAGCAGAAAGAAATGTTCTTCGAAAAAAAACATGCCCATAAATTACGTTGTGTCCTCCCTGCAAAACGTCAATCGCCGAAGCTTTCTTGAACATAGCAAAATTTTTCACTAAATTTGTTTTGCCGACGCCATCGTCGTATTTTCTAAACCTTTTTTCTTTTTCATCGCCACATTGTTCTTTTATCTCTCTTATACATATTGTCGTTAATAGTAACGGAAAATTAATGGAAAATTATGAGCATGAAATGCATTAAATCTGCAACTACTTGTTTTCTGAAAGCAGTTATAACATTTTAGTTAGACTTGTCGGAATTTCCCCACGTCGCCTTTTAGGGGACATTCGCTTCTCGGCCTTTTGCCCAGAAAGCATAACCAGCTAAGACAAGCTGAGACCATCTAAAACAATCTTACAAGCCAGTCATCGAGTATGCGGCGGCTGGAAAAATTTTCAATAGCTGCTTGAGTGTACGCGCACAGGTCCCCACGTTAAAAACCGACCTTGTGTCACAACTCAGTGGGGAGTATTGCAAGTACCCGCCTTTTGAAAGACAACCTTTCTTACTTTTTTCTTTTTTTTACTTCTCTCTATTCAACCATCGTTCGTTAAACAGTTAATCTTTGAAAGCTGTAATAAAACAATAATTTTTCTCATGATTCTCGGTGACAAGAACAATCATGAAATTTCATTTTACATTTTACTTTCATCAGAATGGAGAGTAGAATCGAATTTTAGTTGTGTTCGTTATATTCAATTACGCGCAAATACTTTTGGGTAAGGTATGAATCAACCCAGGTATAAGTAAGACTTGTATCCTCTTCTTTATGTCCGCTCGTGACGTAGGCGATCATGGCTAACCACAACGTCCTTTCTTTTGTAGCACTTGATAAATTTTGTATTTCTGTTATTTCTCTTAATCCCTGTTCCTCCATCCACTTTACCCAAATATGTTATGCGTTGTTTTCCTCTTATTCTTTTGCATTCAATCGATCCTGTGTGTATCAGATTCTCTAAGCCCTCTTTTTCATGTGCATGAAAAACATCAATTGTCTCTTCTTAATGTTAAATATAACTTTCATTTTAGCTTCCTTTTTCTCTAAAACTTTGACGTTGCTCACATTTTTGGTCCATGACATTCTCAGCATTCTTCTGTAGAACCCCATTACTGTTGCTTTAAGTTTCTTTTTCATCTTTGATAAGGTTTTTCTGTACTCACTGCCATACAGGCGGACAAATATTACATCGCAGTTTATTGCTTTCTTTTCTAATTGCTAGCGATTTTTTTACTATTTCTTTGTACCCAAGTATTCCAAAAGCTAAACAGCGTACTAAAACTTTTATTACTAAATCATCATTATGTAATAAAAAAAACTGTACAAATAAAAGTCAATTAAAAGAAATAACTTTGTATTCGTATTCGTTTCACTTAAATAAGGTGATAATGCCACGAAGATGTTATAGATTACTAAAAGTAAAAGAGAATAAGACGTTAGTTAAGAGAAAGGACAAAAAATTACGGCAGACACAATATGGCGATTGGTATTGATTTTTTTATTTTTGTAGATTGTAGGAGGCAGGGAAACGGGAAATCGAAAAAGAAAACAGACAATGATTACATATATATATCAAGTAAGTCAAAAATTCTGAAATTTAATTTCGTTGAAAGGCCATTTCAGCGAGAAAATTCTCGCTTCATCAGCAACGATCGAAAACAAATATTCATTAATTCAAATATGTTTCAAAATTTCTATACCAGAAGAAGCCCAAAAACATATCCATACACAGGAAAGTAAAAAATGGTGAGGGAGGGAACATTTTTTATTTTATTTAAATCAAGCCCTTCACCTTGATCAATTTTAATATTAATAAAATTAATATTAATAAGATCAGGTTTTGGGATTTTATCTATTTGCTCATCCTTTTTGGGTTTAATAAATATATATACATATACCGAATAAAAACACAACGCACATGGCCCGACGTTATATATATATATATATATATATATATAGGCTTAAGTTAAGCAAGAAACTACATTCGGACCCACAAGTATTACCACCCAATAGCACCTAGAATAACACAACCGATCCCACCCTCCAAAATAATCGTTAAAATAATACAATAGGCTATTATTTTTTATAGTCATTTCACCCCAAGCAAGACAGTACTACCACTGGTGCGCAGGGGCTTACATATGTGGAGAGTGATGAAAAAGAGGAACAAGTTATAGGGGGTATCAGAAAATGGCTAAGAGAAGTATGACAATGATGAGCTGATGGGAGTAGAGTGGATGGAAAAATATGAGGGAAATAATACCAGTTAAGGGGATAGGAAATGTCAATTGACCTTACATTTAAATTATTGGAGATTGTAGCTGTCAAGGAAGCAAGTATACAGAAGGGAATGTCCACAATGCAATACAATAGACTAACCATAATGCATCACTAACTTGTATATACAATCGAACAAATCACAAGGCACATGCCCCGGCGTTATATATATATGTATGTATCTAAAAAGTTTACATTGGATCTACTAAGAACACTTTTAAGTAGAGGTGGTATTTACATTTAACTCCCTTAAAAAATAACACGTACAAAAACCAAACATCTCATTTTGCGTATTTTTGGCAGTTAAAATATACAAATGAAGCTCCCAAATTAAAATGGAAAATTCTGGAAAAAACAAGAATCTGTAAATCATTCTATGACATCTGCCCTCTGTGCCTGAATGAAAGGCTGAAGATTATAAGGTTCCCTAAAAATAAAGTGCTGCTGAATCGTAGGGATGAATTAATGGTTTTATATAAACATCGAAAATATTTTTCTCTAAAATTTCATGAGTTACAATTGTTCATTTATAATTTATGCTCTAATATTACTTTAAAATTATTTTACTAAAATAAATGACCCACACAGTAATTATTTGGTTTTCTTAAGTTTAATATACCTTAGTATACCATAATTACTTAATTCTAACCTAAACAAGTTAGCCCTTTTAACTGATGAGGTAGTACAAAATAAAAGTTTTTAAAAAAGCTAAAATCCAACCTGCTGTTTAAAATTATTGTCTGGCCATTTAAATAATTTATGGTCTCAATATGTATCTTACCCAGATAAAATTAAAGTGTCATGTCTTTTTTACATTATGCTACTTTGTACCTTTTCCCGACCCAAATTTTCAACTCTATATTTCAACTTAATTTTCACTTTTGATTGAACAATATTGACAAATCTACAAGCATATTGTTTAACTTACTCCAACTACCACTTCTTAATTTTCTAAATAACCATAAATTCATCTTATATTTTCTAAATAAATCATTTTCACCATTATTTTAAAATATCACCTGAAGAAAAATAGTATTGTTCTGAAACATGAAAATTTTTGTGTAGGGATATAATGCTTTTATGAACTATTCTAATAACGAAATTACAGTAAATATATATATATATATATATATATATATATATATATATATATATAACGAGCACAGATGGCATAAATTTGTGAGAACAGACTGGTAATTCGTGACTGTGTCTAACAATCAGTCATCCTTTGATGTTTGAGGCAAAGAAAAAAAGAAAATGTTTTTTTTTTAACTGAATCAATGTAAAAAGGAAATATCGATTTTTAACAGCTTGGTTGCTTCTTTGACTTGCCGCATTCAAATAGTCGCACATTATTAAGGTTCCAGATATTAATTTACGCCGTCTCGTTTTCACAATAAATAATAAAGAACTTTATTTAGTCTCCATAATTTCAACAATTCGTTTCAACAACGTTCCGAAGTCTTTAAACCTTTACTTGTTTCCAAAGAAAGTATAAAGAAATCAACTTTCGTTTCCACAAATTCCATACCTCATTTCGACAACGTTATCCAAAGTCTTTAAACGTCTTCTCGTTTTAACAGGGAACTATAAAGAAGTTATATTTCGTTTCAATAACATTCATAACTCGTTTCCACAACGTTATAAAAAGACTAAAAGTCTTCTCGTTTCCAAAAAAAACTATAAAGATCTTATATTTCGTTTCGATAACATTTCTAACTCGTTTCAACAACGTTATCCAAACTCTTTAAATATCTCGTTTTCACAGGGAATTTGTAGTAAACAAAACAAGTTCTAGATTTAAAAATTCAAATGCTAAGCACTGACTCACTGATTTTGTTAGAAATAAACGAATTTACTTGAATTACAAACTTTGCTTAGCACACACACAAAAGCGAATCCAAAAACAAAACTCGTGAATTTTCACACCTCGCTGCGAAATGTTTTTCGGCCACATAGGAAACATCTAAAAACAAAACTCAAATAACTTTCAATTATCAGAAACAAAATTTATTTTATGGACACTTTTTGCAAGCCGACGCGAAGTTTGTTTGTCATTCAATGGAAAGGCTAGAATCACATCCGGGAGTGAATTCCCAAATAACCTTTCCGAGTTCCACAAACGAAATAAAAGACGGAGAAAACTAGACTGTCGCCATAGAGAAAAGAAGACGAGAGTAATTAACACGTCCTTTGACAAACGTCAAGCGATCGTTTGTATTATCGTTTCTGTCTTTCTTCTTCAGCTCTTTATTCTCACGGTTCACTCGTCTGCCTTTTTTATACTTGATAACCGGACAGAATCCTTTAAAACTGAGCGAATACTTAAAAAAACTCCTACTCAGCAAACGCTCATACATACATACACACACATCTTCCTGCCTACGTACACATAAACTCATTCTTGCAAGAACTACTACGAACATTATCAACCAAAATACATTACTTTTATTTGTAAAAACCTTGATTTATATGTATATAAATTGTTGTTTTTATTTACAATTTGATTTTCTTGTTTTATAGCCCTTTTATAGTGGACTATCTAACTAACAAGGCGAAATGCAACTAATCTGTTTCAACACACATACACTTCACTGTAACTGATAACCCACTATAAATTATAAAGAACTTACCTTTTGTTTCTATCTCTGATTGATGACAGACCGTTAACTGAATTGTTTTTAATCTCCTCTGCCTAAAAATGAAATTATTATATCACTGAACTTATTGGTAGCTTCTCTCCATAAATTCGATTTTATATTGCGCTGTTCGTTAGGAAAAATTGTTATTGGTGGTGGTGGTGGTGGTGCGTGCAGTGGTGCGTGCAGTGGTGCGGTGGGGATGGGGTGTTAATAAATATTCTCTGTTTATTGCAAGATATCAAGAACATGTGTTTTGCTCGTTTAAAAATCAACACTACTTTGTAAATCGATTTTTTCAGCAGCCGGTTATATTCCTAAAGTATTAGATAGGCAGGCAGTCAGTTAACTGCCATACGTGATATACGTTTGGGCGATCATACCTCGAAAGAGACATGACCGACGATGCAGAAGATTATGCCGCAGTAGGTTGCCATTACTTTCTGCGGTAGACTGGTTGCCGACTAAGGCTATAGAACCCAATCTGTCCTATTATTTGTCCCATAATTGGAGGGAAGAGACGGTTTAATACGTTTCCCACGGGTATTTGCGCGTAAGTGAATGCAAGGAATTCAACTGGAATTTGAACTCGGCTTCTCGATTTCTCGTTCCGAACCGATATCCACTTCACCACAACGCACATCCATTAAATAGACAGAGATGCCGAAATGATGGCTATATTAAATGCTACAACTATCATGCAATAAAGAAATAACGGAAATTCTTTATAAAATATGAGATCAAGTTTAAAACAGAAACAGAATTATTTCGTTTTTATTCGCATTATGACTAATGTCCTTATCTTTATTGTTCTGATCGCAACGTTTGACCATTGTCCTTTTTGACATTCGATAACCATTAGATAATTTCTAACTAAATATTTTACTTATTCTAGAGTGACAGATTGCTCTTCTTCTGGTGTCCATATCCCGGCGGAAGTTGCTCAGTCCTCATTTTCCAGCCTTTTTCTTGAGAGAAGACGTGTTTTCCATTCTGCAATTTCTTCCTCCCAGACGGTACGTTGTAAATCTGTTGCAACTCCATTGCCATTTTCACAATTGCGGCATATCAGCACCTCTGTAGATTATTTAATGCCGAAATCTAAATATTTTGAACACAGTTTTATGGCTTCAAATAAAATATATTTTGAATGCTATTCTACCCCTTCAACTACAGATAAAATTTAATGTTGGTAATTTTACGCACTGTACTGTAATTGGAACTCGGCTCTCCAATTAATAATTCAGAGTCACTGATCATTACGTCACACACACAGCTAAGCTTATAGCACCTAGTATTCCCAAGCAGTCACCCATCTAGGTACTGTTAAAGAACAAGATGCTTAACTTTGGTAATCGTCTGTTTTCACGAGAAAGTATCAGCTGAACACAATGCTTTAGTTATACCAGTTCATTTGTAATTTGTTGATTTGATTAAATGCCGAAATCAAAATATTTTGAACGGAATTTTATGGCTTCAAGTTAATGTATTTTGAACGCAATTGTATGGCTTCAACTACAGATAAATGTATTGTTCGTCATTTTATTATAAAATGTATTGTTGTTAATTTAACTATGAATAGGCATTGTTGATTGGTTGATTTTGTCTAGTGGTATATAATACTCTATTGGTTATTTTATACCGAAATCTAAATAATTTGAAAAAAATTTTATGGCTTCAACAAAATATATTTTGAACGCACTTGCATGCCTTCAGCTACAGATTAAATGTATTGCTGGTAGTTTTACTATAAATATGTATTGCTGGTTGTTATCCTATAAAAATTTGTTTTTATACTTTCGTAGTGTATTGATTTTTGTTTCGGTGGTGCTAATTATTTGCCCATTGTTCGGTGTCTAAAAGTTGCTATCACTCCAGGTCAGCGTGGACCTACAAAAAACATCAATTAAAAGGTTGTTCCAATCTCTTTAAAACTTCCAATCTTCTTGCATCCGAATGCAAGTTCATAGTTCTGCATAGAGGACACGTCCTACTTTCAGGGAATTTCTTTAGTCCTTTGGCTTTCGTTTTCTACGGATGTGCATTGTGGTGCAGTGGATATCAACTCGGAACGAGAAATCGGAGAGCTGAGTTCGAATTCCAGTTGAATTCGTTGCATTCACTTACGCGCAAATCTCCTTAAGAAAGGATGAATCCGTCACTTCCCCCAGCTATAGGCTAAATAGCAGGACAGATTGGGTTCTATAGCCTTGGTTGGCAACCAGTCTGTCGCAGTAAGTAATGGCAACCTACTATGGAAAAATATTTTTCTTAGTTAGTCATATCTATTTCGTGAATTGATCGTTCAAGCGTGTATCACGTATGGAACTTAACTGATTGACTTCTAACTGCTTTAAAGTACATATACATTTTTTCGTTCCCACAATTTCTGTTTTTTTTATTTTTTAGTTTCGGTTTTAACCTAACTAAATTTTTCATTACTATAATCGATTTAATAATTATTTATCAATACTGTAGTAATGCTGTTGAAATACCTAAGCATAATTCAAATTGAAAAACTATCAGTCATTAAGTTTATGACACTTTGCCCGGCTGATCGCTGCCTCCTGGTCCGGAAGCTGTTCTGATGATGATGACCGGAACCTGAGTCAGGGTTGATGATGTCGAAACGGCACCAGTTATGACGACGCTCCCGGGTTGCTAATCGTGATGATGGCCTCGTCAACGCAGCTGGTTCTCAAGGCGTCTATTACAACGATGAACTTCTCTGCCCACGCTGTGTATTTTGCTCTCAGAAAAGGCACGTTGAAAACCCGGTAGCCGTTTCTCTACCACCCCAAACCAGACCAGACACACGTATACACTTGTGTTGATAAAATAAACACGGCACCAAAAAAAAAAAAAAAATAGATGAATAAATTCGAAGACGCCTGGATGAGTTACGGAAAAAGTTTTTCTGCCATCGATCTGCAAACTTTCGGATCTGGTCAAAGTACCATTCAGCCTGCTTCGAGTCAAAGAATTCTTGACACGCTTCCTCGACTTCATCAAACGAATCGAATCAGCGGCTCTTCAGAAAGTGTTGCATTGAGCGGAAAAGGCCGTAATCTGATGGAGCACAGTCAGGACTGTAGGCTGGATGTGGCAGAACCTCAACGCCGTCCAGCTCTTCAAACTTGTCTTTGGTCTTCCTGGCGGTGTGTGGCTTGGTATTGTCCTGCTGCATCAAAACGCGCTTTTGGTTGATCTGAGCTAGGTACTTTTGCTTCATCTTTTCGTAGACCCGCTCTAGTTGCTGACAGTAAAGTTTGGGACTGATGGCACGACCATTCGGAACCAACTCAAAATGCACGATTCCTTCAAACTTCCACCAAACGTACAACATGACTTTCTTGCCAAATCAAACTTGTTTTGGAACCGACGGTGTTTCTTGCCCTTTCTGAACCCATCGCTTGTCTCGATTGTGCTGGACCACATAGCCCCATTTCTCGTCAGATGTCACAATGCGCTTCCAAGAAACGCTCGTCCAATGGATTGCTGAGCAATTGACGGCAAGTTTCAACTCGTCTGTTGGTTTGTTCTTCGGTGAGTTCGTACGGATCTTGGCGCGGCTTTTTGTGAACAAAATCAAGTTGCTTCAAATGTCAGTGAATTGTCGATTTGCCAACTCAGAGCTCATCAGCCAATTCTCGAGTGCTCGATGAAGACGCAATGTCCAACCCGGTTCGAAAGTCTCCGTCATCCAACTATAACGGCCGTTCCGAACGAGGCTTATCTCCAAGACTCATGTCACCAGAATCAAAACGCTTGTACCACTTTAAGATCGCCGCTTATACAATCGTTCCTTCACCTTCGGCAGCACAAATCTCTTCTGCAGCTTTTCTAGTTGAAAGACCTTGCTTCCAAAAGTAACGAATCAAAGCACAATATTATCAATTGCCATCTGGAATACAAAGATGAAGATCACTATAACAATATAAACGCAAAATTGCATAAAAATTCAATTTTTCGCAAGTGTTTACGAACTTTTGGAACAACCTAATAGTATAACAATTCACGGACGAACAATAATGACGGTCTGTTTTTGTTTACACTGAAATTTTCCAAGCAACAACAAACTCGTCCATACAAGACGCTGGAAGACAAAAAAAATACATAAAATAGACAAAACTTATCTATATTATTTAAGGAAATATGCATCAATGAAAAAATGCTGCCTAAATACACACAGACAATATATATATATATATATATATATATATATATATATACACGCAATCGTTTACTTACATCAGTTGTACGATAATAATTGTATTATGATGGGAAAATGATTGTTGCCATTCTTACCATATATATATATTCTAATTCTATGGTGAAAGCACAGACTTTCATTATAAAATCCGACATATTGTAAAATAGGGATTAGCGTTTATTTGGATGTTTTATTTTTTTTTTTTTCTGACTGTCACTGGTGTCTTAATGAAATTACAAAATTGTATTTAACGAGTTGTACACTTAGGGAAACACACAGAAAGGTCTTTTTTCGAACATTTAGTTCGATGAAACGAAGAATCTGTTTCCTCTATTTAAGGAATACAGAAAAGGTTAAATATTCTGTTTAGTCTCCATACTGATTGCACAATAACTGAGTTGGAACATCATGTCAACAATCTACTATTTCTTTCATTCTGGTGATCTACGACCGCTACCAGATTTCTTAATGTCACGTTGGGCCTTGAATCAGCACCTGGTTAAACTTTAGATGCTGCTTCTTTTGTGATTTTTATCGCTGGAAGTAGAAAGATTTGGCCTGATAAAAAGCAGTTGAACAAATGGTTATGATGGTCTGTTCACTAAATTTGGCATGATAGGACGAAAAACTCCTTTCGTTTGTTTAAATCTTCTCTCCTGTCAGCTTGATTAGAAAATGTTATTCACAGCTCCCAACCCACACTCGTCCTAGATAAAAAAAAAAAATTGAAAAATTGGTTGAGACTGATCAGAGACAAGATACAGATCAGAACGTTTCCAACAAGTGTCAAATTTATAAATATTAATGGTTTCTTTTCTCTTCGCAAGTGATTTCTGTAAAGACATATCCAGGTCATTATTTTAGGTCCCTAGATTTAATAATTTTAACAGCATGGTGCTTCTTAATGCATTCAATGCCCGATGAATTTATGCATTCTTTTCACCTAGGAGTGGCCATTTTTCGTCTCTTTTCCATTCGGGAAGCATGTATATAATACTGCCTATGATTTTTGTTTATATTCCTAAGAAGAGGTATTGCAACTAATTGCACTACATACATTGTTCGGACTGTTGACCTTATATTTATTGCCATACTCACCACGTGAATATCACCTGAAGAAGGCCGGTGTGTACAACGGCCGAAATGACATGCATATGGCAATAATATGACTTGTTCTTTTAGCTGTATTTGCTGGAAAGAACCCAGGGAAATGCCGCAACCCCATGAAACTTAGAGTACATCTCCCGAAATTCAAAAGATTATCTCGATACACTTTTTAAAAAGTGTTGAGATAATTAACTTCAAATTGGGCTAACCCCCAATTTTTCATAAATGGGAAAACGTCTTTACATTCTATACATAAAATCTTCGGAATTAAATGAATATTTTTGTACAAATCAAAAGTAATCATATCGGGTGTTGCAAAGAGAGCATGCTACGGGACATAATCCAAAGAAGCTAACAAAATATTAATCCCATATAGGGAACATTAATCTAAGGGAGCTAACTCCAATATTAATTCCGTATAAAAGATGCTAATCCAAAGAAGCTAACACAAATATTAATCCCATATAGAAGATTTTAATCCAAAGAATCTAACACAAGTATTAATCCCATATTGGAGATGCTAATCCAAACAAGGTAACACAAATATCAATACCACATACGAGATGCTAAAAAAAATATTAATCCCCTATAAAAGACGCTAATCCAGAGAAGTTAAAACAAATATTAATACCATGTAGGATACATTAATCCAAAGAAGCTAAATCAAATATTGATCCGATATAGGATATATTCTAATCAAAGGAACCAACTCAAATGTTTATCCCGTATAAGAATCGTTAATCCAAAGTAGCTAACACAAGTATTAATCCTTTATGGGAGATGCTAATCCAAAAAGGCTAACTCAAATATTAATCCGATATAGAACATGCTAATTAATTGAAGTAACTCAAATGTTTATCCCATATAGGAGTCATTAATCCAGAGGAGATAACACTAATAATAATGCCATATAAGTGATGCTAATCTAAAATAGACACTGCAACTATTAATTAGATTCAGCAGACATTCATCCAAAGGGTCTCACACAAATATTAATCTCATATAGGAAAAATAAAATAGACCATGTTACTTTTATTGATATCAACTACACATATAGAAAAGTTAAATATTTTGGAAAAGTTTTAGTATGCATCCAAATACTGATAAAAACATAAAATCCACTACTAAGAAGGTCGGGTCTCTGTGTAGAGCCAGGAAGTTTATTCCCCATCTGAAACTATCCTTCACACACAGTACTGTGCAAAAGTATTAGGACAAGAACTATTTTATCTTTTATGAGGCATCAAAATAAAGTTTAAAATCACCATTGTTCTAATACTTTTGCACACTACCGGTAGTGTGCAAAAGTATTAGAACAATGGTGATTTTCCTAAAAACTTCACTGAAATTCAAATACTGGGTGAAAAGCCAAGTAAACTGCCAATAAATACTGATTATTTAAAACTAGGTGTAAAAGAAATGTATTAAAAAGAAGTTATATTTAATTTTTCCTATTTTCTAATGAACAAGTTATTTTGAAACTACTCATTATTCTATTATCCTTGGAAATGTTTGACATTTTTCTTATTCCCCACTCTCGAATTGAGCTGTAAATAGTGTCAACATAGTTTAAAGGTTCCTTTTTAAACTTTATTTTGATAATAGTTAGCTGTCTGTCCTCGAGTAGTTCATGGAAGTGCTCTTTATTTTTGCATTTGGCAAATAATTTATTTTTAAGCAGCCCACAATGCCAAAGATAGCAGAGCTAACAATTGCTTTAATCAAAAATTATTTTTATTAAATTGTTTATTTTCTGTCAATATGCCTCATAAAAGATAAAATAGTTCTTGTCCTAATACTTTTGCACAGTACTGTATATAAATCTACCATCCGCCCGTGTATTGAATACTGCTGTCATATCTGTTCGAGTACCCCTGCTATCCACCTGGGGGTCATTGACAAAATCCAGCGGAGAATCTGTATCAATCCCGACTTGCAGCTCAAATACAGTCACTTCTCGTGTGGCTTCCCTGTTCCTCTTCTGGAAATACTTTCACGGCTTCTGCTTCGATGAACTTAACTCCCTAGTGCCCCTGTGTATGAATTTGCTCGAGCCACAAGATTAGCAACGAGGTCCCCCACTTTTACTGTGAAACTAATAAAATGTAAGTGCAAATTTTACTCCATCAGTTTCTTTTCTCGAAACTTCCTTCCTGTGGAATTCCCTTCCGTTTACTTGCTTCCCCGACAGCTACAATCTCCAAGAATCTAAATGTAAAGTCAATAGTCATCTTCTATCTCACTGACTTGCATCCTCTCACTCTCATGCTCCTTTCTTCGTCCACTTTACTCTCATCAGTATTCTCATCCTTCTCTTACCCACTTCCTGACAACCCCTATAACCTGGGTCTCTTTCTCATAACTTTCCACCTATGTAACCTCCTGCGCACCAGTGGCAGTAATCTCCCTTGCTTGGGGCGATATGATTATAAAAAATCTGAAGATAACATTTCTAATCTCAGGTGACGTGATATCAATTAGTCTTTTCGGCAGGAATCATAGATGAATGATGCTCTATTGCAGAATAGTCTTAAATCATCAACTGATATCCGCTCACTTCCAATGAAATATCAATAGATACTGCCAAATGTTATCATCCTGAATACGGTATGTCTAGCACCAGAAAGAAGACTTATCAGGAAGTGGCGATTGTGGAAATCTGAAAGTAGGGAAAAAAATTAGGGACCGAGATTTTTCAGAGGAGTACGGGGGCAAACTCAAGCAGTGTCTTCATTTTCATACTACCCTACTATCGTATAAATAAGTTGGGAATGAGTTTGAGTATAAGTATATTTACTAAATTAAACAGAATAACTTTTCATTCATATTAGTGGATAATCTCTTTTTGCCACTGTCAAGCTGTTGGAACACAAGAGAGGTTAATTTCAAAACACAATCAAATGGTTCATAGCAGAACAGTGTAATTTATCTGCTCTGAAATTTTCCTCTTCAAAACTTCCTTGAAGCACAAAAAATAAATGCGAGAAAAAGAATAAATGCGAAAATAGAATAACCCAACCACAACCCTTCAAAAATCAGCTAGAATTAATTTATGTTTTCAGCAAAGTCTGACAATACGATCAAAAAGCAACTTAGAAATAAGGAAATAATTTAAATAATATCATTTCTCCATAGCTATAAAGTCTTTTTACCTCCCTAGCAACATGTCTGTTTCTATCTATCTGGTTGTTTTATTTTGTTTGTTTTTCTTTCAAACTGGTCTCTGTCAGTCAGTCAGTTAAGTGCCATACGTGATACACACTTGAGCGATCGTGGTTCGAAAGAAACATGACTGACTGGGCAGAAGATTGTCCCGCGGTAGCTTGTCATTATTTCTGCTGTAGACTGGTTGCCATCCAAGACTATAGAACCCAATATGTCCTGTTATTTAACCCATAACTGGAGGGAAGAGACGGATAATTACCTTTCCTAGGGGTATTTGTGCGTAAGTGAATGCAAGGAATTCAACTGGTATTCGAACTCGGTTCCCCGATTTCTCATCCGATATCCACTGCACCGCAACGCATTGGCCTCAGTAGGTGTCCTTAAAAAGCTAAATGAAAAAGAAAACGTAGAGGGAAAAGTTTGAAGATCAAATCTTATCAGAATCAGAGATTGATCAGTTTCATAAATTTTTGAAGCTTATAAAAGTGGCGAGGGCAAATGAAGGGCCAACCAAAATGGAGGGGGCTTAGCCTTTCTGCCCCAACTCATGACCTTAATTTAATATTCTGTTTTAATTGTATGACTTTCATTTTTAATTACCCAATCGACGTCATAGTTACGAGTTTGCGCTAAGTTCTCATACGTGCAATATGAATCTTGTTTTCGAATTATTTAAATGCATTAATGAGCTTCATTGGTAAGGCTGCAAACCTGAAGGCTTCAAATTCTGCCAGCGAGTGACACGTAGATATCCTACAAAAAATTATGACATTGAATATCTAGCATTATTGATTTTTACACCTAATGAAGATGGAAGACAGACGCTATATATCAAACGGTTGAGCAAGCAATATATTTGGTTGAATTATCCATAAGGTTGTTTTTTTGTTGTTGCTGTTTTTCGTTTAGTTTTTGATTTTCGATAAAACAAATGAGCATTGATTTTTTTATGTTATGTTATGGACAACTGAAAAACATCCCTAGAAAACTCAAAAGAACTTATCGATCGAAAAATCTGTTATTGTTTCGGCCATTATGTTTTAATGTCATATGGCTGAAAGGCGTTTGGGTTTAAACTGAGAATATAAGACTTCTGCTTACTTGGCTTATTCGAGAGCGGGTGTTCTGCCTAAAAAAACTTCTCTAATGTCAAAGCATCCTATTTTATTATGGAAAATCTCCGTACAAATTGAAAGTGTCTCACTCTTTAAACAAAGTGCTTCTTTTTCTTTACTGCTTCGACAAGACAAAATCTACTGACGATCTGACTGAATTCGTACAAATTGCATCGATATATACTCAAACTAAGTTTCAATAATTAGCAAGTTAACCGACAAGAGAGTGTGATGCTTGTGTCACCAATATCAGAATTTAATATTGTTTTGTGAATATTCATATTGAACATACAAAGGACACTAGAATTCATAAAATACACAGTTTTTTTCTAAGGGGAACATTTGAGGTGACAGCATATAAAAATGTCTATAAAATATTTAAAATGCCAATAAAATAATTATATTTTAATAATGTATATTAGGACAGTAACTTCTCTTTTAAAAAACGTTTCGTTGAATATGATAGACAAGAAAAATTTCATAACAGAAAGGAAGAGGCGAATTAATACCGTTCCCAAAGGTAAGTGAATGCAACGAATGCAACTGGAATTTGAAAAGTGTCCATAATGATATTTGTGTCGCTACACGTGTTTCGAGTCTAAAGTTGACTCTCTTCAGGTGAATAAACTTGTGACTTCAGATATCAAGATCCGTTTATGGTCACATAGCGACATAAATACCATCTGCTCCTCAACAGGATGTATAAAATCCAAGGATGAAACGATAATATTGAAGAAAGAGCAAATTGTCCAGCCATGGGAAGAATATATATAAGATCTTTTCTACGACAAGAGAGAGCAACAGATAATAGACAAAGATGAGGACGAACCGGAAATATTAAAGTCCGAAGTGGAAACTACAATCGCCAAACTGAACAGAAACAAAGCAGCTGGTCCAGACGACATTGTAATAAAGCTGCTGACTGCCCTAGAAGAATTCGGCATAGAGAAAATTACGGAAATAATAAATGAAATTTATAATAGTGGTATAATAGCAGACGACCTAAGCAAATCGATTTTCGTAGTACTGCCGAAGAAGCCAGGTGCAAACGAATGCGAACTCCACCGAACTATCATCTTAATGTCATATCACAAAATTGATCGTCCGAATTCTGATAAATAGAGCGAGAAGCAGAATCAGGCCATAGATAGGACAAGAACAGTGCGGGCTCGTCAAAAACACTGATTCAAGGAACGCCATATTTATGATTAGGATGATCTCCGAAAGGGCAGTACAAATAAAGAAATACTTGTACCTATGTTTATTCATTATGCAAAGGCATTCGACAAAATACGCCACAAAGAATTGATAGAGATACTCAGCAGCCTCGACATATAATTGGGAAAGACATAAGAGTGATTAAGAATCTCTACTGGCAGAAAACTGCCTACATACGGACAGGTAGCGAAGCCAGCCGATACACAAAGATAGAAAGGGGCGTAAAACAAGGGTGTGTCTTTTCACCGGGTCTGTTCAACTTGTACAGAGAGACTATTTTGAGGAAACTAAATGCTATGCCATCTATGTGTAATCAGAGGCCACAATTTGAATAACATACGGTACGCAAACAATACAGTGCTGATTGCAGACACGGAAAGGAAACTACAACACCTCCCACAGAAGATAGCTGAAGAGAGCGACAAAAAAGAAACACAAATAAAGTGCAAGAAATCCGAATGCATGGTCATCAGCAAAAAGAGCAGCCAAAAATGCTAAATACAGTTGGAGATACTAAAATCAAGCAGGTATAACATTTCAAATACCTGGGAAGTGTTCTAAAAGAGGACGGAAAGTGCAACTCACAGATCCGAAGGAGAATTGGCATGGCTAAGGATGCGTTCCAGAAGGTGAGTAGAGTATTAAGAGACAGGAAACTTTCACTAGAAACCAAGAAGTGAGTACTGGATTGCTATGTGATGTCACTTCTTCAATACTGCATTGAATGATAGACTATATCATCAAATATGCAGGAAACACTTGAAGCACCTGAAATGTGGTTCTACAGAAGGATACTGCGGATATCGTGTACAGAGCATGTGAGCAATGATGAGGTTTTGGAAAGGATGGAAACAGAAAGGAAATTAATATTGAGCATCAGAAAGAGACAACTAAAGTTCCTAGAACAAACAATGAGGAAGGAGGCCTTGGAGAATCTGATACTAACAGGCCAGATAGAGGGGAAAAGTGACAGAGGAAAGCATAAGAGGATAACATATTTGAAGAGCATAAGCAGGTGGATTATAGAACGTGGGTTGCATAGTGTAACAGGAGAAAGTGTGTTGAGAGCCACCAGGAATAGGGAGACGTCGAAGGCCATGATTACCTACGTCCTGAAATGACAAGGCACATAGAAGAAGAAGAAGAAAAAGAAGAAGAAGAAGAAGAAGAAGAAGAATATATCATACAGAAAGCAATTAATATTAATAATAATAATAGCAGCAACTAGCAGTATAGCCCGGCGTTGCTCTGGTGTAATGAAAGCTTTAAAACTAATCCATGGTCCTGGAGCTCAGACTTTTTGGACGTTGGCACGAAAGACTAAAAATCAATAGTTGTTTCTAGTTAAAGTGAAACCGTAGACTGAATGAAAAATGAATGATGTAAGTCAAATTTTGATTTCCTGGTATCGATATCAAATAAGTTTTTTTCGTCGTAAACTGAATTTTGAAGGCTAAATAAGTCCTCAGAGTAAATGGTATCATGGCTGAGACTAAGAACTACAATTATACCTACTTAGAGTCAAACCCGAAGCAAAAACTAAAATAAAAGGGCTGAAAAACTGATTTTGATCAAACCTGGTATATATCATCGATTTTCTGCACTATTGTAAGAAATGCAACCTTGAAACTTCTGAATATCGTTTCTTATGTCTTTGTCTATGAGTGTATCAAATTTGATTAAAATCGGACCACTCCTTCTATAACCCGATTTTTTCGATTATCGATTTTCGATATTTATCGGGGGTAGCTTGACACAAAACCTAGCTAAGAACACTCGCAGACGCTTATAGAACAATTGTGTAAATTTTCAAGAAAATCAATTCAGCCGTTTCGGAGTCTATAGGTAACGGACAGAGAGAGAGAGAGAGAGAGAGAGAGAGACAAAGTTCTATTTATAAATAAGTTTAGATTAGGCTAATACGAAATTGTATTAAAAAGTGTTCAATACAATTATATTGTAGAACTTTTGAATATTTTTCATTTGAAAACAAGTTATTTTGCAACCTCAGTTTCTACTTTCGGTGTCTTCAGGCAATTATATATATATATATATATATATATAATAACAATAACAACTACAATATATATAATCAAAAGCCAGATATTAAATGATTTTTGAGGTGAATTATCTGATGATGCATATGAAAAGACAGATAATTATGAAAAGACGTACATAGAGAGATAGACAAGTAAAAGGACATACATACATACATACATACATACATACATACATTTTTCCCTCGTGTACGCGCTCGGAAACCCACCTTAAGCCCGACCTTGTGTCACATACTGTCCCAGTGAAGTGCGTCTGAGTAAATACCCAGAGTTCAGTTCGAACTCGTGCTTGTCGAACTCTGTCTCCGAGTGAAGTTGGCTTCAGACAAGCCCTGTTTATGCGCAAAGGCTCGGTTGTGGAAAAATTGACAAGGGCGTGGTCCTGTGTACGCGGAGTTTGCGCCATTTTTATTTGCGTATACGAACTCGGAAACCCCACGTTAAAGCAAACCTTTTGTCACATCCGAACTCCTTGGGGAGAACTTAGCTAAATACCCAAATTTCCGCTCGAACTCGAAATTGTCAGTCAATCCCTCTGTCCTCGGGCAGATAACGACTTTGTCGAAGATCGGCCTACGGGCCGAAACTCGTCTGAGAAAAATAGACAAACTTACTGCCCGAATCCGCGTACGCGGTAGCTGGGAAAATTGTTATCATTGACCAGAGTGTATCTGCTCAGGTTCTTGACGTAAAACCAGACCTTGTACCACATCCCATTTCAGTGGCGAGACTTTGGGTAAATTCTGACAGCGTTCTGATACAGTGTTTATTAGAGTATCGTTGAAGTCAGTCATGTCATAATAATTTAATCGTTAGTAGGGAGAAATTGCTACATAAGAATTCAGCCTATAACTCTCGGGATATGGACTTATTGAACCACTCTTTAGATATACCTTCTTCAGAAAGGCAATCATGTATCTTCACAACTTACTTAGCTTATTTGCTCACAATAACTTTTGATTCTTTATCACCTTTTTTATTTTTGTTGTTATTTATTCAGTTTACTTTCCATTTTACTCTGCACCTCTTGTGTTCAGTGTGTCTTGAGAGTTCTAAACTTTCTGAGTCCTCTTTCTTAACTATGTTTCCCAGAAATTTAACTGCCTCTTTCTGAATGTAGTATAGGCTTCCTTATTTATGTATTTATTACAATTTAAAAACTCGAAGGAATCATTACCATCAAGTTACGAATATCCCAATATTAACAGTTATATTTAAAAGTTAACAGAATTACATATAAAATATATAGAATAATTATGTATATATTATTTTATTGATTTCAGTTTGAGAGTTGGTTTTCCGTGCACATCAACTTTTAAAAATCCAATTTTAAAATCTGAGAAATAGATATCAAATTGCTTTTATAACTTTTGTCTTAGGTCTTTTTATTGTTTTATTTTTTTACTAGTTTCGTGAGTCCAATTAGTTTTGTCCGAATGATAAAAAACTTAATATCTAGAACCTAATCTATATAAGACAACGTGATGGATAGTTTATTCTGACAGTTCGGAAACTGTATAGAACTATATTTAAATGCATCGACAATCACAAAATACAATCGTTTAAATGATATTCATCTTTTTTCGTAATTCATCATTCTGTCAAAAAAAAACGTGTTGGAAAACTTAACTTTTACAGTCACTTGCAAATAACATGAGGGTCTGGGTCTTAGACTTTTGGTGGCAACCGGTCGAGGAGAAAGAAAATGGTTAAGCTTTGTAAGCCCAGGAGAGGATAGTGCTTCTATGGCGGCAGTACAACCCTCATGGGTTACGCAATTGGGATAATGAAGAATTCTCTCATGGGCATGCCTAGAATAAGAAATATAGAGGCAGGCAGAGAGCCTTCCCAATCTCTGATCAAATTGTGTTAATAGATCATCCTTAAGGAACACTGTACAAAGACAAAGTTGGACATTATGTTAGTAATATCTATTGAGTCTAATACAAAATTAATCTTTCATACGTACACTTATTGACTGTTCACTTCTGAGATCTGTTGAATTAATATCGGCTTGAGGGTATGTGGGGTCCTTCTTTGAATGTTGAGCTTATTTTCGCAAGAATGTGAGGGATTATATTTTCGTGAGAATGTGAGGGACTTTAACTTCTTAACTTTAACTTTAAGTTTAACTTCTTGCATGTGGGTGTACATATAACTTCATAACATCTTGTTGTGTGTGCGCGTATATACTAAGTAAACCTGGTTGTTGACACCTTGTTTTATGCTGGCGCAGCAACTGACATCTCTACAAGGTCAATTCCGCACTTCTAGTCTGAATCTTAAATTTGATAAACTCTAGTGATGTTCAAAAGGTACATTAAACAAATCTTATCAGTCGAAATATTGACTGTTTGGCATGTTGACTTGAAGATGAAGTTTCTCCATTAAAATCTTTTTCAACTTCATTGGAACAATTCATACCTTCAAATGCCTTTTGTTTTTTTAGGAAAAATCAAAATATTTAAATTTTGTTCTGACTTGGAGGAGAAATACAAGTATCTATACTTTGTTTGGGCTTGGAATAGAAATGCAAACCTCTAAGACATGTTTTGACTTCGGGGAGAGATCCAAACCTCTAAACCTGGTTTTTGTTTGGAGAAGAAATCCAAAACTGTAAATCTTGTTTTGGCATAGAGGAGAAATCTCTACCACTAAAACATCCTTTGAATTTGAGGAAAAGTTAAAACCTCTAAATCATTTTTGAATTGGAGGAGAAATCTAAACCTCCAAGTCATGTTTTGACTTGAAGGAGAAATCCAAACCTCTAAAACTTGTTTGCTTGGAGGAGAAATCTAAATTTCTAAATCCTTTTTTGACTTGGAGAAGAAAGCCAAATATCTGAATCTTGTTTTGATTTGGAGGAAAGAGCAAAACTATAAATCTTGTTTGGGCTTAGAGGAAAAATTCAGACCTCTAAATAATTTATGACTTGGAGGAGAAATCTAAACCTCTAAATCTTGTTTTCACTCAGTCTGTGCAGTTTTTTCCTTGGCTAATATATATATACGTATCAGCTGCACCTTTCATTAAATCGTTCATGAGTCACATTTTTCCGTTATGACGAGTTGGATAAAATGTTAGTCAAAGATCATTTATCAAGGATCAGAGTCAGATATATGTTATATCTTCCTCTAAACCCGGTGCTGGGAATACCAACCGTATGTTATCACCTCCCTCATTACTATAAAGAGAGAAGTTTGCTATATATCGTCGCCAGCGTGATAAAAGATCATAGTAAGTGTCCGTTTTTTTCTCGTTGGTGTATTTTATGCGTATGATCATCCCACATTGAAACCAACCTTGTGTCACATTTTACAGTGGTGGTGTGGTGGATAATCATTGTTCCCAGACCCCTTACTAAAAGTCAGAGTGAAATATATGGTCTTTTTCTAAGCGTGGTTCCGGGAAGCCCAACCCTACGCCATCAGCCCCCGCATTGCTCTAAAGAGACAAGATTTGTAGATACTTGTGACAGCGGGACAAGAGTCGAAGAAAGTATGCATTTTTCTTGTTGGTCTATATGTATGCTTATGAACATCTTGCATTATAACTAACCTTGTGTCACAGTTTTCCATAGCAGCTACCAAATGTTTTATAAAAGATCAGAGTGATTTATGCTCCAAACGAAAATTATAGACGATCCACTTATCAATAATCAACATACGTGGATTATTTATTGCTTGTAACCAAGTATCATTAGATGATAATTGAAAAAGAAATATATGTTCAGTTATAACAAAGATTTAATACGGCATCAAGGAACTGGTTTCAGTAATTTTTTCTTTCAATCAATTTAGCTCACTCATAATTCATCAACTAAGATGTTGTTAGGATACGTTTTTCATATTAGTCAATGATGAACTCCTTAGTAATCATAGCTTAGAAGTAATCAGTCTAATAGTTGTCTTGTTTTTCAATTTGTATATTGATTTAGCCTTCAGAATTTACAACGGGCAGATATCGATCAAAGAATGACACGGACAAAGGTTCTTAAAAGACAGCTTCGTCCAATCTATGTACATTCTGGGGAATTATTAAACGTCATAGATATTTTCTTAAGGTTATTTATTGATGTCGGCGCCTTTTTTTTTCTAGTCTTCATATGTAATAGATATGGGCAAATATTTTGTAATTTAAGGTTTCTGCGCCTAAGTAACATGCATTTAAAATTTCGCAATCAGAGTAAACAATGTAGACGATGATAAACAAAACTGTTTACACGATTTGAATCTTCTGAACTGTTGTCCTCATCTCTATTTTTATAATCAGTTCACATCAAGCAAACCAGTACTGTCCCTGGTGCGCAGTATGTTAAAGTAAGGGAAGATCGGGAAAACGGAGAACAAGGTACAGGGGTCGTCGGAGAAACCATAAGCGAAATATGGGAAGGAAGGAGATAAAAGACGGTAATTGATATTGCATTTAAACGTTTGGAGATTGTAGCTATCAGAAGAGTAATCAAGAATCTCTACTGGCAGCAAACCGCCTGCATACGGAGAGGTAACAAATTCAGCAAATATACAAAGATAGAAAGGGGCGTAAGACAAAGATGTGTCTTTTCACTGAATCTGTTCAACTTGTACAGCGAGACTATTTTGAGGACCCTAGATGTTATGCCATGATTTGTAATAGGAGGCCACGATTTGAATAGCATACAGTACGCAGACAATGCAGTGCTGACATCAGACACGGAAAGGAAACTACAACACCTCCTACAGAATGTAATTGAAGAGAGTGACAAAAAAGGACTACAAATAAACTGCATGAAAACCGAATGCATGGTCATCAGCAAATAAAGCAGCCCAAAATGACAATTACAGGTTGGGGATATTAAAAGCAAGCAGGTATAAAAGTTTAAATGCCTGGGAAATATTCTAAGGGAAGACTTAAAGTGCAACTCAGAGATCCGAAGGTGAATTAGCATGGTGAAGGACGCATTCCAGAAGCTGAATAGAGTATTAAGAGACATGAAAATTTCACTAGAAACTAAGAAGAGAGTACTGAATTGCTATGAGATGAGAGTTCTTCAATGTGACAGTGAATGCTGGACAATCTCATTAAATATGAAGGAAAAACTAGAAGTAGCTGAAATGTGCTTCTACAGAAGGATGTTGGGGATATCATGGATCGAGCATATGAGCAATGATGAGGTTTTGGAAAGGATGGAAACGAAAAAGACAATTAATACTGAGCATCAGGAAGATACAACGAAATTTCCCGGGACATCCAATGAGGAAAGAAGAATTAGACAATATGTTACTAACAGGACAGATCGAGGAAAGAAGAGACAGAGGAAAGCAGCGGAGAGCATATTTGAAGGGCCTGAGCAGGTGCATGGCAGAACGAGGTTTGCGTGGTGTAACAGGAGAAAGCATGCTAAGAGCCACCAGGAAGACATGAAAGGCTATTTTCGCCTACGTCCTAAAAGGACAAGGCATATAGAAGAAGAAACTATCAAAGAAGCAAGTATACAAAAGGGATTTCTACAGGCGAAATGCACAAGAACAGACACTGATAGAGTGGAAGTTTCTGTTGCATTTGACAGTTTTGACTGTAAATGGGTGAGACCTAGTTACCAATCTAGTAGCACGTGTCTAGTAGCACGAGTAAATTTGTCTAGTCGCGGCACCATGGAGATAAGCTATTTCCAATGTAGGGTAGCTTAAATGTGGCACAAGGCCGTAAGTATGGAGAACACACTTAGGGTCGAACTCACAACTCAGTCATAATTCATCTAGCGCGATATGCTTGCCGTTACATCAATTTGAGAGGTGTGGGCTCAACTTGGTGTAACGGTTACCAAAATCATTCCAATCCCAAAATATATAGATAAACCATACAGATGCATTCTGGGAATTCTTCCGAGTGAATAAGATAGAACACTTTTCTCTCTCGTTCGCCATTTTTTATACTTTGGGTACGTCGATGTGGTGTAATAGTTAGCAAGCATGCCTTGTTAGAATCATTACAATTGAGTAGTGAGTTGGATTTTCACTAAGTGCCCCATACTTTTGGCCTTGTGCCACATCTAAGCTGCGCTTAGAAAATCATCAGATTTTTGTTCTTCTTATATTGAAGTAAGAACGTTACAATCAATTACCAGTATCACTTTTGTGTGCTTATAGCATTCTTACTTTGTTAACATTTCGCCTTGTTACTGTAGCTTTGCTTTTTATACATATATATATATATCAGACACGGAAAGGAGAATGCAGGACCTCCTACAGAAGGTAACAAAAGAAAATGAGAAAATAGGACTGAGCATAAACATAAATACAACTGAATATATGGTCATCAGCAAAAAGAAAACCCCGAAATGCCAACTACAGGTCGAGGAAACTAAAATACAACTACATATTTAAATACATGGGAAGCGCGCTGACAGAAGATGAAACGTACAATGTTGAGATCCAAAGACGCATTGGCATGGCCAAGGAGGCATTTCAAAAGCTAACCAGAGTACTGAAAGACAGGAAAATCTCATTGGAAACAAAGAAGAGAGTGCTGGAATGCTATGTGATGTCTGTCCTTTTGTATGACAGTGAATGTTGGACGATCTTCTCAAGGATGAAGAAAAGGTTTGAGGCAGCAGAAATATGGTTTTACAGAAGGATGCAGAGGTTGACTGAGCACGTGATTAACGACGAGGTGTCGGAGTGGATGGAAACGAGGAGAAAACTCATACTAATCATAAGGAAGAGACAGAACGAACTGCGCCGACGCGCGTGCGCTCTCTCTCTCTCTCTCTCTCTCTCTCTCTCTCTCTCTCCATGAGACTGATAGAAGATATAAATGTATATATATATTTGGAAGTCAGTCGATTCGGCAACCTTGGTTTCAGCCTTTTGGTATCGGTTTTAAAACTCCTGAAGATACCGAAAGTTTGAAAATAAGGTTGCGCAATTGACTGACTTCCAAATGAAAATATTTAAAATCTCTACATTATATATGTATTTAGCACTTTTTTAATACCACTGGTTTAATTTGATTCTGACCAGTAACTGGTGCATAATAATGACGTAATTATTTTATTGAATGACATGACAACTCTATACAGACAACAGTGACATGATCAGTGTAGATTTATATCTGTGTAAATGTCTATTTTTGACTTATAATTTTTTATCCAAAACGTTTTCTCATTTATGATATTCGTTCAGACGTTCTTTAGATAGAAAAGATATTCCTATTAAAACAACATTTTTGCTGTCTTTGTTTTTATTTTTCTACTTTTTTTGCGCATCAAGGTTCAAACATGTCTTAGTAACTGATTGCTATTTTTTGTACTGATTTCCGTTTTGAATAACTCATTTAGAACGGGCAATTTTAAAATCTGCTGTTTTCACACGCGAAAGAAACGTAAAAGTTGCTATATTTCTAACTGGACTAAATCAAAGGACTGCATCGATACAGAAACTACTTATATGCCTTTGATTTGAAAAATCATTATTTTAAAACGCATTTGTCCTTTACTGAATCGTAATCAGCAATCGATTTAACGTTTTGCTTTGTTTAGTTCCTTGAATGCATGATAAAGAATAACAACTGCTTCAAAGTAGCGGACATGATAAGAGGCCTTGGAATATATTGCCTAATGTAACACACACGCACACACACGCACACACGCATACACATACATATACATACACATACACACACGTGAATACAGTTAGTTAAGTGTCATAAGTTTAATAAATCATTTTTCGAAAGAAACATGACTGTGCAGATTTTCCCGCTGTGGGTTGCCATTAATTTCTGTGGTAGACTGGTTGCCACTCAGAGCTACAGAATCCTGCGATTTAACGCATAGTTAAGGGCCTTCAGTTCTCTCTAGGAACAATAAAGCAAGTCGTTGTCTTTATATCATAATGCAGTACTACCTACCTAGGCACCTACGTGTGCCACGCTTTTGCTGTAATGAATGAAATTAAACGTATTTTGTAAATGCAGCATATTTCTGGAGAAAATCATTGTCAAGGAAGAAAGAATAAGACAACACAGGGAGGCAACAAGAGAACGGCAGAGGAGAAGACGAGAACGATTACGAGTAGAAGAAAGACAATCCGTAAGCATAATAAAGAATGAATGCAAGCAACAAGGAATGATATGGACGAAAAAGAGAGAGAACTTTATATTTATGGTTGTTATTGCAATATTTTGATAAAGTTGTTAAATTCGAATATTTAATGATACAAAAGTGGGATTTCTATGGATATTGTATTGCCATAGAATTTGCCATGCGCTAATACAATCATTATCAAACGAATTAGGATTCATCAGCATATTAAAATAAAACTGTGAAATTACTGTTGCATACTAACCTATATACAGTAATGGTAAATACGTGGACATTATTGGAGTTAGGGAGAGGAAAGTGACTAGCAGTGTGGAAAGGAAAGTTCACTAGCAGTGTGGCTACTTCAAGCAGCGTGCGAGTCTTGTATTTCTTGATACACTACAAAATTTCGTTGTGGTGATTGCTCACGTAGTAACCTTTTAGGATTACAAAAATATTATTGCGTGACTGCTCGTATTTGGACCATTTAAAATAATCCCACGACTGAAAGAATAAAACTCAGTAGAAAAAGACAACATAGTATGAACAAGGCGAATTGGCATGGCGAATGACGCGTTCCAGAAGCTGAGTAGAGTATTAAGAAACAGGGAATTTTTGCTAGAAACAAAGAAAAGAGTACTGGATTGCTATGTGATCTGAATTCTTCGGAATGGCAGTGAATGTTGGATATTTTATTGAAGATGAAGGAAAAACTTGAAGCAAATGAAATGTGGCTCTACAGAAGGATTCTGCGGATATCCTGGATAGAGCATGTGAGCAATGATGAGGTTTTGGAAAGGATGGAAACGAAAAGGAAATTAATACTGAATATCAGGAAGAGACAGCTACAGTTCCTGGAAAATGCAATGAGGAAGAAGAGCTTGGAGAACCTGATACTAACAGGCCATGTAGTGGAAAGGAGAGACAGAGAAAAACAGAGTGTAACGTACTTGACTGGCCTGAGTAGGTGGATGACAGAACGAGGGTTGCGTGGTGTAAAAGGAGAAAACGTGCTAAAAGCCATCAGGGATAGGGAGACACGGAAGGCCATGATCGCCTTCGTCCCGAAAGGTCGAGGCACGTAGAAGTATGAACAAATAACATTAATATCATATACAACAAAAATACCAAAAGTTGGTTAAATGTATTGAATCAGTAATGTCTTTTTTAGAGTGCGCTTTATATTTTTTATCTAAACTTATTTATAAAAGAAACACTCTGTGTGTGTGTGTGTGTCTGTGTGTGTGTGTGTCTGTGTGTGTGTGCATCCGTTACCTATAAACTCCGAAACGGCTGAACCGATTTTCTTGAAAATTTACACAGTTGTACTATAAGCGTCTGCGAGTGTTCTTAGCTAGGTTTTGTGTCGAGGTACCCCCGATAAATATCGAAAAGCGATAATCGAAAAAATCGGGTTATAGAAGGAGTGGTCCGATTTTAATCAAATTTGATACACTCATAGATAAAGTCATAAGAAACGATATTTAGAAGTTTCAAGGTTGCAGTTCTTACAATAGTGCAGAAAATCGATAATATATATATATATATATATATATATATATATATATATATATATAAAAGGCTAGATGTTTGTGTGTGTGTCTGTTTATCTGTCTGTATGTCCTTTATACAAATCCACAATTTTTATCCGATTCTCACTAAACTTCACACAAATATTCTTTAGGCAGAGTTTGAGCTCCAAGACCATGAATTAGTTTTAAAGCTTTCATTACACCCGAGCAACGCCGGGCTATACTCCCAGTATAAAATAAACTGTATTGCTTACGTCTATGAGAAGAGTGAAAGGGGGTTAAATTTGTATTTGTGTGAAAGTCTGTATATGCATGCATGCATAGTAGTACCTTAGATAAATGAGATATATACACGAACCCTGTTTCTAATATGTTCCCCTCTGTCACGGATTCATATATACGTCATGTTTTCCTTTATGTACTGTGTCCACTCAAGGCGTGGTCGATCATGACCCTACAAGACGTCGTACTAGGCTGGTTTAACTGTTAAAAAAAAAGGAAAACAAGTTCTAACAACTCAAATGCGTGTCTCCACCAAAAATAACGATCTTTTTTATTTGCTTGTTTTTTATTTTTTATTAAATTTCATCCCAACCAAGGAGATAATGGCGCTAAGATGTAAGGGTTTGTTTGGAATTAATGACAATGAGAAGATTTTAGTGAAAAGAAAGGATAATATTAAAACAACGTTCAGTAAGATAGAACATGACGATTGACGTTGCATTTAAATTTTTGAAGGTAATAGATGGCACGGAAGCCAGAAGCTGGATAAGACGAGAACTACGAGAAAATAAACAATTAGAAAATATTTACAGTTCAGTTAGTTAGTTAAGTGCCATACGTGATACACGTTAGGTGATTATGTCGCGAAAGATACATGACCGACTGGACAGAAGATTGTCCTGCAGTAGGTTGCCATTACCTTCTGTAGTAGACTGGTTGCAAGGCTATAGAACCCCATCTGTTTTGTTATTTAACCCATAACTGGAGGGAAGAGACGGATTAATACCCTTCCCTAAGGGTATTTGCGCGTAAGTGAACGCAGGGAATTCAACTGGAATTCGACATCGGCTCCCCGATTTCTCGATCAAAGTCGATATCCACTGCGCCACAATGCACATCCATTTAAAGTTACATCAAGCAAATTCAACAGTAAAACAACGAAATCTAGTGCTACTAATCGAGTAGTATGTTTTCTTTCTCTCTCTCTCTCTCTCTCTATATATATATATATATATATATATATGTGTGTGTGTGTGTGTGTGTGTGTGTGTGTGTGTGTGTGTGTGTGTCCACGTGAAGAAAACCAATTCTGCGTTCTACAGCATTTACTTTTTTTTTAAAGTGTTCAAAGCGTCATATATCATAGAGATTAATATAATTATAATTAAATTTGTTTTTTATTTAAAATATATTTAATTTACATTTACTACGTTTCGAGATTTCTTACCGCGGCATCAGGTAATTTCCCATTTTATTGCTGAAGTTTTATTTATAATTAAAAATTATTATTACTAAAGATTATTTGTCTATATTTTTTAGATGAGGTAGTATTTAAAGTATTTACATAATTCGGACTATTGTCCTCGTCTTTGTTGCCATTTGTGCGACGTTTCGGTCATTGTACGCTCCGGCATTCTTCAGGTGCTAAGAATTTCGAACCGAAACCTTTATTACAATCACTGGGATATATCATTCTCATTGCATAGAGCCTATTTTGACGGTCATCGTCTAAGTTACCTGTTCAGCTCTGTTGTAGCCTGGTACTGAACTCACAATTCTTTGGGTCAAGTCACAGGAACTAACCAACGTCTATATCCTTAAAGACAAGAACAACTGAATTTCTGGGACTTATAAACCTAATGTTCAGTAAACATTTCTTACCAGTGTTCATATTGTAATACCCCCACCAACAGAGGAGGACATGACAAAGGACCGTGTGTACGTCATTCCATGTAGCTGTGGAAAAAATATAAACGATAAACAGGCCGCCCCCTTAAGATAAAGCTACAAAATTATCGCAAGGACGTAGCACGAGGAGTGATAGAAAAACCAGGCGTAGCTGACCACATTTGGAGGGAAAAAAGGGGACCACCGTCCCTTATGGGATGAAATTGAAATAATAGATAGAGAATGCCACTGCAAAGTGCGTAAACTTAAGGAATCAGCACATATGATCGGCTAGAAAAATCTCCTAAGCCGACCAAGCATGAATACAATATGGGAACCAGTAATACGGAGTGCCAGAGAAAATCATTAGTGTTAAAATTGCAATATGAGCTCTGGTAAAAAATACTAGAGGATCATTAGTGTCAAAATTGCAATATGAATTCTGGTAAAAATACTAGAAAAAACCATTAGCATAAAAAATTACTGGAGAAAACAATTAACATCGAAAAAGGAAGGGGGGTCTGTAGAATCTAATACTCACAAGATGGATAGAAGGCAAAAAGGAGAGGAAAGCAACGCGAGACATTTTTGATAGGCTTGAGCAAATAAATGCCGGAGTGGGGTTTGGGAGAGATAAGTGAAAAAAATACTAAGAGCGACAAGGGACAGGGTCAAGTGAAAGTCTGTGGTCATCTCCGGCCCGAAGGGAAACGGCACATGAAGAAGAAGAATCTTTATTTTCACCGCTGACGCCAAAAAACAGCATTTTTAACCAAAATTCCAAGCGCGCTAGAAAGGCTTTAAAAATTTAATAAAATAATCTTAAAAAATTATTGCCTTTACTCTTAATAATAGCATAAACATTTTGACGATAAAAATTTATTTTATCAAATTTGGGGCTTTTTTTCATTATGATATTATCATTTTTAGCGAACTAGTTGAGTTAACTTTATTAAATTTTACGCGACAAAGATTTCTTTGATGTCAATTGAAAATGTTCTTTTTTTTCCTATAACGAATATTAACATCTTGAGAAAAGGACAATTGGCTTCTCAAGTGGCGGTTTCATGTTCTAACTGCCAAAACAAATGAAATTTGATCTGTGCCTGCTTCTGCGTCAAATGGAATTAGATCGGACGCAAAATATCGACAAAAAATAGCGTTGGTTCAATAGTAATCAAGCTTTTCATATATTTTTTTTTATTTCTTTTCTCATAGTTTCTAAAGTAGCACCGTGTTAAGGATGTCGTGTTTACAATTCTCTGTCACGAACTCCGGCAGAAACGATGTTTCTTAACGGACATTTATTTCAGTGAAAGAAAAAACGGCACTTCAAAGTTTTCATGGCGTATTCTGCTTTCAGATCAGAAGATCGATTCATAATCATCTTAGTTGGAAAATCTAATATCTTTAAACAAACAGTAGCTCATCAGAACTGATATACAGAATTTTGACTTTCTTTTTCTTTTATTTCTTCATTTTTATTTTAAAAAAATTATTGTAAAAAAAAGAAAGAATTAAAAAGAAATCAAACACCTGCACAATAGAAATAGAAATCAAAATAAAGAAAAAGAAAACCAACCAATCACAAACAAAACCAATCTTGCAAAATACCAAATCAGTCCGAGCTTCCTATAAATAATTAAAAAAAAACGGAAATGAACAGCAAGAAAAAAGCACAGGGGCACCATATTGGTGTCCTCACGAAACTTCGACGTCGGCATGAACCTGCTCAGTTAAAGTGACAAATTCTTTGCACTATTTATACTATAGTAATCTGCAGACAGATCCGTTTCGCTGCATTACAGCTCATCATTACGGCTTAGATTCCGTTCGCTTCCTAACCCAGGATTTAAACCCGACCGAATCGGCGTCAGTCGGCAATTCTACCCCTAGGCCACGAGCGTCTGGCAGAAGAAGGCAGGCTTTTTAGCGCGTATAAACACGCCTAATAGCTAGAGTGCTCCAATTCATTATGGAATATACATGAATCTGCTCAGTTAAAGTGACAAATTCTTTGCACTATATATATGGGCAGTAAACTTTCATTTAAACATGTTTCGTTAAAAATGAAATAAAAATGTATTTACAGTATTTACATTATTCGAACTATTGTCCTCATCTTTCTTGCCATTTGTACGACGTTTCGACCGTTGTACGCTCCGGATTCTTCAGGCGCTAGAAATTTCCAACCGAACTCTTTATTACGATCACTGGGGTATATGAACTCCATTTATTTACTAATAATGCCGCTTCTGGAAGTCATGAGTTATCTCCCTCTAACCCTGTAAGTTACTTGTTCACCCCTGCTGTAGCCTGGTATTGAACTGGCAACTCTTTGGGTCCAATCACAGGAACTAACCAACCTTTATATCTACTGGGCCATATATCCTTTAGAAAAATTGAATTTTTTGGACTTATAAACCTAATTAATGTCCAGTAACCCCTTTTTACCAGAGTTCATATTGTAATTTTTTAGGTTAATTGTTTTCTCTAGTATTTTTATGTTAATGGTTTTCTTTAATATTTTTTATCAGAGCTCATATTGCAATTTTTTGACATTAATGACTTTCTCTGGCACTCCGTATTACTGGTTCCCATATTGTGTTCATCTCTATGCTTGGTTGGCTGAGGAGATATGCGCTGATTCTTTTCGTAGTTTACGTAGTTTCCAGAGGCGTTCTCTGTCTATTACTTATACTTCATCCCATATGTCTCGCATTGCTTTCCTCTTCTTTTTTCTTCTATCCGTACTGTGAGTATTAGATTCTCCAGACCTTCCTTCCTTTTTCAATGTTGTTTTCTCCAGTAATTTTTATGCTAATGGTTTTCTCTAGTATTTTTACCAGAAATTATATTGCAATTTTAACACTATTAAATAATTTTGTCTGGCACTCCGTATTACTGTTTCCCTTATTGTATTCATGTTTGGTTGGCTTAGGAAATTTTTCTAGACTAGCATATGTGCTGATTCCATAAGTTTACGCAGTTTCCAGTGACGTTCTCTATCTATTATTTCAATTTCATCCCATAAGGGGCGGTGGTCCCCTTTTTTCCCTCCGAATGTGGTCAGCTACGCCTGATTTTTCTATCTCCCCTCTTGCTACGGCCTTACAATGTTTTGTAGCTTTATCTTAAGGGGGCGGCCTGTTTATCCTTTATATTTTTTCCACAGCTACATGGAATGGCGTACACACGGTCCTTAGTCATGTCCTCCTAGTATATTTGTTTTTCAATCAAAAATTTTTAAGGCTATTTTTAAGTAATGGGTTAATAAATATTTTTTATTGTACCATTATTATTAGATAGTGGACAGACGCTCACGCGATACCCAGCCGCACATCACGTGGTAGCTTTAATGAACTTACCTTTTCAAAAACACAAAAAACACAAAAATTGCATTACTGTCAAACTTGAAGGCATCATTACAACACCACAAAAATAACATCCTTGAAATGAAGTGGATGAAAGCACTTGGAATTATAAATTATAAAATATTTTTTACGCTCCTTATCTCCAGCAACAAGGAAACATGTCATACAGGAAAATTAAATAAAAAATTAATAAAATTTTCCTTGTGGGTCACTTTTGACGAAACATATATATATACAGCGAAACAGGCCTGTATGAAGATTATTTATTTATTTGTTATGCTCTCCCTAGTGATTAGGCAGCAATGTTTTATGTCAACACAAAATAAGATCATCTTTGATGGTGGATGTCTTTATGTTAACGTCCCTCTAACCTCTCTGAAGATGTCTCATGCAAGCCGAAAGCTTACAACCAGCATAATAAAAAATATCTAAATGCTGGACAATTTTTGTTTTTATTTTCACCTGAAATAAAAGCCAAAATACGATATTTAGAATGGCTCATGATTAAACATAATAGATATTCATTGTCTGTTATATATATTATAGCAATAAATAAATATGCATATAAATATATATGCTTATAACGAGGGGAGGGGAATTAAGTATATATATTTATATGTATATTAATTTTATCGCGTTACCCACTTTTTTTCTTCATTAATGTCGTTACTGTTCTTTTCATTTAATTCATTTTCCAGCGATTTTTCTCCTGATGAGATGTTGGACGAAAGATTTTTTGAAATTAACAATAAATTCCTTGTTTTTAATATAGTATATATATGTATGTGTTTATGTGTGGGGGGGGTGTATGTCATCGGTTTTGTCTCACACACACACACACACACACACACACACACACACACACATATATATATATATATATATATATATATATATATATGACGGACAAGGTATTATAGTATAAATGTATATTACACATGAACTATGAAATCATAGCAATTAAAGAAAAAATAGTAACATGTATTTAACTTTAAGTTTAATTAATTATACAGAAATACAAAATCATGAATGTCAGCATTACCAAAGGTACAATGTAAATAGTTATGAACATTTAATGTTGCAAATGTTCCTGGTATTGTGCAACTGTTTACATTGTACACCTGGTAAAGCTGGCATTCATGAGTTTATATATATATATATATATATATATATATATATATGTGTGTGTGTGTGTGTGTGTGTGTGTGTGTGTGTGTGTGTGTTTAATCATTTCACCCCGAGCAAGGCAGAATTGCCACTGATGTGCGGGGGGCTACATAACTGTAAAAAGATTAATTAGAAAAGAGTGAGGAGTACAAACTAGTTACAAAGGAGCAATAGAAAGCTGAGAATGCAGGTGCGATGACAGATACATAGGTGGAGAGAAAGGGAAGGTTATATGGGGGTGGGGAGAGAGCTAGTGTCCAGTGGTTAGTAGATGAGTATTGACTTTGCATTTAAAATTCTGGAGGTTGTAGCCGTCAGGAAAGCAAGAATATGGGAGCGAGTTCCACAGGTGGGAAGTGCGAGAGAAGAAGCTGCAGGAGTAGAATTGTCGTCTGCATTTGGCTAACCTGACTGTGAATGGGTGGGACCCAGTTGCCAGTCTGGTTGCACGAGTAAACACCTGTTGAGGAGGCACCAGTGACTTAAGTTCGTCCGAGCAGAAGCCATGAAAGTATTTATAGAACAGAGAAAGGGAGGCCACATTTCGACGATGGGGAAGTGGCTGCAGTCGAGCCGCCAGATCAGTACCTATCACATTACTGATTCTCCTCTGGAGCCTGTCAAGAACACTGAGGAGGACGGCAGGGGCGCCTGACCATAAATGGCAGCAGTACTCCATGCATGGACGGATGGTTGACTTGTATATATGCAGGATGGTTTCAGGCGGAAAAAACATCCCGGATCGACATAGTGACTCAACCTTCTTAGCAGTAGATTTTGCTATGGATTCAATATAGTGATTCCATTTGGGGACAGGGTAAGGCCGAGGAGGCGTAGTGTATTGCTCTCAGGGAGAATCGCTTGGTCTATGCTTGTGGAAGGCAGGAGAGGTTGCCTGTAATGGTTGACAGACAACAGCTTGGTCTTAGACGAATTGAAGTTGACAAGCCACTTCTTGCCCCAGTTCACCACAGAGTTAGCAGCGAGATTATGTTTGTCCGCCACGACAGGTTTCTTACTGGTGCGGGAGTATATTGTAGTGTCATCTGCGTAGATGCCTACTTGGGACTTGATCTAATCTGGGAGGTCGTTGATGAAAATAAGGAAGAGCGTCGGGCCCAGGATAGAGCCCTGTGGGACACCAGCATTCGTGTTGTAGGATGAAGAGGCACACCCATTCAAAACGACCTTCATTTTGCGGTTATTTAAAAAGATTGGATTAGGTCAAGCAGGCAACCGGTAATACCGTAACCCCGTAGCTTGCATAGGAGGCCAGAGTGCCAAACACTATCGAAAGCCTAGGAGATGCCCAGAGCAACCGCGCGTGCCTCGTCGGACTCATCAAGGGCCTGGAGTATGTACTCCGTTACGGTTGTTAGCAAGTCGGCCGTGGACCTGGCAAAGCGGAAGCCATATTGCCTGTCAGAGAAGAGTTTGTGGGCAGTGAGATGATGAACAATTTCAGCATTGATTATGGCCTCGAATACTTTCCCGAATATCGGTAGAAGACTGATAGGGCGATAGTTGGATGGGTCCGAGGGTTCACCACAATTCTTAAATACAGGAACGACTGAAGAGAACTTCCAGCATGCAGGAAAGCAGGAAGCAGAAAGGCAGTAGTTAAATAGTTTAGAGAGGACAGGGGAAAGTTAAGGAGCGCACCTCTTAAGGACTATCACCGGGATTCCATCCTCTCCACTCGCATTATGGGAGTCGAGTTTTGAAATTACTCGGGATACTACTGTCGGGGTAATATATACGTCGTGCAGTTTGGCCTCAGTTCTAATAGGGAAGTCGGATGGGTGTACTCCGGGCGAGTCAAATGTGGAGTTGGTTCAGAATCTGCGGGCAAAGCACTCAGCTTTGTCCGCAGATGACGTGAGAACCTCAAATTCATGGATTAAAGGAGGTATTGAGGATTTCCTATTGTTGAGCACTCGTTTGCAAATCCTCCAATAGTCCTGGGAGCCGAAATTGCGTCAGCTATGCGCTGTCGCATTCTCTCAGCAAACAACCGTTTGGCGTCATTTAAGGTTCTCTTGCACTCATTGCGAGCAGATATGAACAGGCGCCTATTGTGATCAGATGACTGTCTCCGGAATAGACGGAAGTAATGGTTCCTGTGGGCAATGGCGGCTGAGCAGGCCGGAGAGAACCACGGAGAGGAATGAGGTTTTAAGCAATACTTCCTGGTGGGTATGAAGGCATCAATGCCAGCTTTCACCCATGACGAGACCTCAGAGGCACAGTCATCAACTGATAGGTCGAACAATTTTCCCCAAGGGACGTCGCAGAGGAAATCGCGAAAGGCATCCCAGTCAGCTTTTTGGTAGAGGTAGGAGGTCCTATAGGTACGGGGCTCCTGGTGGGAGTGAGATTGGAAAGAAATACTGAGAGAGACTACAGAGTGGTCGGAGTTGCCGAGAGGGCAAAGCTGCGAGACTTGACAGGCGTCAGGCGCAGTGGTGAAATATCTAGTAGTGAGGAACGACCCGAGGGAGTGCTTGGGAAGCGAGTGGGGAAGTCCACCACTTACGTAAGGGATTGGAAAATAGCGAAGTTCATGGCGTGAATGCTCGCTGGATCAGTAACGGCGTTTTCAAGCCACTCAGAGTGATGGGCATTGAGGTCTCCAAATACAAATATGTGGGCGAATGGATGATAGGAAATAGCCTTATCTATGTCGTCAGCAATGCTATCTGGTAGGGAGCAGTCAGGAGTGGAGGGACAACGGTAAAGAAAGAATAGGTAACTAACCGAACTGAGGAGAGACAGGCGGAGACATGTATTAATGGTCAGTAGATTCGAGTGAAGTCACCCTAGCTATAGGGAGGTGTTCGATGACGTAGACAACCAGCCCATGCATGTGGACAGCGGAATCCTTCCTTAAGAGGGGAAGATAACCAGGGATGGAGAGGTCAGAGGAGGGAATAGCTGAGTTGAGGTTAGTTTCGCAGAGCGCAAGGATGTCAGGGGACTTTTCATGCAGGAACGCTTCTACACTAGGAAAGTTAGTACGAATGCCCCGGATATTAGTGAAATAAAGGTTACTGGGTTTAGGTGGTTTGAATTTAACTGGTTTAGGGTCGTTTCTGATTTGTTTCGTCATGTTTTTGTTTATAGAAAGGGACCTAGGGTAGAGGATACAGGCGGTCATTATCCACGATCTGTGCTGGGAGGGAAACTGGCTAGGGATGCAACAAGGTGTGGCCTCGGGGTTGCCCACCGAAAGCGCTTGCAGGGACACCTATCCATGCGCGACATGGCACTACACGAACCCCGATATTATACAACTGTTGATCAGAGCAGCCGTTCTTGACGCTACGCAAGAGTTAGGGCTCCTAACTACCAGTCGGAAGCAGCAACCAGGAAACTGCCAACCCGGTACCCTCACAGTGATGAGCCGTTGCCACCAACCGGCCAGATCGCAGGAAACTCGCGAAAGCACCAATACCAAGGTCTGAAGAGAGAGAAGAGAAAGCTGGAAACCACATCCTAAACAGGAAACAAGGGGCAAGCCTCTACTCCAGTTCAATAGACGTGTGTGTGTGTGTGTGTGTGTGTGTGTGTGTGTGTGTGTGTGTGTGTGTGTGTAAACTATATGCATATATATAAATATAAACTCATGAAATGCATATATATATATATATCCATTTCAAACATACTGATCACGGCGGTTAGTTATAAAAGTCCGGTCTACATTCGGTGAGCTGTTATCCGACTTTTCGAGTAATTTGCTTCTGCTGGCAGTTGATGCATTTGTGCGTGTTTGTAGACGATTTTCTCCGCGCCTGACCTGGATGTGTGTATACATGCAAGTGTACATAAAAACTGTTAAATTCAGGGATGTTAGAAATCAAAATAATGTTATGGTGCCTTCCCACGAAGAATGGACTTTTCCTCTTTTTATATGCAATTACCTGCGTGACTACCGGAGAGCAGTTAATAAAGGGCAGTTAACGGAAGCAGTTAATTAAAGGCAGTTGATGGCAGCTACTAGTCAAGCAATAATTAGCGTAATAATACTTTCGGACTTACTTATTTCTATATTACTTATTATTAACACTTCCTTGGAATATACTGTTTTGAACCTACCTTCTTGTTCCGTGTCTCACTTCCGGCACAAACCGGTCACTACAACACGCGGCGAAGTTTCGCCACAACTCCACAACAAATTGGCGACGAAGATCCACAAAATATAATTAGGAGAATGACCTTAGTGTCCTATTAAAAAGCATGAAACATATTTACGAAGAAACAAAACAGGCGGGGCTACACAATAGTGAAAAGGGCTGCAAGAAAGGCACCATTAATGAACGAGCGTTATACACTTGTTGTATATGATATTTGTAACCGAAAAAAAGCAACTCGGTAGCTGATTTGTCCAGACATATGCGCAAACATACGCTACGCTTTTTCTGATGTAATCAGTTCAAAAGTAGGTATCTATGGAGATGACCCCACCATTTATTCTCATCTTAATAGTAACACTGTCAAGGCTGACAAAGTAAATCTGGCTGTTGCTCTTGAAACGAACCTCCAATCAGTGGCCGACTGGGGCAGGAGATAACTTGTAAATTTGAATGCCTCCAAAACAAAACGAGTCTCCTTTAACCATCATAGAGAAATTTCCTACCTGCCATCAGTATGGCTGATGCTAGTCTCCTGGATAGCAACACTTCGCCTCACCTTTTCAACCAACTTGAAGTGGAACGACTACATCGAATCTATAGCTGCCTCTACTGCTAGTAAGGTTGGTTCTCTGTGTAGGCCCAGAAAGTTTTTCTCGTCAGAATTCATGTTGCACACTTATAAATCTACCATTCGTCCGCGCATTGAAAACTGTTGCCATATCTGGTTGGGTACTTCTGCTATTCATCTCGAGGTTCTCGACAAAATCCAACGAAGGATCGGCGATATCACCGATTTCTTCCCTCACTGTAACCCCCTGCTCACTAGTGGCGGCTCCGCCTTGCTTATGATTAAAAGATTAGAAATTAAAAAAGAAGACCTCCATCTGACTGCACGCAACTAATTTCTCTAGATTTAATCTTGTCAAATGTCTAATGTATAATTTAGAAATGGGTTCGGATTAGCTAACATAATGTTACTGTTAAAATACAATCCAATGAGCAAATTCAGACCTTAACAATTAGAACCCACCATGTCATGTACACAGCATCAAATCATTCACATATCATTCGTATTCTTTTGAAGTGGCGGAAGTTCCACTCAGACAGGTTCTTCCCCAGAACTGTAACTTAATGGAACAGACTCCCGAGAGGATGCTTTCCCGACCACAGCAACATTAATCACTCTAGATCTTGAGTCAATCGTTTTCTGTCCGAAATATCCTCATAATATACACCTCTTCGTCATTCTTTTACGCTCTTACAACGATCTTATTCCGCAACCCTTTAGCTTGAGTGGCTCTTGTGTATTGATTTGATTTTATAATACATTTAAAGTAAAGATAGTTTGTTTCATATTTGTAGAAGATCTTGGAAATCCTTTGCAAATCATAAGAGCTATAACGGATCATAATTGGTATTTATTTTTAATCATGTAGCGCATATAGTATTGTTCACCCTGTACAGGGCCCAAGATCCACTCAAGCTAGGTGGTAAAGAGTAAGAGGTAAGTGCACATTATAAGGATATGGGGGAAAGATAAAGGTTACCCCTAGACTTAAACAGATTAAGTTTGCGGTGATCGGAGAAGCATTCTCGGTTGCAAAGAGTAGCTCCGTTGTTCTCGGAGGGAAAAAACTGTTTGAGTGTTACTTAGATCTCACCAAAAACTACTAAGGGAATGAGGATGCTTTGCTAAAACTTTCGTGGCATGGTGGGTCTTAGACGTGACGGTTAGAACTAAGGAATGAAGCTCGTCTGAGCACTTTCCATGGAAGTAACGAGAGAACAGTGAGTAGCATGTAAATTTTCGTCTGCTAAAATACAATGGAGAATCTGTAACGTGATCGATCCTGACTTGGCGGACCGGCTGCAACCACTCTCTCACCGGCGTGACGTTGCTTCCCTGTGCCTCTTCTATAAGTACTTTCACGGCTTCTGCTCCGATGAACTTAGGCGATTGGGGACCACTCGCGGAGCCAAAGGGAAGAAGTTGACTCAACCCACCCAGGGTGAATGTCGCTACAAGTACAATTAAGTACAATCATGTCGCATGCACGTATGTAAATTTTGAGCATTGCTGGAGATTGAACTCGTAACTCAGAATGAACCCGATGAATGCAGTCAGGCAGTGGGAGTTAAGGTTAGGGTAGTCAGGTAGTGAGTGTATAATGTAGTTTCACTCAGATGACGGAATTCTTTAGTTCATCTGTTTTTTTAATCAGAGTCTTCCAGATTTTTTACTCTCAGTAATAAATAGATTAATCATCACTCCTTCATACTCAGCCTAAGAGCTTTTCAGCCCACTCTTGTGAAATAATGTTCACCAGAGTGCTATGCGATACTGACTTGGGTAGTATCGTTGCTTCGGTTTTGGTTACGTTAGATTACAGTTGGCTATAATAAATAGAAAAGAACACGTAATCCGGAATTTAAATTTGGCTCTTCCAAAGCAGAGAAGAGGTTAGTGAATATCTTTGCAACATTATCTATGCAAATATAGACAGTCATATCAGTATGCGTGTTCTTTGACAGTCTTAATTTGTTCTCACACTGACCAGAGATCACGACAAGAAAACAATTTCTAGCATATTCTTGAAACATTCTAACGACATATACAGAAAAACAGCAGTTGAAACCCTTTATCTTGTAACATAGGAAACCAAATATTTTATCTTGTATCATGGGTACCCAATAACGTTTCGACAAACTGTTATGCATCGATTTTTTTACAACTGTTTGTGGATTATTTAAAACTGAAACATATTTTGGATTGTAAGATTTTTTCTGCATGTGAATATTGGATTAACTATTTCTATAACAAAGATTACATTTTTAGATACCCGTCTGATTATTCAACCCATATTTAGAGGAAGAAGATAGAGTCATTCTTTTCCAAAGTGTATTTGAGCATAAGTGAATGTAACGCGCCCGACTGAAATTCGAACTCGGCTCTCCGAATTCTTATTCGAACGAACGGTCATCGGTGGTGTAAGCAAAATCAGGAAGTTGTTCAAATTTTGGCCAAGGGTACTATGTTCGCTTTAAGGCCATTGAAGAAACTGAAAGGTCTGCCTTTTTTCTCATCCAATTGTGGGTTAAACAAATCTCTAGCTCTAGGTGGCAACCAGTATATGAGAAGACTATTATGAATCCAAAATAGCGTGAAGCGGCAACAGAAAAGCAGTCCACTATCTTTCCCATGAGGTCTTGGGGATTTGTTGATAAAGCACATACGCTACGAATTGCTAACTTCTATCACCGAAGTTAAGAAACGTTGAGCCTGTTCAAAACCTAGATAGGTGACCGCTTGAGACTGCCATGTACTGCAAGTTTAGAATGCGGATGGTGCAATGGATAACAGCTTGGAATTAGAAATTGGGGAGCCGAGTTTGAATTCTAGTCGGGTTCGTTATATTCTCTTACGTTTCATTGGGAAAGATAGGAATCAACCTCTTCCCCCAAGCTATGAGCTAATTATTAGGACTTGTATCAGTAAACCAAGCGTGTCTCCCTGAAAGCAATATACTGCGACTTTTCGGCCTTACCCTATCTTCCGATCTCAAGTGGAATCGTTACATTGAGTCAATAGCTAAATCCACTGCTAGGAAGGTTGTGTCACTGTGTCGGGCCAGGAAGTGTTTTTACGCCTGAATCCATCTTGCACAACCATGCGTTCGTCCATAGAATACCGCTGTTATATATGGACAGGCGCCCTGCTGTTCATTTCAGTGTTCACGGCAGGCTCCAAAGGAGAATCTGTAATGTGATAGGTCCCGACTTGGGTGCTCCAGCCACTTTCTCACCGGTGGGATGTGGCTTCCCTCTGTCTATTCTACAAATGTTTTCATGGCTTCTGCTCCGAGGAACTTAAGCCACTAGTGCCCCCCGCCACAAGAATTTACTCGTACAACCGGATTGGCAACAAGGTCCCACCCATTTACAGTTAGATCCACCAAATGCAGCTGACAATTCTACCCCATTAGTTTCTTGTCTTTCACTTTCAGCCTGTGAAACTCCCTTCCATATGCTTGCTTTCCTGACGGCTACAACCTCCAGAAATTTAAATGCAAGGTCAATACCCATCTCTTATCCACTTGACTCCAGTTCTTTCCACATCACCCTGTATATCTTGTTCTTGTTCTTTTTCTCTACCTTTACAACTGTGCCCATCCTTTTCTTGCCCTTTCTCTGACACCTCCTGGAACTGGTCCGTCTTTCTCTTCACTCTCCTCTTGTTTACACCTTTACTCTTATGTAGCCCCCTGCGCGTCAGTGGCGGTACCGCCTTGCTTGGGGGTGAAACGATTAATAAACAAACAAATCATTCAAATCTCTAAAATATTCTTACAACGCAAAACTATTTTCTGGCTTTAAATAAACTTCAAATGATTGATCGGTCGTAAAAAAAAAAAAAAAACAAAAAACAAATCAGTTCTTAGCTCCAACTTGACACAGTGAGAACAAATCGCGAGGCATAAGGAAATAGATATTTTTGTTTCAAATGAATGGCGTGTCATTGATTATGAATAAAATCCTATTATAATTGTGCTTGTCCATTCCTCCTTTAGTTTGCATGACCGTTACGTTCTGCTGATACCTCATAAATTCCGTTTTGGGAAAATGGAAAAACGCATTACTCGATTTCCGTGAAGAAAGAAAGAAAGAAAGAAAGAAAGAAAGAAAGAAATGATGTTTAATGTCTGTTAAGTGAAATGAAAAAGTTAGCAATTTCAAATCTTTTCATTTGTACTCCCTTACTTCTTAAAATAACGACCTGTCTTCATGTTTATGATATGCTATTGCTATATTTTGTTAAAGTTGTTAAACTGAAATACTTAACGATGTAATAGTGGCATTTCTATGGATATTTTATTGTCGTAGATCTCACCATCAGCTTATTCAATAATTAACTGTGAGATTAAGATTCATTAGAAATTTCAAATAGGAAAATTGCCAAGGGTTAAAACTAGTAAAAACTGAATAGCTGTATTTTTCTTACTTTATTTGTCTTTAAATAATCATAGTTCACTTTGAAGGTAGTCAGTAGAGAAAATTTGAAAGCTATTTTTATAGGTAGACTGATTTTAACTAAAATAAAGTTATTTTCCTTTCTGGACAATGTCGACATTAATGTGTTTTTCTTCTGGAAATGAAAACTGATGTTGATGCAATATTAGAGAGTATTTAAGAATATTTTAAGAATATTTTTCTTTTGTCTTCATGAAAATAGAACCCGAAAAATTAATAAAATTTATATGGGGATTTGTTCAGTCGCAGATAGATAGATAGATAGATAGATAGATAGATAGATAGATAGATAGATAGATAGATAGATAGATAAAAAGAAACAAACAAACAACAAATGCACTTTTTACACTATTCGGACTATAGTCTTCATCTTTGTTGCTATTTGTACGATGTTTCAGCCGTTACACGCTCCGGCCTTCTTCAGGTGCTAGGAATTTCGAACCAAACCCTTTATTAGAAACACTGGGGTATATCATTCTCATTCCTTGCGTAGAGAAATTCATTTGTTCTTTTCCTTAAGGACACATGGTTCCAGTCGATATAAACGTTGCTTAGTTCCTGTGACTTGACCCAAAAGAGTTGTGAGTTCAATAACAGGCTACGGCAGTGGTGAACAAGTAACATAGAGGGTTAGAGGGAGATAACTCATGACTACCAAAAGAGGCTCTACGCAAAGAATGAACATGATATACCCTGGTGATTGTGTGGATGAAATATTTCAACCACAGAAAAATTATTCTTTCATAATTATACTTTTTGGTTCAGATTTTAGTGCGCATTTCTTTCTTCGTAAATACGAATCAGCCAATTGAAGAAAACACCATTTTCAGAATTTCCTGATGTTTTTCTAATGCGTTTTGTGCATTTGAGCATAAGGCTGATTATTCAACGCACAGACATGCCTTACCACAACACGTTTTTAGGTACACTCGAAATATTTGTCTTCATTCTTATCTTTTAATAGTCGTCCTGAGATTATTTTCATATTTTTTTCAAAACCCATTGAGGATCACAAGTATAATCCAATAGAAGACTAATTTTAACCAAGATAATAGAAAACAGGAAGGAAGGAAGGAAGGAAGGAAGGAAGGAAGGAAGGAAGGAAGGAAGGAAGGAAGGAAGGAAGGAACAAAAAAAAGTCTAAGATGGCTGGTAAGCAAGATAATGGTGAATTTTTCTTCCTTCCTTCCTGTTTATTATTATCTTCGTTAAAATTAGTCTTTATTGGATTATATTTGTGATTCTCAATGGGTTTTGAAAAAATATTGTTCTTTCCTGTATTAGTTTGGGATGAAGGTTTCAATCCTGACCCTCTTTTAGGTAGTATGGAATCTTAAAACCATTGTTATGCCATTGTTGTCTCTCCTTTGCGTGTGCTATCTCTTTTCGTTGTTCCAGCTGTTGGTCGTCCTCGAGTGACACGATTTTTGTTATTTGATATAAATCTTTGTGAATCTCTAGCGCCAGTTCACAATGTTCAAAGGAAGATCGCTCTCTCGGTTGTGGCTTCAGAATAAACCGTGCAGAGAGTTATTCCTCTAATGAGGCCGCTTGTTTACCGTGGGTGACAACCCGTAATAACTGGGGACGGGATCTTGTTGGTTGAGGGTTTCAGGAGTCAGGGTTAATATTTCCGATTCCCAATACACCACTTTAGCCTTTACTTAGACTAGACGGGCGGTCGGAGAGGTCCGATTCTAACAACCAGTTGATCACGCCAAGCACTAGCACCTATAACTATATCAATTTATGAAGTACTTTATGAGAAAAAAACAATGCCCAAAATATACACCGAGATAAAATACCATCTCTGTTCAATTTATGTGCGTTAAAAGGTGAAAGCTGAGGGTCAATCGGTTTGATTAGATCTAGACTTGAACATGGATATAAACATACAAGTTTGTACCATTAACACTTGAGAAATGTAACAAATGGTTTAACGGGTGTTCACAATCTCTCTCTAATACGAGTACACTGATTTGTGTAGCTCTGACCTGTCAAGATGACTGGGTTTCCTTCTTGACACGTCTCAATGTCGGGATCCGATGTTGGTGGGGAGCACAGGCATCAATTTTACTACATCAAAATTATGAATAATAAAAAAAAAACAATCAAATGATATTTTTCAGATAGTTAAGTGCCATACGTGATACACGCTTGGGCGATCATGTCTCGCAAAAGACATGGCTGACAAAGTAGAAGATTTTCCGGCAGTAGGTTGTCATTACTTTCTGTGGTAGGCTACAGAACCCAATCTATCCTGTTATTTAACCCATAACTGGAGGGAAGAGACGGATTAATACTTTTCCCAAGGGTATTTGTGCGTAAGTGAATGCAAGGAATTCAGTTGGAATTCGAACTCGGCTTCCTAATTTCTCGTTCCGAGTCGATATCCACTGCACCACAACGTACATCCTGCATTTTTCAGACACTGATTCTAAAAAAAGTATTAACTTTCAAAGATTTCTCGTGCTCGCGTCCCAAGATGAACGCCTACAGCAAAACTTCCTTTGAAAAAGTGGTATCCAGTAAGATTCACCCCAAAACAGTTAAGAAATCGAGAAACGGCAATATTTGCTAATAGAAATTAAAAATAGGAAACACGCCTAAAGTTTAGTCAAAATGAAAACTTTTCATGCTCTCAAAATAAAACCCTTCCCCCATAAAAGGGAGTCATTAGAAGTAGAGTGTTGTATCTGGTCACACCTGAGGTAATCATATCTGCCTTAGGAAACCAGGGGGTCAGTGAATCGTGATAAATGGGAAAGGAGAAACCATAACAACATATCCTTACTTTTGTCACACCTCAAATTCATAGAAAAATAAAAGTCGATACAGACGTTGGTTGGTTGGTTTTATTGACTTAACCCAAAGAGTTGTGATTTCAGTACCAGGACACAGCAGTGGTGAACAAAAAACAATAAATAATAGACAAATAAGATTTAAGTTAAAAGGAGATAACTACAGAGCTACCAAAAGTGGCTTCTCACATGGAATGAGAATGATATATACCTCAGTGATCGTCATAAAGGGTTCGGTTTTAAACTAATAGCACTTGAAGAAGGTATGAGCGTGCAACGACTAAAACGTCGTATAATATGGTAATAAGAGTTAAGACATTAGTCCGAACAATGTCAATACAAAAAGTTGGATACAATATTGGGCCAGTGGAACAATATATCCCTAATCCTCTAAGATGATTCAATTGCTAAAAATCTGGAAATCATAGAGATAGCTGCAGGAGTCTTTTAACATGTAGATAATGTGGCAAGAGGTATTCAGACAAACACGGAAGAAGAATGCCATTATTAAGTACGATGTGCTAATTGCCAGGAAAACAATCCAGCAAGCTCAAGTTCATGCGACTTCTCAAAAAAGAAAAACGAAAGAGACGATGTGAATCATAAACGAAATGCCTTATTCGTAGAAGCAAGGCTAGTAGAATGCTACATGAAAGGTCTTTTCTATGCAAAAATAACGCCAAAAGGGGTCACAAAGAATGTGTGAACCAAATGAATGGCCCAATTCCAAAACTACATAAAAAATACATATACTCCAAGGAAATAGTACAAACTGAACCACAAAAGAAGGCCAATGAAAGAATTTAAATAATAAATAAAAGAAAAAAAAACAAATAGAAACACACAACACTCCTCCAAAAATATAAAATCTCCTACATGGCAAAGGTCACCATTTTGGTGATTACTCATGCAATAACCCTTTAGGGTTACAACAAAAATGAAACCCAGTAAGGATGAATCTGCCATTGAATTCGCACACGAATTTGAAATAAGTAACTCTCTACCTTTCTTCGACATCTTAATAATACGCAGCAATAAGAAATTAGATTTTAAAGTTTATCGTAAACCCATGAACAAAAACGATCTATTCCCACTACAATCAAAGAATAAAATCTGGAATAATCATAGGATTCTACCTCTGGGTTCTTAATATATATAACCCGGAATACCTAAATTATGATAAATATATTGAGAAAACAAACAAATCTTATTCATTATCCACAGAATTTTATCCTCAACGCTAAAAAACGAGCTTACAAAATTCACAAATCCCAGAAACTGACATCAGCAATAACGCTTCTAACAAAAATTACACAAAAATCCTTCCCTACAACTCTACTAAACTTGCAAACAAATTAGTCATCCCTAATACTAGGATCGTTACCACAATCTCTAAGACAATTGAAGATATAATTAGGAAGAAATATAGACCCAATACCAATTCGAATACCAATATTTATCAAAATGTTGATGTGGTTGAGACATTGCGAGATCTAAAATTTTACATCTATGAACAAAGCATCGTTCTCGTATTGCATGAAGACGATGCTGGTGATAACTTTCATTTCGCTAATGTGAAGCTAATTAGAAAAAGAACTTAATTCCTTAAATATAAAATACTTTTAAAATTTAATATTATTATGTTTAAATATAAACACCTAAAACATTGCATTACATCGCCATCTTTCTTTGAATCAGTTTATGTCTATCTAATACAAAAAAATATTTACTTTAGAGATCACCCATAGGTGAAGACATTAGAAATTCCACTATATAGACATACATACTCAATCACGATTACACAATACGATCTTATGCCCGCTTAGACATATAATAATCTTCACAAACTTTACATATAGAATTATCTATGGTCTTAATGCATGTAATACGTGGCCGACTAATAGGAATTGACCCTAACAAAATTGTTAATACCAGAGTTTCTGTGTTTTTATCTGTTTCTCTCAATCTCTGACGGTACTCCACTAAAAGTGAGACATGCTAGATTGATACACGTTTATTATGGGTTTTTTTTTATCATCCTGTCTGATTCTGGTCCATATCTGATATGCATTTAATCTCTTCTGATCTCAAATGGAACCGCTACATCGAATCCATAACTAAATCCACTGCTAAGAAGGTTAGGTCACTGTGTCGATCCAGGACGTTCTTTCCACCTGAATCCCTCCTGCATATATACAAGTCTACCATTCGACCCTGCATGGATTACTGCTGCCATTTATGGTCAGACGCCCCTGCCGCTCACCTCAGTGTTCTCGACAGGCTCCAAACGAGAGTTAGTAACGTGATAGGTGCTGACTTGGCGGCTCGACTACAGCCACTTCCCCACCGACGAGATGTGGCCCCCCTTTGTCTGTTCTATGAGTACTTTCATGGCTTCTGCTCAAATGAACTTAAGTCACTGGTGCCTCCTCAACAGGTGTTTACTCATGCAACCAGAATGGCAGCTGGGTCCCACCCATTTACAGTTAGGTTAGCCAAATGCAGACGACAATTCTACTCCTGCAGCTTCATCTCTCGCACTTCCCGCCTGTGGAACTCGCTCCCATATTCTTGTTTTCCTGACGGCTACAACCTTCAGAAATTTAAATGCATCTACTAACCACTTGACTCTAGCCCTTCCCCCACCCCGTATATCCTTCCCTTTCTCTCCCCCCCCCTTGCAACTGTCATCACACCTGCATTTTTATATTTCAATCACTTCTTCCTAATTGGTTTGTAATCCTCTTCTCCTTCCTCTAATTAATTTTCTTTCAGTTATGTAGCCCCCACACATCAGTGGCATTTACGCCTTGCCCGGGGTGAAATGATTAAAAAACAAAATCTTTTTCTCTGATTACCGTGTTGAACGCTCGTTCGGTGCGGTTACAAAATAGAACACTCTCAACTGCTGGCGTATTTATATTTCGTAAAAATATTACATGCTATGACATTTGCCTTTCTCTTACGTGCGCCAATAGTGGGTGAATTACTGACAAATTGGTCGGGTTTCAGTCTCGGCTTGAGGCATACGGTTAATCTCGCCAAACAGAAGAGCTGTGATACAGCAAAACTGGCCTGTTTGCGGATGTTTTATACAGGGTGTCCATAAAGTCCCTGTGCAATTTAAATTGATAACTATTTTTATTTGGGATAGAAATAATCTTTAAACTTGAAAGATAATACAGTATTTCAACAAGATGGAACTCCTTGTCACTTTGCGTGTTAGACAGTTTCTAAATCAGAAATTTCCAAACAGATTGATGGGAAGGAGTGGACCATTTTATTGGCCTCCACTTCGCCTGATTTAACTCCATTAGATTTTTTATGGGGAAATGTGAAAACACTTGTGTATGCAACCAAACCTAATTCATTAGAAGATTTGAACGCTAATGTGATTTCAGGCATTACTGTAAATCAGTTGGCAAATGTTTTCCTTGAACTGCAAAGTCGTATTACCCTTTGTATTGCTAATGATGGAAGACATGTTGAAACTGAAATAAAATTTCAGTAAAACCTAAAAAAATATAGATTTATTTCTTTCTGATCCTTTTTACAAATTATTTCTATCGCAAATACAAATAAAGTTATAAATTTTTTAAGTGCACACGAACTTAATGGACACCCTGAATATATTGTTTATATGATTTTAAGTTTTTACTTCCTTTTCTTTGTTTTTTTTTTCATTTAGCTTACGATCAAATACCGGTTCATTTCTTATCACCAAAATTAAGCAACGTAGAACCTGTTCATTACTCAGATGGGTGACCGCTGAGAAATACCAAATACTGTAAGTTATGTCGGCGGTGGCTACAATCTCGCTACTTGTACTAACAGAAAACCCTTTTATGGAAAATATTTCTAAACAGAGACATTACAAGACCTTCACACCGCCTCACTATATGGGAGTGAAAAATCAAAGTAAATATTTTAATTTGCGTTTCGAAAACAAGAATAAGTGACTGCTTGAACGCTTAAAAATACGGAAAAGAAAATTTGAATAGTGAAAATCATATTAGGACGAATACTTTTTTTTTCAAAACAGTAAATCGATAATTTTTCTCATGAGTAAATAGAGCGTAGTTCTTGCAATTAGTAATTCAGATGGGCCAGTTTTTCACCTTGCCGAATAAAACCAAAAGAAAATGAATTTTCTTTCTTATTTTCTCTTCTGAAATGCTTCATGCAAATGTCTCAACAATTTTCAATTGGTGCCTTTACTTTATATTTTTGTATTTAATTTTGCCTTACGTCCATAGAAGCACATTTGCTTTGGTGTCGGAATTACTTTTCAATCCATACGGACACTATAATTTTCGTCTTTTATTGAACAAGAGGCCCTGCAATTTGAAAAAAATATTCGTCTGTAACTTTGTGTGAAGTTTAGCGGGAAAATATATTACTAGAGATCTTTACGAGTGAATAAAATGGCAAAGATTCTTTCTTACGCATCTTAAATTAACGAAGTTAAGAATATTGTATTTTCAATTTCCATGGTAAATATGCGTTCCTTCTTCCGAAGCAATGACAGTAAAGTAAGTAAATTATTTTATAGATGTTTAATAAACGCGAGAAATCCGGGCATAACACGTTGAAACATAGGTCCGCGTCCGATTGCTGAAGTTGAACCTGGTCGTTACCAAAATGGGTGGCTGATTGAGAATAATAAGTGTTGTAAGCATGGATGAACAATGGCAGTGAATTAATCCATTTTCTCACCTCAACAACGGAAAAAATTGCAAGACAGACTAGCAACCAGTGTACCGCAGTCTACCAAATGTGATTTGTCTCCCTTTGATTGAGATAAGTCACGTGGGTTATTTAGTGACGTCATAAGGCTGCTTAGTGACATTGAAATGTATTTATTTAGTAAACTTTATACATATCTTTGTAATTGCTTTTTAATCATTTCACCCTAAGCAAGGCGTTAACACCACTGATATGCATGAGGTTACATGAGAGAGTTGAAGTATTAGGCAGGAGGAGAGTGAAGACAAAGACGAACCAGCTACAGGAGGTGAAAGAGAAAGGGCAAGAGGAGGTGAACACAGGAGTGAAGACAGTTGCGAAGGTAGAGAAAAAGGAAAAGAACAAGATACGCGTAGTGATGTAGAAAGGGCTGGAGATGGGTATTGACTTTGCATTTAAATTCCTGGAGGTTGTAGCCGTCAGGAAAGCAAGTATATGGGAGGAAGTTCCACAGGCGGGAAGCGCGAGAAAAGAAACTGGTGGAATAGAATTGTCGCCTGCCTTTGATTGATCTAACTGTAAAAGGGTGAGATCTTGTTGCCAGTCTGGTTGCCCGAGTACATTCTTGTGGGGGGAGCACCAGTGATCCAAGTTCGTCTTCTGTTAGGCTCAACGATGAAGAACGTTCACGCAGACTTTCCACTACGGATGACGACCACATCAAGGCACTTACTGAGATTAACTTGCATTACACAACGTGGAATGGGAAAAAACACTAAATTTATCAAAATATATTTCAGTGAAAAGAATCTTTTGGTTCTCATTTCTCTCTGTGATCTGATGTATAAACGCAATGAAAATGGACCCATTTTAAGCAAATTGTGACGGGTGATTAGAAATGAATCGTTTACGACAATGTTCAGGATCCTAAACCAACTTTAACCACCCCAAAAGCAGATCTTCATCCTAAGAGGCTTACGGCCATATCACGTTGAATACACCGGTTCTCGCTCGATTACCGAAGTTAAGCAACGTTGAGCCTGGTCAGTACTTAGATGGGTGACCGCTTGGGAATACCAGGTGCTGTAAGCGTTTAGTGACGGATGTGCGTTGTGGTGCAGTGGATATCGGCTCAGAAAGAGAAATCGGTGAGCCGAGTTCGAATTTCAGTTGAATACCCTGCATTCACTTAAGCACTGGTACGCTTGGGAAAGGTATTAATCCGTCCCTTCCCTCCAGTTATGGGTAGGACTTGGGGACCCTGCCCTTAAAAACAAATCCCAATAAATCTTGATAATCGAAAAGAAAAAGTATTACTAGACACAAAACTTATATGAAAAAAACAACAATAAATTGTTGAAAGAAAAGGTATTATCAGCAATAAAATAAATAAAATTTAGTTCGCAATAAATCACCCGCCGAGGTTGATATGCCATAAAACAAAACAACCAACCAATCATCCTAAGAACCCATGCTGTGCATCTGGTGAGATTGGAAAAGAACCCTGTATTATGAGCAAGTAAAAAGTCAATTGAGTCTGACAAGTACTGCTCGTAACTGGACGAATTAAAAGTAGTAATTCAAGAAAAACACCCAGAATTGATGAACAGGAAACGGCTTGAATCAGAATAATGCCAGACATCATGTTTCTTGGACGATCCGGTAAAGAATGCGGACGCTTGGCTGGGATGTGTTGCCCCACCGACCACAATCACCAGACATTGCTTTTTCAGATTTTTATTTATTAAAATCCTTGTAAAATAAACTCAATGGTAAAAGTTTTGATTCTTTGGATGACATAAAAAACGCCTTAATGGGTTCTTTGCCAAGAAATCACCAACATTCTGGGAAGACGGAATTTTAAGTTAAGGGAAATATGGAGAAAGTTTGTGCTACAAAATAGTTCATATTTAGCTAAATCGATATTTAATATTCATGTATATTCTAATTACTCTTCAAAATCGGCATGAAATTTCCAGACAACCCTATGTATACTTTCATAAGCTTCATTTTTAAAGCATATTAGTATACATATAAAAGTAAATACTGTTTCTAAAAATAGTCTTCGAGTTACGACGTACGTGAGTTACAACGATAAGGACTTAAAACCATCGTAAGATGACCGGATATATGTGCATCCCTAACCTTATCTCGGTTTACTCGTCACAGCGGTTACTTAATGAGATATTCTGCAAATAAGCCAACAGACTGCTTTCATATTTGTATAGTTTTATGTGATGCGGCTATCACTACCAGCGCCAAGAGTGATGACAGTTCACAGATAATCAAGAAAGCGTAATCTAGCTATCATCGCCTACGTCCTGAAGGAACATGGGGATTTTTTAAAAGTGGTGCCAGTTTGCGGTTTGAAAATCCATAGGTGATGGCACTATAAGATTTCAAAGTGAAAATTTATTGTTTCAAGATGTCTATCGCCAGTCTACAAGGATATCAGTTTTCTTTCTTTCAAATATGCCAACTGGGATTTTAAGACGTTCTAAACTGTTGCACTCCGAGGGATATCTCAGAGAATTTATGTTTGAAATTACTTTAACATCCATATTTGCGTTAGGTATATATATATATATATATATATATAGATAGATAGATAGATAGATGGATTATTTATTATTGAATCGATTCATTTTTATTAATCAAACAGCTTTTTTTCTTAAAAGAAGATTTCTTAAAAGTTTAAACCGGTTGACGAAAAAAAACAAAAACGTCTACTCATATACGAGTATCCACTAAATATAAATGTAAAGTCATATATATATATACATATATATATATATATATATATATATATATATATATATGTAAAGTCATATATATATATACATATATATATATATATATATATATATATATATATACAGAAGCAGTTAAACGAATGTACACACACACACACACACAAACGCACACACGCACACACACACACACACACACACATATATATATCAGTCTATGTGTGTGCATGTGTGCGTGAGAGAGAAGGGAGTGTACTTGTGTGCGTGCCTGCTTGCATGCATATATCTACATTTTATGTGATTTTTCATATATATATATATATATATATATATATATATATATATACTTACCCGGTACATGCCAGTTAGTGTTTATTATCTCTCAGTTGTGTCTATCTACGGGCAGTGTGGGTTTCAGTTACGTCTACGGACACATATGCAGCTGAGAAAAATAACATACTGAAATGTGCGCGGTCACAGAGAATAGCTGCCTGAGGCTACACCACCCCATTGCACTAGAGGGGTAAATCGGTAGTCGCCCTCGAGACTAGTGCAACCGACGATTGGTTAGGCTGGGCAATATTTGGCCCTGGCCCAGACATAGACGCCCGGTTTCCACACCAAATACTTCGCCTTATGCCACATAATATCTCATTGAGCAGACGTGGTAAATATCTATCTATCTCTCTCTCTCTATATATATATATATACTAGCAGTAAGAATCTAGTATGAATTTCCATGGGCAATTTAAGCGTTGATCTTTGTAAGGGGTAATGTACCACTATGCAGAAATGGGATAGTTGGCAGTGTCTATTTGTAGCGTTGATAGATGCAACTTCAGCCGTAGGATAAGATGGGGCTGGGTAAATGTTGGAGGTTTGATCCTGCATTGGCTGCTTGAAAAAATTTGCAAGGGATATGTAAGTTTTGAAACAAATCAAATGAAAAATGTGTAAGTGTATGTTAATAGAAATCAGTGAGGGTACACACACGGATATGCATATACACTGACACATGCACATATTCAGTATATATATATATCGGAAAAGAAGTGGCTTGAAGAAAAATTTCTAGACGGATCCTATTATTTTTAATTATGAAAAATTAAATATTAAAACTGATCTAGCCACAGAGCTCAATATAATTAAATTGATATATTTACAGAGTCCATATTTATTACATATATAAATATATATACTGTATTTATAACTCTATTTTAACCATCAGCACGAGTCACTTTTTTTTCTGAAGAAGTTTCAATAAACCTGAAACTGCATTCAAAATATTTTAGACAATTATATTCATTTATTTCTGGTCAAAAAATTATCAGACTTTTTGCTTAAAATTTTAGTCTAGAAAAATTCAGTATACTCAGCAGAAATTTTAAGCTTTTAAACTTCAGGCTTGGGTTATTTCACTTATTAACCTCATTAAACATCTAGCCATACGACTTACATCTGCAGACATTAAATACGGGTGATAACTCTTGTATTTTTTCAAGGACGCATTCTCCATTTCAAAGTTACTGTGTTGAATTTGTCTTTAACAAAAAAGAAAAATATTTGAAAAAAAGAAATTAACACAAAAATAAAAATGATGAGTCACGCGCAATTTCTTTTTCTTTGTTGTATAGAATAATAAATTTGTAAAAGATGTGTAATCTTTGAAACAAATCGGATGGAAAATATAGAAGCGTACGTTAACAGAAATCAGTGAGGATACATAGACAGATACACACACAGTGACACACGTATTCAGTTATATATATATATATATATATATATATATATATATATATATAATCCTTCTTTTATACATGTTACAAGTGGCAATTTACTACGTTTACATTTTTTTATTTACCTTTATTGTGTTCTTAGAATTTCTTCTTTCTGGGTATAAATTATGTAGAAATTGTTGAAATGTTCTATAAGTTCGAACGATTTCGGTTACACTTTTAACAAGTATACTCAGTATGGTTAAAGAAGACAAGAGGAAAACTATTTTTTCTCGATTACGCGTTTCGTTCTGTGATGGACATCTCAATGGTGAGACTATGTAAATATCTGTCTATCTATCAATATATATATATAGAGAGTTGTGTGCGCGTATTTTGGCAGCAATCCCTCTTATACACTTTTCATTAAAAACGACTGCCAAGGTACTGCGACATTTTTTTGTGTTATTTTTTTTTTCTTTTCTGGACAAAGAGATGAAATGGATTTTATTTTAAATAAATAAATTTCGATGACGAATTTTATGAACAAAAATTTTATTTACCGATGGGATTGCCTCTTAGCGGCGTTTTCGCTAATCTATTTTTGGAGTTTCTAGAAAGAGACATATATAAAAACATTCTAACTTCAAATTCTTCCTATTTCAGATGACTCCCTACTTATATATTCACAAAATACTAATCTAAGAGATTATATCAACTAACTTAAAAGGGTTAAACCTACCAACAGACTTCATCTTTGAAACTGAAACCAACTATACTCTTCACTTCTTAGATCTCATGTTATACAAAAACAGTAACGAACTCAGTTTTGACGACAACAGAAAAGCTACTAATAAAAACAACCTGATCAGGTGGAGGCACCAGGGAGCTAAGCTCGTCGGAGAAAAATTTGTGAATGTATTTGTTTAAGAGACAGAGCTAAACTACATCTCGTCGCTGAGAGAGAGAGAGACTGGAGTCGGGTTGCCAGGTCAGGATAGAATACATTGCAGATTATTTGTTGAATCTTATCGAGAACCCCAAAAGGAGCGCCCGAACAGATATGACGGCATTATTCAATGCAAGGGCGAATGGTATATTTGTAAATGTACATGATGGATACAGAAGAGAAAAACTTCCTGTGGCTCGACAAAAAGACCCGACCTTCTTAACAGTAGATTTAGCTATTAATTCAATAAGTCAGCTGAAAGAGTGAAGTCGAGGAGGCATGATCCATGCTGATAGCGGGTAGGAAAGATTGTCTATAGTGATTAAACAATAGCATTTTCGTTTTGGAAGCATTAAAATTTACGAGCCATTTCTTAGCCCAGTCCACTACTGACTGGAGTTTTTTTTTCTAGAGCAGCAGCAAGGTTTGTTTTATCAGCATCGACAGATTTCTTAGTGAGGCGAGAGTAAATGAGGGTGTCATCAGCATATATGCTTATTTGGGATCTGATTAAATCAGGGTGATCGTTGATCAAAATCAGTAAAAGCGTAGGACCTAGGATAGAGCCCTGATGGACACTCGAGTTCATCTGAGAGGATCTGGAAGCATGCTCGTTCAATAAGTTCTTCATTACGCAATTTGATAAACACGATTAGATTAAGTCAAACAAGCGTCCAAATATACCGTAACCATGTAGCTTGCGCAAAAGGTCAACGTTCCACACTCTATCAAATGCTTTGGAGATATCTTGTGAAACAGCTCGAACTTCGGCGTTCTTATCCATAGCCGGGTATATGTACTCAGTGATGGTCGTTAGCTTGTCAGCGGTAGACTTGGCGAAGCAGATGCCATACTGTCTGTCGGAGAATAGGCAGTGGGCTATAAGATTCGAATCACTTCAGTATTGATGATGACCTCAAACAATTTGCCCCAAATCGGTAGAAGGCTGATAAGGCGATAAGTTCTGAGGGTTCTCCCGAATTCTTAAAAAGAGAAGCCACAGATCAGGACATACGCTGCTTCATTCTGTCAGCAAACAGCAGCTTAGCGTCATTGGGGATCCTCAATTTCGAGTAGAGGCAAATAGGCGCCTTTTATGGTCAGGCGCGTGGCTCCGATAAAGCCGGAAGAAGTGATTTCTGTGGGCTAGGGCCGTCGAGCAGGCAAGGGAAAACCAGGAGGCAAATGGGATTTAAAGTAGAACTTCATGACTGAAATGAAAGGTATCGATGCTAGCTTTCGCCCAGCAAGAAACTCAGAAGCGCAGTCTTCAACGAGGAGACTAAACACTTTCAAAGGACGTCGCACAGAAAATCTGGTAGTGCCTCCCAGTCCGCCCTTTGATTAAGCAGTAAGAGATTCTGCTTGTTGGAGGTTCTTGGGTGATGTGAAGTGGAGAGAGAGATATTAACAAATACCACAGCGTAACCAGAGTTGCCAAATGGGACAAAGTTGCATGGCATGGTAGGAGAAACGTGTGGGGAAGTCCACCACTTGCGTGAGAGAGTGAGTGATCGCAAAGTTCAGAATGATGATGACAGCAAGATCAGTAACAGAGTTTTCCAACCAATTGGCATGGTGGACAGTGAAGTCACCGAACATAAATATGTTGGCAAACGAGTGAGAGGCCATGGCTTTATATTATTAGATATACTGTCCAGCAATGAACAATTGGGAGAAGAAGTAGGGTGATAGAGAAAGAAATCATAGCTGAGTTTAGTAGAGCGAGACGGAGGCACATGTATGGATGGTCCGGAGATTCAAGGGAAACCTCCAGAACCAGAAACAGATGTTTACTCTCAGGCCATGCATATGGATGCTGGAGTCCTTCCTAAAGAGTGGAAGGTAATCTGGGATCGATAAATCAGAGGAGGGGTTTGTGAGATTCATGTTGGTTTCGCAGAGGGCTAGAATCTTTGGGGACCTTTCATAGACGAAAGATTCCACACTGCAAAAGTTGGTACGAATACCACGGATATTAGTGAAGGAAACATTGAGGGGTTTAGATGATTTTTGTGAAGCTTGGTTTAGCAGTGTATTTGTAGTCGTGAGTATTCATTGTTATTTTTGGTAAAGAGAGGCCTTGGGTAGTGGTAGAAGACAGTCATCAACAAGAACATGTGTAGGAAGAGAACGGGCGTATAGTGCGGCCTCAGGGTCGCCAACCGGAGAAACTTGCAGGGACACCTATCCAAGCATATCATGGAACTACAAGAAACTCGATATTATGCAACTATTGATCAGAGCAGCCGTTCAAGACGCTACGCAAGAGTTAGGCTTTGTTAAATGTTTAGGAACTAATCTCGATCAAGCCATTGACCTGATCGCTTAGGGTTATCATCAAGGATCTACTTTTCATTACAATTTAGTGTATCGAGGCAGCAAATAATTTTCTAAACATATATTGTTAAATATAAGAGACAATGAATAACAATGCGGTTCTATGACGTCACGCCGCGTGATAGCACGAAATGACAACAGAACCATGTATTCAAATTCAATGTAATATGTTATGGCCAGATTTAAAAGTGATTTTATTAAGTATGGGTTGTTTGGATTTAATGTACATGGCCTCCAATATCTTGGCAACTATTGCCGTTGCCTAGTGGAGTTTTATGTCAACACAAAATAAAATCGTCGGTGATGGTGGATGTTATTGTGTTACCGTCTTGGTGACCTCTCTGAAGATGGTTCATGTGAGCCGAAAGCTTAGAAACAAATTAATAAAAAATTATCCAAATGTTGGATAATTTTTGTCTTTATTTTCAACTGAAATTAAAGCCAAAATACGACGTTTAGAACGGCTCATGATTAAACATAATAGACATTCATTGTCTCTTATATTTTCATTACAAGTGACTATTCTATCAAGAAAGAAATTTTAGGTGTTACGCAGAAAGAGCATCAAGCAGACTTCAAAACGTCTAAGTTTTTGATTTTCATTGAGATCATGAGGAAACCATTTATCGAGCTTTTATTTTACCGTCCTCTATCTTCTTCATATTCAAGGCTCTCATCACCAGTACGGAATTTCTGGAACCACCTTCGTACTGTCCGATCAATTGTAGAGACATCTTCCCAATCTTTGTCAATATTGGCAGACGTTTTGGGAGGTACTGTGCCCAAGTTTGAACTCATGGAAGAAACGTAAACAAAGATCATGTTTTTTCATGTTCATAATTAATGGCTTCTATGCTTCAAGAATATTTCTGTCTGAAAATAAGTTGGAAATTTAAAAAGAGCCCACATTAATTATTATGCATACCAAAATCTACTTAATATATACCGTGAAAACTATGTTAAAATGGATGTTCAAAATACAACACTTCGAGCGGCTATTATCTTTGCAATAATCTAATATATATATATATATATATATATATATATATATTGACACGTTCTGTCAATCTAATTTCCGATTTGGCTGTTTCATAATTATCGGTAAATTAAGCAAAGTCCATTGTAGCAACAATCGAATGTCTGCGAGGAAAAAGATTCAAAATTAACTTTTATAATAGATTCGATGATGCAGTTTGCCATTCATCAGATCCAAAAACGAAATAATAAAATGTGTGTATGTGTATTTATGTGTATATTCAAATAATGAATCTTACTACTTTTTCCCCTAACCTCATAAATACACAAATAGTTTTAACTCAGATCTTAATTTTTACTTGTTTTTCAAAGGTTTACATGTCCCACATTTTTTCAGTTCACATTTAGTCAGAACAGGGAGAAATCTGAAATAACCCACAGGATACCCCACAGATTATGTCATTTTAACGCATCTTCGTCCGTGTAAATTAAGTTCTTCTTTATTAAAATGGCCTTTTCCAGATCTAAATTGTGATTACGACGTTTTCGTTGGTACACAAATGCATTGAGTACTTTGTTTACGTCAGCTTTATAAATCTACTAGCAGTATAGCCCGGCGTTGCTCGGGTGTAATGAAAGCTTTAAAACTAATCCATGGTCCTGGAGCTCAAACTCTTTGGACGTTGACACGAAAAACTGAAAAGCAATAGCTGTTTCCAGTTAAAGCGAAACCGTAGACTGAAAGAAAAATGAATGGATGTAAGTCAAATTTTGATTTCCTGATATCGATATCAAATAAGTTTTTTTCGTCGTAAATTGAATTTTGAAGGCTAAATAAGTCCTCTGAGTAAATGGTATCATGGCTGATACTAAGAACTACAATTATACCTACTTTGAGCCAAACTCGAAGCAAATACTAAAATAAAAGGGCTGAAAAAATACAGACATACAGGCAGATAAACAGACACACACAAACATCTTGCCTTTTATATATATATATTATCGATTTTCTGCATTATTGTAAGAACTGCAACCTTGAAACTTCCGAATATCGTTTCTTATGTCTTTGTCTATGAGTGTATCAAATTTGGTTAAAATCGGACCACTCCTTCTATAACCCAATTTTTTCGATTCTCGATTTTCGATATTTATCGGGGGTACCTCAACACAAAACCTAGCTAAGAACACTAGCAGACGCTTATAGTACAATTGTGCAAATTTTTAAGAAAATCGGTTCGGCCGTTTCGGAGTCTATAAGTAACGGACACACGCACACACACACACACACACACACACACATACACACACACACAAACAAAATTCCATTTATAAATAAGTTTAGATTTAGATTTGCTGCCTAAATACACAGGATGTACGTTGTGGTGCAGTGGCTATCGACTCGGAACGAGAAATAGAGTTCGAATTTGAATTCGTTGCATTCACTTACGCACAAGTAACCTAAAGTATGGCACTTAACTGACTAAAATACACAGAATAGATGTTTGTGTACTTGTTCTCGTATAAAAATGAGTATAAAATTGTACACCGTATGGAAGCTTTTAATTTCAATTAAAATAAACTAGCCTTAGTTTTAATCACCAAAAATCCACCATTTTATTTTCTATGGTGATAATATCCTTGTTGGTATAATCATCGTCTAAGGATGCAATTACATATTGGTCAGGAATTCTTTGAACAAGAAGCAAAATTTAAATGTTCTGGTATTATATATATATTTAGAATCGTTTTACTCCAAGCATGGCATTACTGCCACTGGTGCGCAAGGGGTCAAATGAGAGGAAAGTGAAAAATAAAAGGAACAGGTCACAGGGGCTGTTGTAAAATGGGCAAAAGAAAGATGGAAACACTGGTGTGAAGAGAGCTGCGTGGCATAGAGTGGAAAGGGAGAAGTGCAAGATACAGGGAAAGGATAGGATAGTTGTTTTTTAAAGCGCCGCTTAGATGTGGCACAAGGCCGAAAGTATGGGGTACTTAGTGAAGACCGAACTCACTATTCAATTGTAATAGATTCTAGCGAGAGAAGCTTGCTAACCATTACACCACATCGAGGTACTATAGAATAGTGGTTTCAGTTATATGAGTTTTTCTTATTTTGAAAACTGACGCATCACAATCTTGTTGCTTGTGTTTATCTCCTTTAATTTTGTGCCGTAGGTAATCTGCCAATGCTTGTTTAATAGCCTTTTTTATGAGCTGCAGAGTCAAAAAAAATGAGACACGGTTTGTCAAACAGAACAAATTATCCATATCGATCTCACTTTATGTCCATATGCCCTGCCAACGAATTCTTTGCTTAACTCTTGATTTTTTTTTTTTTGTCTACTTAATGCTGGAATATATCCAAACATGATGTAAAGTATCAAATTTGGTTAGCATCATCCTGCTTTCAAAGAGAAATAACCAAATCAATTTAGTGAAGTTCTTCGCGTTGCTATTCTAACAAAGAACGAACTTTTTAAAGAGATAGTCTGCCACAAATAAAAACTAGCCACCTACTTTAAAAGTAATCGTTGATATTATTTTATATGCCAAGACCAACGAATAGACGGAGAGAAAGAAGTTAAAAGCAATTTTTTTCTCATTTTTATCCCATACATGGCTAAATAGCCACTCAATGTAGAGGGTTACACTCAAAATGAATGAGATGTGAATGAAAGGATTTGAAGAGGTGACAGAAAAATTATGAGAGTAAAGAATAAAAAATGACGTCTTTTCTTGACTTAATGAGGTCAAGATTGAAGTGTTCAGGGAAGTAACCACTTGGAAGTCTGTTCAACATTGTCAGTTCTCTAAAAATTGATGAATGAGAGAAATTGACAAAGAAAAATTATGAGAATAAAGAGGAAAAATGACATCTTCTCTTGAGTTGATGAGGTCAAATTCGAAGTGTTCAAGGAAGCAACCACTTGGGAGTCTGTTCAAGACAGTTCTCTAAAAAAATGATGAATGAAATGTAAATGTGAGGAATTGTCAAAGATGAGAGAAAATTATGAGAATAAAGAGGAAAAATGACGTCTTCTCTTGACTTCATGTGGTGAAGATTGAAGTGTGCGAAGAAGCAACCACTTGGGAGACTGTTCAACAAAATACCACCTCTTAAAATTATGATGAATGAGAGTTATTGAAGAGGTGGTAGAAAATTTATGAGAAAAAATGTTCTTCTCTTGAGGTTAAGATTGAAGTGTTTCGGGAAGCAACCACTATTTGCGCTTAAGTGAATATAACGAACCCAACTAGAATTTAAACTCGTTTCTCCAATTAACAATTCCGAGCCAATAGCCATTACATCACCCGCATATCCAAACTTACAGTACATGGTAATCCCATGCTGTCATCCATCTAAGTACTGGCCATGCTCCATGTTGCTTAACTTCATTGATCGTATAGGAACCAATGTTTCAACACGAAGTGGTCGTAAATCTATAGACACTGAAAAAGGTTCGAAGGGCACAGTGGCCGATAAGAACAAAGATGATACTACGTTTGGCTGTAAATATCTATTGCATTTACTTTACCCAGCTGCTCTTTGAAAGGCATGAGGCCATTTCTTCCTCGTTCAGATGCGGGTTAAATTAAAAATAGCTGTATTAGAAGTAATAGTCGTAGTTTGAAAAAAAAACTACATCCTCGTGGATGTCCGTGCGTAAAAATAATCTCGTGGGGAAGCCATATTGTTTTTATGCAGACAAATTGACACAAAATCACGGCGACCAAGAGATTTGAGGAGATATAAATATGGCTGCTAAGTAGAAGCCGGGAGAAGCGTTCTCGAATTTGCGACTACTGAACTGCACTTTCTTTGGCATTCTCGTGTTTGAGACTTCTAATCTACACTCTCTTTGGGAAAAAACTTTTTTGCGTTTTGTGTTTGAGACTACTCATCTACAACAGTAAAAATAGTCCATACTTTGACACGTTCACGCTAGATATTTGATGGATGTCCCAGGGGATTTTATATTTGATGGATGTCCCAGGGGATTTTATATTTGATGGATGTCCCAGGGGATTTTATAATTGTAAATGTGCGGGAGGTGTAATGGATAAGGCTCGGAGTGAAAAATCCAAGAACAGTGTTCGAATTCTAATCGGGTTCTTTGCATTCATTTACGTACAAATACTATTGAAAAAAGGTATGAATCTACCTCCCCCACCTAGACTGGATACTATAGCCTTTGTTAGCAACCAGTCGACAGGTAAATGTAGAAAAATCGTCTGCTTTGACATGAATTGAAATAAACAATATCGCCCGAGCGTATATCCCGTATGATTTTTTTAAACTTCCGTCACTGCTGAAGTTTGTAAAATTCCAAGTGTTCATTATTATTATTATTATTATTATTATTATTATTATGTTAATAGCACGACAATAAAGTCAGACTGAGGTACAAATACACGGAGATCTATATGCCTATCATGGCACCCAGTCTGATACAGGTATACCAAACACCTATACCACAGCCAAATATGTTCAATTTAGTGAAAGGTTTTGCTAAGCGCAGCATAATCTTGCAGATTGGAGTCAAATTAAAAATACTTTCAGGCAGCGTAACCCATACCACTCAGACGGTTTCGGATTTATGGGGTTCTCCTGTATCTAGATATGATTCACATCTTGCCTTGATCGCCCCATCCTGCAAACTAAAAAAACTTTTCATAGCCTGCTATTATACCTTCTCACTATTGCTCATGAACAGAGATGCGAAGTGTGTCGGTTCTTAAGGCACATTCTCACCTTGTTATGGCCAGGCTTCTGACTCGTAAATATGTGGTACTGAACACAATATTAAATTTTAATTCACTACGACAAAATATGCGCATGACGACAGCTTCAATCGATAAAGATTGGAATCCGTGAGATTCATACCTGGTGTAACATGAGGGCATTTTATTATTATTATTATTATTATTATTATTATTATTATTATTATTATTTAATACCAGAGGTGTTTGACAGATATTGGGTTGGATCGTGTAACATTAAGGCGCCACAAATCTCCAGAATCTTGAACACTCGTCGGCCCACGTCTTCCATTCCAAACGCAGTTTTAACCTGCCATGAATTTTTAGGCCATCCAAACTTGCTTCAGAGTTATTTGGTTCTAAGAATACAAATTGTTCTTACTTTCTCATTCTCAACTTTGTTCGCCCTTTTTACTTCCCCTCCCCTTCTCTCTCTCTCTCTCTCCCTCTGTCCCTATGTCTCTCTCTTACTTTCTTTATATCTCTGTCTCTTCCTTTCTATTTTTCTGTCTTTTACTTCTCTCTCTCTCTCTCTTTCTCTCCATGTCTCTTTCTTCCTCTTCTCCTTCTTTTCTCTCTCTTTACGAATCAATCGTATTCCTCTTTCCCTCCTTCTCTTTTTTGTCTCTCTTTCTCTCTAAATTTCTCTTCTTCCTCGCTCTCTCTCTCTTTCTTTGTCTCTCTCTTCCTCTTTCTCTCTCTCTACGAATCGATCGTTCATGCACTTCCTTCTCTCTCTCTTTCTTTCTCATTCTCTATCTTTCTTTCTCATTCTCTCTCTCTCTACAAATCAATCGTTTTTACTCTTCCCTCTCTCTTCTTTTCTCTCTATGTCTCTCAGTCTCTTTCTATCTCTCTCTCTCTTTCAATCTCTCTACGAATAGAGCCTTTTTTCTCTCATTCTTTCTGTTCTCTTTCTTTTGCTTTTCATCACAATTTTTCTTTCTCTTGCTCTCCAATCTTTTCTTTTCTCTTATATTTACAAATCAATAATTTTCACTTTGCCTGCATCAAGATGAAACTTTTTGGTCGCTGAGTTCAACGCTTGCATTTGCTTTCAGTTAAAATTCAACCATAGAAAAAAAAATAGGCTTACAATGACATTTGCTCGTCGCTAGATATTTCAACAAACAGTAAATTAAAGAAAAAATCTAAATAGCTTTTTTAAAACTTTCTTTCAAAGCAAATTTTCTTTTAACATTAAACTTCACAGTTTATTTTTATGTTCAAACGCCATTAAGATTCGATACGACATTTTTTTTATTTTTGGCGTACGTTTATGCGTCTAACTTTGAATTGTTGACAAATACAGAGATTGAAGAATTTTCTTTTTCTTATATCTTCCTGTTTGTTTGCGTTTATCTTTTTATAATTATTTCACCCCAAGCAAGGCAGTACTGCCAATGATGCACAGCGAGTTACATACGAGGGAAGTGATTAGAAAGAGGAACAAGTTACAGTGGGTGTCAGAGAATGTATCAGAGAAGGATGAGAACAGTGGTGTGAAGAGAGCTGCATGAGAGTGCTTTTTCTTGTTATTGTGTTTTTAGCCTTTTCACTGCAAGCTTTTTCATGTAAACGACAAAATAAAACCTTCCTTTTCTTTTTCTTTTATGGTATTTCAGGACTCAAGTAGTCATGGCCCTCCACATCTTCCTTTCCTTTATAGCTCTTAATATATTTTATCCTGTCATTTCTCCCAAACCCTTCACTTTCAATCATTTGCTCAAGCCCATCAAGTATGTCACGCGCTTTTGTCTTCAGTCTCTCTTTCCCTTTATCCGCCCTGTGAGTATCAGATTCTCCAAGCCTCCCTCCCTCATTTCATGTCCCAGAAACTTCAGCTGTTTCTTTCTGGTGTTAAGCATAAGTTTCCTTTTCGTTTCCATTCTCTCCAAAACCTTTTCGTTGCTCGATCCATGGTACCCTCAGCATGAAAACTTATTCACCATTCTGTCTTCTTATAGTTCAAATTTTACTCAGCCGTTTTGAGATTCTGAGTTCCCAAATGCGCCCACAAAAACAGAAACAACTTCTACCCTCTTAAGCCCCCAAATAAGCGTACTATCTCATTTTTTAAATCTTTCTTAACTACCCTTACATCTGTTACCTTATTTTAATGATCCCCACGCTGTCTTCATTTTGTCGTTCTTGTTGCAATGACTTCATCACATTGCATAATGAATTATTAAGCGGATTTAAACACCGATTTTCTACTAATCTTATTGATTCTAGCTCATAATACCTTGCTGTTTCACTTAGTTTTCTATTTACATATCATCTCGTATATAAAATAAATAATGTTTAATTAAACACAGAATATCTACTCAAATACAAGTATCGATTAAAAATAATGTTCAAACAAATAAATTAAATATGTCGGTTGTTAATTCCATTTCGTCAATCTCCAGAACTTTCCGTAATATTGTCGGTTTACATTTACTGACATTAAGATACATTTCTGAGCAGAGATGTTTGTTTACGAAAAATCGAAAATTGCGTATATAAGGCTGGATTTAACTTCGATTTGACTGTGGAGTCATTCGTGGTCGAGCACACCTGATTAATTAGTGACTTCCTCTATGTTGATAAGGGCCGTAGGCTTGAATTCTGCCAAATAACACATTTTTGTAATAAGATTTCTCTTAAATAATAAGAAATATATATATATATATATATATATATATATATATATATATACTGCTTAATTAAAAACAAAATATCTACTCAAAAAAAGTATCAATTAAAAATAATGTTCAGAAATAAACTAAATATGTTGGTTGTTAATTCCATTTTGGTAATCTCTGGAACCTTCTGTAATATCATCTAGTGAACGATATATACAATACTGTCTCGAGTTAGTGGTTTTTGTTTAATAGCCTATCAATTTTTATGGGTTATTTAACGCCGAAATCTCAATAATATTTTTTACGCCATTTTATTTTATTTTTCGAAACGATAATGGTTGAATGTGAATGTGCGTTGTAGTGCAATAGATATCGGCCCGAACAAGAAATCGGGGAGCCGAGTTCGAATTCCAGTTAAGTTCGTTACATTCACTTACGCGCAAATACACTTGGGAAAGGTATTGATTCGTCTTTTCTACCTCCAGTTATGGGTTAAATAACAGAAAAGATTTGGTTTTATAATCTTGGTTGGCAACCAGTCTCTTTTGAGACATGATCGCCTAAGTGTGTATCACATTTAAGTGTTTGGCACTTAACTGACTCAATGGTTGAAGGAGCTCTGTCTTACCAATTAAACCACAGCTGGTGTGAGAGGAAGGGTTTTCATACCTTCCCCAATTTGCGCGTAAGTGAATATAACGAACCCAACCATAATTGAAACTCGACTCTTCAGTTAACAATTACAAGCATTTATGAATTACACCACCCGCACAGTCAAGCTTCAGTCATTTGTAATTAACCCAGTTTGATAAGAGTATACCGTCACATGCATCACAGTCAAATATGATGTGACGTTTTGATAAAATAACGCACAAAATCAGGTATAGTTTAAAAATATCTTTAGATCAAAAAATCCAGTCCGTCTTGACGGTCTCAAACGGAGAACACCCCAAAGTAACCAGATGTAACTCCCAAATCAACTTTTTTCATCTTCCAAAATTTAAAAAAAACAAAAGAATCCACTCAATATCCGACTATGATATATCCTCCATACCTCCGCTCAATAACGGAGTCAGCTTATGGAGGGTAGGCCCATCTAATTAACATCAACGTCAACTTACAAACAAATTTGCAGTATTTAATGTTATATTTACACTTTACACTTCCAATAAATTAAGGTCAGAATCCATGAGAGCCATTATTATTATTATTATTATTATTATTATTAAGCAAAATGTTGACGCAATGTTTTTCATCGCTTAAGAGCAGAGCGCGATTTAAAAAAAGGAAAAAATCACCGCGTTTAAAACAATATTTCGACAGTATGTCTGTTTTCTTCAAATTATTTTTTTAATTTTCAAGTATAAAATATATAAATTTCCAAAAAAATTATAAGTCATTATACAAACGTTGCTTGTGTTGTAATGAAAAAACGGCCGTACTGATTATCAACGCGTCAAAATCTATGAAACGTCGACAGCGAGTAACATGATGGTGATTTTGTTCATCTTAGAGATATCTGATCTATATATATAAAACGCAATCTGTGAGTCTGTGTGTGACTGTTCCCTATGCATGCTTATATTTTTTAAGCTAGGCCATTCAAACTTTCTAGGAACACATATCTACAGGGAAGCCAGGTCGACACATACTTTTTGAGTTTAAGCACAGCAATTTTTACCTTTGCAGCATTTTGGCCAATGTAGCCGATTGTTTATATTTGTTTTGTAAAACATCTAAGATCTAAGATGGTTGCTAGATTACGTCACAGAAATCAAATCACACGTGTCAAACGCGACTAAAAAAAATGAGCCTTTATATTTAATTTTTATTCCGACGTTTTAAAAATTCATTTGGTCAACAAAAAGATGAGAAAAATTTTCCCCGTAATTTTGAAACAAAAGAAATATATATATATTAAAAAAAAAGGCTTTTTCAATCAAAAACAAAATATGTAAAAAAAAAAAGGGTAAATTTTCGTTTTTGGACCTGAAGGCTAATATCCCTTCAAATGTTTCCCAAATAGTCTTATTTCCGTGCAAATGTATATACTGAACTCAAATCAGCAATTAGATATTAAAGAAACCGACCTTTTTTTGATGTTAATGACCAGAAAACAAGTCTGATTTCTTCTCGCTCTTTTTGTCAGCCATTACCGGCTTAGTGAGAGCCATTAGCTGCAGACCAATTTTAAACGTAGGAAGAAAATTTGAGCCTATTTACTTCCTTTACAGAAAAGTCCTTGCAGAAATTAGAAATTTTCGGTACTTAATTTCAGATGTTATTGACATTGAAACAAGTGAAAAAAATAAGAGTTATTTGCGTGTATAGAAAGTTATTTGGGTGTGTTTGCGTATATTAGTCTTCGAATCCTAAAACGAAAATTTACCATGTCTACATTTTTTAATATTCTTCGAAAATTTCTGAAATTCATTTAGTCAACAAAAAACGTAAATATGTTCCCCCATAATTGTGAAACAAAAACAAACGCAATGTTGTTTACAATGTCACACAAAACATCAACCCACGTTTACGCAAAACAATAGTTTTTTTAATGGAATTTTTTAACAATTTTTAAACAACAAATTTTTATATAATTATTTTTTTGTATAACTGAGTTTTAAAGTGAGGTGGCGATTACAAGCGCTTGGAAATCGTAAGACGCTGCATTAATCAGTTAATTAAAAATGTTCTGAGTTGCCCGGGCAACGCCAGACTATGATGCTAGTTAGTTACTAAGAGGGAGCAATCAAGCAGCTTAGTATAAATCTTCTGGAACAGTTATTCTGTCCATTCCTTCGAGAAGGCGGGAAGTTGGTAATTTGCATTCGTAATTATCCTCATGCATTTTGCGAGTCGAAAGGTCGGTAGATTCAAATATTTTTCCAGAATGCTCTCCTTAAGATGCTTGTCGAAATGACAGTTGTTTGTAACAAAATGTTCTGCAAGCTCCCCTGAACATTACTGACTACGATTGAAATATCTAATATTCAGAGAGTTCCTGCAAACTTTTACTCAATGGTGTATATATTTTTAAATACCATATCTCTTCAACAGTGGTGATTGTGAAACTCTGAAAGTGGAGAGGAGATTAGGGGCCGAGATTTTTCTTACAAGGAGGAACTCAAACTAAAGCAGCATCTTCATTTTCATACTACACCACTATCGTATACACAACTCAGAAATGAGTTTGATTATAAGTATGTTACTTAAAAAGGGGCGTAAGACAAGGATGTGTATTTTCACCGGATCTATTTAACTAGTACGGTGAGAATATTTTGAGGACCCTAGATCTTATGCCAGGATTTATCATCGGAGGCCACAATCTGAGCAACATAAGATACGCAGACAACACAGTGCTTATTGCAGACAGGGAAAGGAAACTGCAGGACCTCCTGCAGAAGATAGCTGAAGAGAGTAACAAGAAGGGACTTCAAATCCACTGCAAGAAAAGCGAATGCATGGTCATCAACAAAAAGAGCACCCCAAAGTGCCAAATACAGGTGGGGGGTGTTAAAATCAAGCAGGTACGAAAATTTAAATATCTGGGAAGTGTTCTAACTGAAGACGGAAAGTGCGACACAGAGATCTAAAGGCGAATTGGCATGGCGAAGGATGCGTTCCAGACGCTGAGTAAAGTATTAAGACACAGGAAACTTTCTCTAGAAACAAAGACGAGAATACTAGATTGCTATGTGATGTCAGTTCTTCAATCTAGCAGTTAATGTTGGACAATATCAAAAAAGATGAAGGGAAAACTTAACGCAGCTGAAATGTGGTTCTACAGAAAGATGCTGCGGATATCGTGGACCGAGTATGTGAGCAATGACGAGGTGTTGGAAAGAATGGAAACGAAAAGGAAATTAATATTAAGCATCAGGAAGAGACAATTGAAGTTCCTGGGATATGCAATGAGGAAGGAGGGTTTGGAGAACCTGATACTAACAAGCCAGATAGAGGGAAAAGAGACAGAGAAAAGTATTGGATGACATATTTAAAAGGCCTGAGCAGGTGAATGGCAGAACGGGAGCTGCGAGATGTTACAGGAGAAAGCGTGCTAAGATCCACCAGGGATAGGGAGACGTGGAAAGCCATGATCGCCTACGTTCTAAAAGGACAAGACACATAGAAGAAGATAACTTTTCATTCATATTAGTAGAGTTATTATCTATTCTTGCTCTCTTTTACACTCTCAAGCTGTTAAAACACAAGAGAGGTTAATTTAAAAATAAAATCAAAGGGTTAATAATACTAACATAAATACTAACAGAACAGTGTGATTTGTTTGCTCTGATTTTTTCTCTACAAAGCTTTCTTATAACACAGAAAAAAATACATGTAAAATATAAATGCGAAAATAAAAAAAAAATCAACCAAAATGCTGTAGGCATCACAGTTGTACAAAAATCAGCAAAAACAGTTAATTTATGTTTTCAACAAAGCCCGACCATACAATCAAGAAGCTACTTTGAACCAAAGAAATAATTTAAATAATTTCATTTCTTTATGAAACAAAATAGGGCGTTTGGATTGACACAAACCCAAGCTAACTTACATGCTATAATGCTTTGAGTTTATTTATTTCTCTAGATTTCAACAGAAGTTAATGTAAGTTATTTTACATCAATTTGCTTCTCAAAGAGAAGATTTAACTTACGCTACTACTAGCTCAAAAATGTAAGCTTGATCGAATGGTTTTACTCGGGGTATAGTCGGTAACTGGATCATTTACAGACGGGTAATTCATTCATTAAGCCGACTGCTAATCTCAATAAGGTATTGAATGTCTTGGTGATATTGATTGGAACTGTTGATAAACAACTCAGGCCTCTTGCTGTGTGTAGCTCTCTCTATGTACTGGTGGACGAGCCAGTCTGCATATTTCTGAAATATAGAAATTCGGCGTCTGGGAATTCGGTGCCGATTGTTTTCAGCAGATTGGAGAAAATTACAGACCAATTCTTTCACTCGGCCATAAATCACTGACTGCTAAGATATCTACATATCAAGTTGGGGACATTATTTCTAATTAACGTCTTTCTTCAGTCTATCTGGTTGTTTTATTTTGTTTGTTTTTCTTTTAATCTGGTCTCAGTATGTGTCCCCAAAAACTAAATGAAAAAGAAAACACAAAGAGAAAAGTGCTGAAAATCAGATCTTATCAAATCAGAGACTGATCAGTTTCATAATTGTTTTTGAATTTTCTAAAAAATGGGCTAACCGAGGAACCAGCCAAAGTTCCTGACTGTGATATCACACACCCCTAGAATAGCTGATGCTCTTCGAAGCTTAGATGATAATGATTCACACAGGTTTCCTTTCTTTATTTTTGAATAACCATAATTTATTGAGAAATATGTTGGAATGGTTTCCCCGTTGACTTCTCGACAGTATTGCATTCATAGTATTCTTTTTTTTTTAATCGGTATCACCGTATACAAGACTCTAAAGCCACTAAGATACAATGGATTACATGGTGTGAAAGAATTAGGTACAGAACATTACTAATGAGCGAGAACAAAGAGAATAATCAGGAGAACAGTAGATAGCGATTGTCATAGCATTTAGATTTTTGCAGATTAGAAAGCATGGAGCCAGAAAGGAATCTCACAAGGTAGAAATGCAAGAAAAGAAACTGTTAGCATAGAATTTACGGTTACATCTAGCCAGCTTCATTGTAAATTGATGAGTCACTTTTTGAAAGATCAGGACCAATAATATTACTGAATCTTTAGATTTTGTCAAAGAGTTCAAGGTAAATAGCAGTGCTACCGGACCATGTGTAGCAGAAATATTCCAAGCATTGCTGAATGGTAAACTTACAGATATGTATGATGAACCTAACAATGGGTTCAATATATTATATCCACTTCACGTTAGGTGAGAAAGCGCAACTAGTCACTTTCCTGTCAGTCAGTTAACTGCCATACGTGATACACGCTTGGGCGATCATGTCTCGAAAGAGACATGACTGACTGGGCAGAAGATTATCCCGCAGTAGTTTGCCATTGCGTTCTGCGGTAGACTGGTTGCCAACCAAGGCTATAGAACCTAATCTGTCCTATTATTTAACCCATGACTGGGGGGAAGAGACGGATTAATACCTTTTCCAAGGGTATTTGTGCGTAAGTGAATGCTTACGCCGACTGCATAATATATAGATACTTACGCAGCCATATTAACTCGCCTCGTTTCTATGCATTATGGATAGATGTCCGAGTGGTGTAATGGAAAACGGAATGCGAAGAGCCGAATTCGAATTCCAGTCAGTTTCGTAACTTTCACAAATATCCTTTGAAAAAGTGGAAACCTATTTCCTTCTCGGCTATGGACTAAATAGGAGGAATTGTTTCTGAAAAAAAAAATATAATGAGGTCGTATTTAGTATTTACATTATTCGGACGATTGTCCTCATGTTGCCATTTGTACGACGTTGCAATATGAACTAGGGTTACTAGACATTAGGTTTATAAGTCCCAACAATTGAGATGTCGTCGTCTTTCAGGACACATCGCCCTGTTGATATAGATGTTGGTTTGTTCCTGACTTGACTCTTAGAGTTGTGAGTTCAATCCCAGGCTAAACCAGTGGTAAACAAATAACAAGCATGGTTAGAGGGAGATAACTCATGACTTCTAATCGAAGCTTCCCGCAAGGAATGGAGTTCATACACCACAGTCATTTTAATACAGGGTTCGGTTCGAAATTCCGGAGCGTACAACGGCAAAAACATCATACAAACAAAGATGAGGATAATAGTCCGAATAGTGTAAAATTTTTCCTGATAACAAAAAAGAATTATACTATTAATTCAAAATATCTTTCCTCAAATGGTTGATAAGTCGTAAAAATATCCCTCAAATGGTTGATAAGTCGTAAAAATATCCCACAAATGGTTAATAAGTCGTAAAAAAACTATTTTGTTTTTTACTGCTTATCAACCATCTGTATATATATATATATATTGTGGAGCAGTGGATATCGGCTCGGAACAAAAAATTGGTGAATTCAAATTCCTGTTGAATTCGTTGCATTCACTTACGTGCTAATACCTCTGAAAAGGGTACTGATCCATCTCTTCTCCCCCAGCTATAGGTTAAATAGCAAAACATTATAGCCTTGGTTGGCAACCAGTCTACCGCAGAAAGTAACGGCAACTTACTCCGGGAAAATCCTCTGCTCAGTTAGTCATGTCTATCACATATGTAACTGACTAACATTGTGCGCACTTTTGCTCTTATCTTTCTTACCAAAATTCGCGACGTTTCAGCCGGTGTACTCACCGGCTATGTACTCTGGAATTTTAAACTGAAATATTTACCTAGTCTGCAGGGGTATGTTGTTCTAATTCTACGTGTCGTGCCTTTGGTTATCTCAGTTTCAGTTTTTCTTTGGATAGTTGAGTTCCTACGGTGAATTAACTGAAACTGCACATGGAATTATAATAATCTACCCACGTGGACTAAATAAACGACTTTCCTATTCCTGGAGAAGGTTTGGGCATACAACGGCCGAAACCTTGTGAATATGGGAATAAAAATGAGGATAACAGTCTGAATGATGTAAATACTTTTTTTTATAATGTAAAATTTAATTGCAATCTAAGATAGACAAGAGAAATATTGAACTAAACTCTTTTTCTTTTGAAACAGTCCGATCGATCAGTCAATAGTTGACTTCTACAGATTCACTGATCCTTTGTTCAGTAAACCGCTTTTAATTTAGACATTTCCCGGTCACGGGGCAAAACTTCTATTGATTAATCAGATCAGAAATCCAGGCCTTTTTAATCATCGTCGAATCTATCAAAGTTCAATTCTACGTCTGATATATTTTCAATTAGCATATACCCGACTAAACAAGATTGTTCCAGAAAGAAAATCAGTTTGTCTGATAATGTCAAATTACGTCTGGATAGCATAGGAGACAATCAAGTTAAGCATCTTTTTTAACTATTTTTTTTTTTACAGTAAAAACTTTTTTTTTACAGTATAATTCATGTACAAGGCCCGGGGGCCACTCGAAATAGATCGTTACGTTAAGGGGTAGTTTACATGGATAAATAGAGGAAGATGCCGGTTGACTTTAGACTTGATTTACAATAGTGTTCATACAGTACAAGGCTCAGGGGCCACTCGAGGTAGATCGTTACGTTAAGGGGTAGTTTACATGGATAATAGAGGAAGATGCAGGTTGACTTTAGACTTGATTTACAATAGTGTTCATACAGTACAAGGCTCAGGGGCCACTCGAGGTAGATCGTTACGTTAAGGGGTAGTTTACATGGAGAGGGGCAGAAGATAACGGTTGTCTCTAGATTTTAACATTAAGATTGGAAGGAACTGGGAAACCTCCTCTTGGGAGTCTGTTCCAAAAAGCAGTGGTTCTAGAGGAAGCGGTTTTATTATTTGTAATTTACTTTTCACCGATGAAATACGGTGGAAATGTGTCTGATTTGCTAATATTTGAGTGGCATGGCTGGCCTTGCCGTGAAGGTGAAATCTGGTGGAAACAAAGAATATAGTTCGTCCGAGCACTTTCCATTGAAGTAGCGATAGAGCAGTGGAAGTTTCGCCAACTGATCTCATTTGGCTTCCTTCCGCCTATGTTTTTGTTCATATCGCTGTAGTTCAATCATAAAACGGCATATTATAACTGATCACACAATAAGCAAAACTTAATAATATAACTGCCAGAAACCGAGTTATAACGGTACGAGGATGCGATACAGTTATAATTAGTTTTCTAGTGGATTTAATATTAATTCTTGCGTACACTAACCGCTGACGCGTCTGTTAGAAAACTCTAGACTGACTCCAACGGTGTTGTTCAAAATCATATAGATTTTTCAGGGCCAATAAACCAATCAAATTAACTTGTGATAGTGATATATATATATATATATATATATATATATATATATATATATATACTATAGTTATCCGCAACCAGATCTGTTTCGCTGTATCACAGCTCATCAGTACGGTTAGACTCCGATTGCTTTTTTACCCAGGATTGAAACCCGATCGAATTGGCGTCAGTCGGCGATTCTACCTCTGGGCTACGAGCGTTCGGTAGAAGAAGGCAAACTTTTTAGCGCGCATATCATTATATACGCCCAATAACCAGAGTGCTCTAATTCATTATTGAATGAGCGATGCGTATATACCGGAGTAGCTACTGTTTTCAAAGTCTCCCATTCTTATTCCGGAGTAGCTACTGTTTTCAAAGTCTCCCATATATATATATATATATATATATATATATATATATATATTAAAAAAGGATTAATTCAAAGATGTTGAATGGCCATTTCGACATGAAGATCCCCACGGGGGACGACACATCACCTCAGCAACAGAAAAAACCTTTCAGAAACTGGTACTAGATCGTTATAGGTCAGATTTAAATTAAATCAGTAAACAGTTGTATTAGAAAGTGCTGAATACATGGTTTGAATGAAGATTTAACATGTAAAGCTTTTAAATATTTACGTAAGGAAGATCAGCTGGTTACGCTACCATGGTCTCTACCTTTATTACATTTATCTCCTTTTCCTCTGTAAGATTTGGATTTAGCTAAGATATTCCAATTAATCATTTGGTTCTTATTGTTTTTTAATTTCCAATAATATCTGTGTAGATGATTCTGGGTCCATTACAATATTTATATTTATGATTCGACCCGACGCACGATCAATCAAACACATTACACAAGAAATAAGAAACAACGCCAGAGTAAGCAACAATAAAACATGTATTAACAAATAATACAACTCATCGAGGGAAGCAAGTGAATAAAGGAAGAAAGAGTTTTTTTTCCCCATGTACTGTTAAGAGACGTAAAATGTTCATTGGAAGAAAGTCAATGAAAGATTGATTGGAATATATATAGTTCTTGAGTTGTTGAATTCCCATTGGAGTTTATATTGGGAAATGTGTGTGCACATGCATGTATGCGTAAGAAATAAATTCGCGCCACTAATTGCAACCTGCAATTGAGTGTGGGTGTGTATGTGCGAGTTAGGTAAAACTAAGACACATGTCTCCGTGATAGCAGGCCGCCACCGCGGGCAGCTGAGCCCTAACTGGCTAGCAACACTTGTGTGCCCTGCTTAAATGGACGTGCCTGGCTGCACTAGGAAAAATAGGATTTAATACGTGAACACAGGATGACCAGTCAAGATTAACCAATCATTGCCTGCTAACATAGCTTTTCTCGCAGATGAAAACACGCATGCTGTTTTAATGCGTAAAAGTGAAAGAGTGAGCATAATAATATTTTACAAATGTGTGTTACAATGTAGATATGTGTGTGGGTGTGAATGTATAAACACCATATATGAATAAAGCAGTACTTTTACTGTATTTATTGTTGTTTAAAGACAGCATGTGATTGTTAAATCTCATCTACCACCTGTTAGAAGTGCTTCCAAAGTAAAACTTAACATCATCATCTTTCGAATGAATTCGAGCTCTATAAACAATACTATTGGACATATATTGGACATTTAATGGGCAGGTTTTATTTTTTTCCACAGTTGCAATTATTTTTTGAAGGGTCATTATTGTTAGTAGTAGGATGATTGATATTATTCAGGTGGGCCAAGTATTTGGTTGATATCATAGTATTATATTGGGAAATATATTTATCTGTGTTTTTAACGCAAACGTAACTGACTTTAACATTGTTTTTGTTCAATTTTTTTTTTTTTTTAGTGTGGGTGAATGATAGAAATGTAGAAAAGAATTTACCAATATTAGTTTGGACATTACGACGGAAGGGTAGGTTAAACCAAATAATCTTACGTTTACGTGATTTCTGCTCATTTCTGCCTACCTTGTTTTTAACGGAGTATTCTAAACTTATGACGAGTTTACTTTTTCTAAAGCATTAATGTATTAATTTTAGAATTGTCAAAAATTTCCTTATTGCTAGAGTTGGTACTTAAACAAAATTGGATGGATTTGTGTAGGTTGTTGGTGATTATTTGTGGGCTATTTGATTCCTTATTAATGTATTTATGGTTTGTGGGTCTTTAGTGTACGGTTTATACAGACTATTGCTCAGGTCGAAGGTAACATCAAAGAAATTTACGACTTTAGCGTTAGTGAGGAGGGAATACATTTTTTACCTACATGTAGACTATTAAAAATTTTTACTCTTTTTAATAAAAAACAGTAACTTTGTGAGATTTAAATTCCATGAACATCGAATGAGCTTAAATTCAAATTTATAAAAACGCTAGTTTGAAAAATGCACCTGATCATTGCATGATGCATGAAAATCCAGGTCCTGTCATTGACGTAAAACAATATATATATATATATATATATATATATATATATATATATAAACTTATTTAAAAATGAAATTTTGTCTCTGCGTGTGTCTGTGTGTGTGTGTCCGTTACCTATAGACTCCGAAACGGCTGAACCGATTTGCTTGAAAATTGACACAGTTGTACTATAAGCGTCTGCGAGTGTTCTTAGCTAGGTTTTGTGTCGAGGTACCTCCGATAAATATCGAAAATCGATAATCGAACACATCGGGTTATAGAAGGAGTGGTCCGATTTTAATCAAATTTGATACACTCATAGACAAAGACATAAGAAACGATATTCAGAAGTTTCAAGGTGGCAGCTCTTACAATAGTGCAGGAAATCAATAATATATATATAAAAGGCAAGATGTTTGTGTGTGTCTCTGTTTATCTGCCTGTATGTCTGTATTTTTCAGCCCTTTTATTTTAGTTTTTGCTTCGGGTTTGACTCTAAGTATGTATAATTGTAGTTCTTAGTCTCAGTCATGATACCTTTTACTCAGAGGACTTATTTAGCCTTCAGAATTCAGTTAACGACGTAAAAAACCTTATTTGATATCGATACCAGGAAATCAAAATTTGACTTACATCCATTCATTTTTCTTTCAGTCTACGGTTTCACTTTAACTGGAAACAACTATTGCTTTTTAGTCCTTCGTGCCGAAGTCCAAAGAGTCTGAGCTTCAGGACCACGGATTAGTTTTAAAGCTTTCATTACACTCGAGCAACGCCGGCCTATACTGTTAGTATATATATATATATATATATATATATATATATATATATAAAGGATCTTAAAACGACACCACATGTCGATCAAGCTTTGAGAGTGATATTGGGTAGACAGGACTATTTAGGGAGCCGTCTGTGGTTGAGCTGGCATGAAGTCACATGTCCTCATGAACGAGAATTTGAATGTACCGACCTTGCTCAGACTGATGATCATGCCAGATAATGCATCCTCTCTAACAAACTGCAAGTAAGTTCGACTCTGCATAGCTGCAGAGAGAACCTTACTTGCTCTGAGGTAAGCATCCAGCACAGGTGAGCTCTGTGCTGGATGTTGAACAAACACAAATATGCCATATATATATATATATATATATATATAATCTTCACTGTCTATTGCTCATTTAATAAGCCTTTAAGTTTTCGCCTATATGTTGGAACTGCTGTCTAACCATGACATATTTGGGTAGAATATTAGTGTTATGGTGCCCTCCTACGAGGAATGAACTCTTTCTTTTGCTACATATAAATTATCAGCGTGACTTCCAGAGGGCAGTTACAAGCAGTTAACGAAGGCAGTTAACAACAGCCACAAGTCGGACAATAAGCAGAGTGATAATAACTTCGGACTTACTTATTTCTAGATTACTTATTATTGACACTGCCTTCGAATACCGTGTTTCTTGTTATACTAATACACTGTTTTAAACCTACTTTCTTGTTCCGTGTCTTACTTCTGACACTACAAATTTACGGCGAAGTTTTGCCACAACTCCACAACAAATTGGCGACGAAGATCCACAACAATTCGAATAATCCTAAACTTGTATATATATATATATATATATATATATATATATATATATATATATAATTATTAAATAACTTAAAAATAAAGATCTATTAAATAAACGCAATGAGATAAATGTCATATGTAAACATTGCAAATATTTCACATTAGAAAATGGGTAAAATCTAAATGAAATAACATGCATATAACCAACAATTGCTCAAGGAAAATAATTACTGACGAACTATCAAAATAAATTGAAACATAAAATTATTTATGTAAAAAGAATTTTCTTGTTATAAGAAAAAAAAAACGCAAATAAAGAGAAAAAGTTAGTATGTATTCTTTGGAGCCAAATCCCAAAATGAATCTTCGCTCTGATTAGTCAAAAGAAACACACATGTAAATTTTATATCTTCCCACATACATACACAGCAAACCAAAGGTTTTTGTTATTTAAATGTAAATCATCTGCACAATCAATATCAAACATTGCCTGATGATGAGAATCTATCTCGAAACATAGAAATATCCGCTCGTATATATGCGTGTGTGTGTGTGTGTGTGTGTGTGTGTGTGTGAGAGAGAGAGAGAGAGAGAGAGAGTGTGTGTGTGTGTGTGAGAGAGAGAGAGAGAGAGAGAGAGTGTGTGTGTGTGTGTGTGTGCGTGCGTGCGTGCGCGTGTGTGTGTGTGCAGGTTTCAGTATTTTTGTTTAAGATACGATTTGTACCACAAGGACCATTTTATAACACTTTTAGTCTAGGAAACAGGGGAACTGAGCATAAAATAGGCTGCAACAGATGTCGTTTCTCCCAACATCGCAAGTTACTACAAAACGAAAACATTAGTCTAAAGATTTGAGCCATCCAGTTCAATAGTCTCGTCAGATTGAGACTTTATACAACATCTTTCTCAAATCAATTTCTTAAAAACGACTTCAAGTATATGAAGCCAGTAGGTCTCATCGAGGACCACTATTCTTTAAAACTTGTTCCCTCCCTGGTGCTGCAGAATCACAAAAAAAATTACCAAATAACAGAAACTACATCAATTGAGGACTTCCAACAGCAGCAACAATTAAAATGGATAGCACTTGTAACCCGAAAAAAATAATAGTACAATCAATATGTTGATATAACATCATCTTTCAAACAAATGGTAGGAAGGAAATATTCATCAATACTGGAAAGAGCGATAACATTTGAGCAATCCATTTTCATCAAAATTTGTTTTAAGGGAACGACTTTGTAATTTTCAACCGAAGGTAGCTCTGAATGTTTCCTTATAAAGAAACGGCTATTATTACTATTACCATTAGCAATATAAAGAAGCCCCCGGTATTCATTGACCGAGCAACCAGTGCTAGTTCCAGCTGAAATCTACAAAATCTCAAGAAATTTACAGGAAAATAGGTTCCTCAAGTCCACTAACTGTTATTGCTCTTTCCAATACTGATCGAGGTTTTCTTTCTAATCTTTTTCTTGAAGTAGTGTGGAAAGTCGATATATTGATTATGTTATTTTCTCTTCAAAACCGTCGTGTTAACCATTTTAGTCGTTGCTGATGTTGTAAATCTTCAAAAGAAGAGATGCTCTTACAATTATTTAGTGCAGTTCTTTGTTTCGGATTATGTAGCGCCAAACTATGAATTTCAAAGAAGGATGGTCTTTGCCAATATCTACAGATTCCTTTTCTCGAATTCATTTTTAACCGTAAATATGTGAAATCGTTTGTATACAGCTGGTAACTGAGATATTTCTGAGTGTGTTGGGCGATATGCATGGCATCCATATGAAAGTGTCGATCCGCCGATATTATTTAAGAACATAAAGACTTTTGTTAAGTAACTACGAGAAGTTTCGGCTTTAAGTAATAATAATAATGATAATAATAACAATTATCTTCACCATGATTCTCCATCTTTACTCGCTCAAAACTATTTTTAATCATTGATCCGAGGAAACCGTTGTATACAGCTGACAATTTAGATATTTCGAAACGTTTTGGTGCCGTACATGACACCCGTATAAAAGTCTGGATTTTATAATACTATTTTACTCTTTATGCTATTTTTCTTGTTTGTATTAATTTGCGGTGTTGGTTAAAATTAGCACGAGTACAGCTTATTTCATGTTCAATGTATTTATTTTCTGTAATAAATTTGTTTAACAGTTAAAACAATCAAAAGCGATATTCTATGGATAAAACTAAACGCTCCTAATGCTATCTAAAGCTTATTTATATCGTATTAGATTCGGTATGATGGCTTTGAAGGGGGCTGTTGGCAAGAAAAATGTACAGGAGAAGATAGTCCGTAGCATATTGACAGACTGACATAATAGGCTGGATCCCAATAAGCGTTGACTGTTCGTGCATTTCCATCCAACACAGAGTTCGGAAAAGTGCCGATACCCATTCGTAATTTCTAACTTATTTTCTGATTAATAAGCCCGTGATAAATTTGCACAGAGCCGACAAAATACTCAGGAAGCTGAGCTTGGCAAAGGCAGCAATGTGAATGGATCGATACGTCAACCAACTGTCCCCTCCTTTTCTCTGTAACTCACATATAAGTTGAACATTAGGCTGGTAATAAATTCGAAAATGAACAACTAGACAAGGAACTGGTTGCATAGTCGTTGCGTTTTCGAGACGGTTGTAATAACAAAGATGTGAGTTAATTAAAACAAACAAATCAACTATCTTCACTGTTTATTGCTCATTTAATAACGACTTTTAATAACGACTCTTAATCAAGAGCGTTTACGTTTTAACCTCCATATTGGAACTGCTGTCTAAATTTGACATATTAGGGTAGAATATGAGAATTATCCTGAACTTATACGGATAGCAAATCGCGTGCATACTGATAGAAAATGAATTCAAATAATATACAACATTAGGAAGAGGAGCAAAACAAGGCGGTGTCTTCTCATCGGATTTATGACAGGCGATTCTGAGAGAATTAGAAGTCGTCCTCGGTGTGATAATAAACTACATCTGGCAGCAATATCTCTGATCGGTTGATTAGAGGTTTTGGGTTATTTTTTTTTTACACCTGTTAATTACTGTTGTTTCCAAATTCACCCTGACCTGGGGTGGTAACACTTGTTAAGACCCCAACTATAGAAAACATTTAAACCCCAAACATTATGCAAGTACAAAAATCATTTCTATAGTGAAAATATCAGTAATACATTTTTATGATAAAAAATTAACAGCAATACATGTTTGTAAATAAAATTGCTAATGCTAAGAAAATAAAATTTCGGTAATAAATGACACATAAGATGCTACTTGTTGGGGTATCGCCCCTTTTTACACACTCTATAGACTCTTCCAAAGTATACAAATATTCCTGCCTACAGAGAACAGTAGTTGTAGTTGTCTGTTGAGTAGTTGTTGTTGTTAGAGCAGTTGAACCGCCGCTCGTTGGTCAGCAAGAATATAGACTATTACCCGGACTTACTTCTTGTATATATTTGACTCCTACTAGCAAGTATTCCTGAATCTACTAATCGTGTACAGGTTGTATATCTTTTACTCAATATACTTACGCTTTTCCTCTCATATCTGTTTTTGTTATTATTATATTGTGTGATTTTCTAAACAAGAATCCACAACACTACTAAACAAATAAAACAAATTAGAAGTCCTATCAGAACTTATTATTGGCGGTAACAGTCTCAACAACATAAGATATGCAGATGAGCGTTGACAGCAATCAGTAGAACGAAACAGGAAAAACTCCTACAGAAGTTAATGGAGAGAAGCGAACAGAATCGCAAGAAGATGGAATGGACGGTTCTCAGCAAAACGAACAACCCACCATAAAATTAAAAATTGAAGATACCAAAATCAAGCAAGTGAAACAATTTAAATATCTGTGAAATGTTTTAACAGAGGACGAGAAGTGCGACATCGAGCTCCGAAGGCGCGTTGGAATAGAGAAATGGACAGAAAAAGGACACTTCTGTTTAACATCAGAAAGAGACAGTTGAAAACTCTAGGGCGCACAATGAGGAAAGTGGGCTTCGAAAATATGATTCAAAATATATTGGATGCAAGTGGGACACAGAGGGACACAGCACATAACCTACCAAACGAGCTAGTGTAAACGGTTAAAATGACAGGGCTTAGAAGAAACGATTTTCTAAGCGCCGCTTCAATGTGTTACAAGGTCGAAAATATGGGGTACCCAATTAGGATTGAACTCACTATCAGTTGTAATAAATTCTAGCGAGACAAGCTTGATAACCATTACACTACGTTGACCTACCCACGGGGTTTAGGAGAGATATCAATAAAACAAAATTTATTTGGAGCTATAAATTACCGAAAATTGTGTTTTGTGTTCATTCCTAATTAGCTTATGTAAACGGCTGGCAGAACAGAGTTTAAGAGGGATAGCAAAAAAGAAAAAAAAACATAAGAGCTACAAAGTACAGGAAATTGTGGAGAGCCATGATCACCAACGTCCTGAAGAGACAAAACACACATAAGAAGAGCTGTATATCATTCCGTGACTATTTATATTAGTACTTATAACCTACATATAAAGATCAAATAGGTACTTTGATGTATTAAATGCTCTTCAATTTTCGCCTTCTACTTAATGAGATGTGCGTGGTGGCGCAGTGGATATCGGCTCGGAGCGAGAAATCGGGGCACCGAGTTCGAATTCCAGTTGAATTCCTTGCATTCACTTACGCGCAAATACCCTTGGGAAAGGTATTAATCCGTCTCTTCCCGCCAGTTATGGGTTAAATAATAGGACAGATTGGGTTCTATAGCCTTGGTCGGCAACCAGTCTACCGCAGAAAGCAATGGCAACCTACTGCGGGATAACCTTCTGCCCAGTCAGTCATGTCTCTTTCGAGACATGATCGCCCAAAGCGTGTATCGCGCATGGCACTTAACTGACTGACTTAATGAGAACGAAAAATTAAATGAGTATTTTCCTTAAGCAATTGTTGGTTATATGCATGTTATTTCATTTAGATTTTGGCCATTTTCTAATGTTAACAACTTGTAATATTTACATATGGCATTTATCTCATTGCGTTTATTTAATAAATTAATTTTTATTCTTAAGGGATTTAATATTAAATAGTTTTTTGTATAAACTCAAAATAAAAACACAACCTTGAGTCCTCTTCACCTGAAATTATATATATATATATATATATATATATATATATATATATATATATATTATTCTTATTATTATTATTATTACTATTATTATTAATTATGTTAGAACATGTGCAAACTACAAACTACTACAATATATTTTATTTTAACATTGAGAAAACAATTTCTCATCATAGTCAATAATGTTGGTAATAAACCTATATTTTTTTTAAAAAGTAATTTTTTTAAAAACAACACTTCTCTTTATCTTCGGAATTATTTTTCTTTCTGTATGAGGTAAAAAAAATTTATTTTGATAGTTCCTCAGTTATTATTTTCCTTAAGCAATTGTTCGTTATATGCATGTTATTTCATTTAGATTTTGCCCATTTTCTAATGTTAACAATTTGCAATGTTTACATATGACATTTATCTCATTGCGTTTATTTAATAGATCTTTATTTTTAAGTTATTTAATAATTGTATATATATATATATATATATATATATATATATATATATATATAAGTTTAGGATTATTCAAATTGTTGTGGATCTTCGTCGCCAATTTGTTGTGGAGTTGTGGCAAAACTTCGCCGTAAAGTTATGGTGTCAGTAGTAAGACACGGAACAAGAAAGTAGGTTTAAAACAGTGTATTATAATAAGTAGTATAGAAATAAGTAAGTACGAAGGTATTATCACGCTGCTTATTGCCTGACTAGTGGCTGTTGTTAACTGCCTTTGTTAACTGTCTTTGTTAACTGCTCTCTGGAAGTATTACTCCACCGACCATAATCACTAGACATTGCTCTTTCAGATTTTCATTTATTAAAATCCTTATGAAATAAACTCAATGGTAAAAAATTTGATTCTTTGGATGACATAAAAATCACCTTAATGGGTTCTTTGCCAAGTAACCACCAACGTTCTGGGAAGACGGAATTTTAAGTTAAGGGAAATATGGAGAAAGATTATGCTACAAAATAGTTCATATTTAGTTAAATCGATATTTAATATCTCTGTATATGTTAATTACTCTTCAAAATCGGCATGAAATTTCCAGACAACCCTATGTATACTTTTATAAGCTTCATTTTTAAACCATATTAGTATACATACAAAAGTAAATATTGTTTCTAAAAATAGTCTTCGAGTTACGACGATTTATTAAATGCTCTTCAATTTTCGCCTTCTACTTAATGAGTCCGAAAAATTAAATGATTATATTTACGACATGTTGGATATGAAATATCGGAAAAGTTAATTATTTCATTCATCCATGAGCTAGAAGCGCGGGAAAGTGTTTTTTATCAAGCCTACTTGATCAGCTTCTTGCAAAAACGACAATACTTAAAGTCAACGGGCAAGGATTTTTACAGTTAGCATCCTACTTTTGCGAGAGCCCATATAAAACGGATGCTAAATTCTATCTACTGCTGTAGACTTGGCTAAACCTTTCGCAAAATACGGTTTCCACATTATGTCTACCCATACACCAAGCCGAAAGGAATATGACACAATTCTCGTCGCTTGTTCCGTAATAAGTTACAGACTTAGGAAATATAAAACGTACTTTTTTTATTTCGCATTTTCATCATTCCATCCCATACAAGACAGTAATGCCACTAGTAACAAGAGTGAAATAGAAAGTTGATACTGAGGATTGAGGAGAAAACCAAAGATGAACGGGATTCAAAAAGACAGAAAATTGAAGCTTTTTTTTAAACGTTTGAGAATGATTGTAGTTATCAGGGAAGAAACGAAGCGGAAGGGAGTTCCACAGACGAGAATTGCGAGAAAAACTGTTGAAGTGGCAGCTGCATTTAGCTATTTCAACAAAAAAAAGAGTATGACCTAGTCGCCAATCTATTAAAACGCTTAAATTCTTTGGTTTGGGCACAAGGGTAAAGTTTCTCAGAGCAATCACCATATAAGAAAAGACGGAAGGATACCAGGTCACGTCTTTGAGAAAGTGACTGAAGTTGAGATACTTGGCCAGGATCGATTAAATGGCAGATTCTTCTTTAGATTTTGCCAAGAATATCGAAATGTACAGTAGAAGGACCAGACTAGATATGTATTACTGTCATAGCAACATTGTCTAGGGCAATATATCCTGACAGAACCTATCCCTCTTTCGATTTGTTTTGAATTCAGTTTTTCTTCTCCGAGACTGTTTACTATCTAAAGGTAAGCTGTAAGAGTTAGTTGTGCTAAATAGCACAACTAACTCTTAGCTGTACGGAGAAGAGATGTATTCATACATTGCCTGGGCTTATTTGTAGGAAAGTGAACGGAGACAGCTCAGCAGGAATTTGAACACGGTTCTGTCATGGTTCCCTTCTACGAGGAATGGACTCTTCCTATTGTTATATATGATTACCTGCGTGACTTCCGGAGAGCAGTTAACGGCAAGTAAGGCCAGCTACGATTCAAGCAATAAGCAACGTAATTGTTACCATTTGGACATACTTATTATTATTTACTTATTACTAACACTTATTTGTATTTATGTTCTTGTTATACTAATAAACTGTTTTGAACCTACCTCCTGTGTTCCGTGTCTTCCTTCGAGTACTAACTGGTAAAAACAACTTGACTACGAAGATGTGCGTTAAGATTTGCCACTACAAACTGGCGACGAAGATCCACAACAGAGTCACCAACCGTTACCTAACTTACAGATTTTATAGCACAAGACCCAATTTAAAATTTGAATTTCAAGCGTAGATGAAGTAAGTGACAGAAAGAGCTCAGCGCAATCGGAACTGCTCCATTTGGACGCCCCCAGTCATCAGGGTTCGATTTTGGCCCTCCATTTCTTAGAACATGATTTTCTAAGCGTAACTTATGTGTGCCACAAGGCTGAAAATACGAAGCACCCAGTGAGGATCGAACCCACTAATCAGTTGTAACAGGTTATAGCGAGATGAGCTTGCTAACCAATAAACTATGACGAGTTCTCCGAAATGATTTTCGAATAGTATAAAGACGCCCATTACATTTTTATCCATAGTTGTGTATGGTCAACCTCGAGCACGTATTATTTACTTTTATTTACTTCTGTCTTTCGGTATATATACATATTTTGATTCTAAGTGTTCTTCAGTTCTTGAGATGTTTGATGCCATTCCAAGAAAGTATATTTTCAGAAAAGGGAATAAACGTAGTCAGTATATTTTCAGAAAAGGGAATAAACGTAGTCAGACATTTTAATGCAACTGGGAATGGTGTCATCGATCACTGGCAATTTTCCCACTGTAATCTGCTTGAAGGCAATTTAGGCGACTTTCAAAGAATGATGGTAAACATAATTTAGTCGACATTCCGTCTAATTTCGCACAGAAACAGATTGTCGCAAACAAAGAGACTCTGAGAGAAGACTAACAGTGAATGCCATCTTTTGCTGTTGGCAGGGCAGATCGGAAAGATGTATCTCCAAATAACGAGATTTCTCTCTGCGCGCTTTCAAATCAAACATGACGATTTTCACCATACAAATATATGAGAAAATAGAACAAATTCCTTTTACACCTTTGTGCAAATTAATTGAAACAAAACGAATAATATCTTACTAGGATTTTTCACACTTTCCCTGATCATATATACGTCAACTTTCGGTGTTGTTTTTCTCTTCCGACCGCATTTTCCTTTAAGTTTTTGATTGATCCAATTGGTTTTTTCGCCTTTATGACATGATTGGCACCATCAATGTCCGTAATCTCTCTCTAAGGCTTACTAATGTGTTCACGCAACGTTACAATTTTTTACTTTTCCTTAGAAAATTGTCTTCCATCGCAAACAATTGCCGTAAGACAACTCATCGACAGTCGAGACAATATTATCTGGGCGTGATAAAAATCTGATAAAATCACAGATGACGCAATATTTTTCAAGGTCAACAAAATTTTATGATACGCCCTAAAAATTACTGCACACCACTGCAAATGACATAAATCTGAGGAAAAAATAGAAATCGATTACACCCTGTCACTCCAGTGGGTCTAAAACTGACCGTATAGTGAAAGTAAGGAAGCTAATGCATTCGAATGAACTCTCGATTCTTCAGAAATACTAACCTGCGAGACTTCCTGGGAGGCAGTCGAGACGCAGTGTAACTTGACAGTTCTAGCCTTATCAATTTTAAAGAAATTCTTTCTTTGATTTTTTTTTTTTTTACTAAGTACTGACGAAACTTTCTCTTTATGTGGAATTGTTCTAATTTACTCAAATTACAAATGCCACTTTTATGTACCACATCTCTTCATTTTAGAATGATATAGATTAGATCAGTTCCAGAGCTTATGTGAGATCAGTCCTAAAGTAAAGGAAGTAAATTATTACAAGTTCTGATGTATGTAAACCAATATCAACAAATATCGCCTGGTTCACACTCCACCCACGTCTATTGAACAGGTGAAGAGGCTCATCCCTTGTTTCCTGTTTAGGATGCGGTTTCCAGTTTTCTCTTTTCCAATCTTCTCACTTTTTTTTCAATTGGAGTAAATAGACTAAACTATCGCCCGGTTCACACTCAACCCACGTCTATTGAACAGGTGTAGAGGCTCATCCCTTGTTCCCTGTTTAGGATGTGGTTTCCGGCTTTCTCTTTTCCAATCTTTTCACTCCTATGTAGCCCCCTGCAAATCAGTGGCGTTACCGCCTTGCTCGGGGTGATATGATTAAAAAAAATTTCTGATCAGAATCCATTTTTCGCATTTTTAAATCTCTCATTCGCCCGTGCATTGAATAATGCTGTCATATCAGATCTGGACCTCCTGCTGTACATCTATACATCTTGAGATTCTTAGCAAAATCCAAAGAACGATCTGTAATCTATCCTAACCAGGCATCTAGATTTCAGTCACTTTGATGTAACTTCCCCCGGTCTTTTCTATAAATATTTTCATACAAACTGCTCAGATGGGCTTATTCCCGGACTACGTGAATTTAAGCTATCATCTATGAACAACCCTTATACTGTCAAAAATAACTCAATGCAAAATTCACTTCTACTTCTACAATTTCTTTTCTCGCATTTCCCACCTGGGTAACTACTTTCCGATTTCTTGCTTACCTGAAAACTTCAAAAGGGTTTAACTATTCAACCATAGCTGGAACCCTAACATGTGCTAAAACCACGCTACTCCCTGATCAGAGGCCTTGCTGTCGGATGTAGTTCATCTTCATTCCCAGAACAGGGTGATCGTATGTGAACCGGTGTTTTAGCGTGATAACGCCGTAAGTCTAGTAATTCTACTCCTGACTGTGGTAACAAAACAAAAACGACAGTAAAGCAGATATGATCATTTCGCGTATCCTTTTTGCATGACAATTTCCCGTAAATCTGTGTCAACAGATACAGGCGATAAGAATCACTCGACGGAACTTTTTTAAAGACAATCCATTATTTTCTCCCCATGTGATGACTGGTTGCACAAATCACCAACCAGAATGAACAGGCGGAAATTTCTGAACGATCACTCGACAATGGAAATTGCCTCTCCGAATGAAAATGCATAAATAACGCTGCAGGATATATAGGAATTTCCACGGTGGGTGTCTCCAGCTTAGGCAGGAAGCACAAAGTAATATACATTTCATAATAACAGGCGAAAAATTTATAATATTATTTATGATTTTTAACACTTTATCATTAATACACCATCGCTAGATTTCCAACGAATTAATCGGAAATGTCTGTCTTCACACACATGCTCATATACACTTATCTAACGCTGCCGACTAACAAAGACACACATTCATACACTTTACCATCCAAAAGATTTGTCACACACATATCTAAAAAAATGTTTATCGTCTTAAACACTTGACGCAGATTAATATGAATACATACATGTAAACAGACAAGCATTTCTATATGTACCTGCACATACAAAATATGCCAGCACATACATTTGCAAATAATTATTTATTATACACGTGACACATACCTGATCAATAAGAATCAACACCAAATAAAAGCATACCAGCACACTGTCCCTTTGTATTTTTCTCTCGATCTCTGAAGAAGCTTTAATAAAAATGAAACCTTATTTATATTATTCGGACTTTTGCCTTCATCTTTGTTGCTATTTGTACAACGTTTCGGTCGTTATACACTCCGTTCTTCTTCAGGTGCTAGGAATTCTGAACCAAACCCTTTATTACGGTCACTCGGGTATATCATTCTCATTCCTTGTGCAAAGCCTCTTTCGGCAATCATGACTTATCTCTCTCTAACCTGCAAAGACATTCCTTACTTACAACGCTCCCACATACCTAAGCATTAATTCTCTTTTCAATTTTGTATTGCCATGAACATTTTAACGTCCGTTGGACCCATATTTAAAAGATTACTTTAATTGTAAAAACCTTAATTGATATGTGTATATATAAAATGTTATCTCTCAACTCAACTTGCTTTTCTTGAATTATAATTTTTTTAGACTTATAGTGGGCTATCTACAACGAGGCTAAATTCCGTTAATCTGCAACAATATACAACTACTCTTCAAAAGAACGCCTACCCCACTATAAACTGGTGACCCCGACGTGATTCGAACACGCAACCTTCTGAACGTATCTTGATGTATCCGCTCCTTAGGTCAGTAAGTAGTTTTGAGACAGCGAAGAAGGAAAGGAGAGTAAGGGCAACGAGCATAGTAAGCATCTTGACTTGGTCAAGGGGGATACTAATTACTCTAGTCACTCTCGAGTCTGTCTGGGTCTCTGCGTCGGTCTGTCTTTCTGTTTGTCTAGCTATGCTTTCTGTATCGGATCTTTATATCTTCTTTTTGGAGCGCAGCAGATCATTTGGGGATTCACACTTGTATTTGATTCTGGGCTTCCCATTGGTTGATAAATAAAATTCGCACAGGCTCGCGAACTGGAATTTAATATTTAATTAATTTTTAGTTTTCAACCGGAACATCTGCACGAAGCCGGAGTGCGCACCGACGACTTTCGGGTATTTGCTTTTTGGTCGTGAGAGTACAAACATCCGGTCCCTCGCTATGCTCAGTCGGTATCACCACACAATGACTAATTTTAACCTGTGAATATTTCTCTGTTTTCTGATTTTAATATTCTGATGAATCTTAATTCTTCAGTTAATGATTGAATAATCTAATGGCAAAATTTATGACAATAAAATATCTGTAGAAATTTCCCTATTGTGTCATTAAATATTTGAACTTAACAACTTTAACAAAATATTGAAATAACAATCATAAATATAAAGTTCTCTCTCTTTTTCATTCATCTCATTCCTCCTTGCTTGCATTTGTTTTTTATCATGTTTATGGATTGCTTGTCTCTCTTCTGCTCGTAAACGTTCTCGTCTTCTTCTCTGCCGTTTTCTTGCTGCCTCTCTTTGTTGTCTTATTCTTTCTTCCGTTGCAATGATTTTCTTCGGAAATATAATTCTTTCACAAAATACATTTAATTTCATCCATTACAGCAAAAGTGTGACTCACGTCGGTATGTTGTTCACAGTGAGAATTGAAGGACTGATTGGATAAAATTGATTAAAATAAACGGATGAAAAGTATTTTTCATAGTCGAAAAAGAATCAAGATGAAGACAACAAAAAGGACTTGAAATTATTATTTAAAGCACAAAAACGCTATAAATACAATAATACTCTCTCCCTCTCTCTTTTTCTCTTTCTCTTTTTTTTTTTTTTTATAGTAGATGATAAATTTTACAATAATTCTCTTTTCGTTTTATATATTTCCTGTTCGATGTTTTATTTCATTTATCATGCGTGTGTATATGTACGTCATCCGGCGTCCCTACGTTTAGTCTGTTGTGTCTGTGTGTGCGTTCATATCTCTTTCAGAAGTTAACAGCCATTCTGTGTTTATTCGTTTGTATCTGTGTGCGCGTTCATATTTCTTTCTTGAGCGTGTCACAGGTAGGTACTACGGTATTAATATATATATATAGATAAATCCAAAGCAATTCTTAGTATATATATATTAGATGCATTAGATATAATAGAAGATTTAACTCTTTAAGGATCCGTGATCAAGTATTTTAAATATTCATTCTTGACTAATTTTCATCTTTTTGGTGCATTTTTTTTTTTTTTTTTTTAATCAACTCATTGAGACAGATGTGCGTAGTGGTGCAGTGGATATCGGCTCGGATCGAAGAGCCGAGTTCGAATTCTAGTTGAATTCCTTGCTTTCACATACGCGCAAATACCTATGGGTAAGGTATTAAGCTGACTCTTCCCTCCAGTTATGGGTTAAATAATAGGTCAGATTGGGTTTTATAGCCTTGGCTGACAATCAGTCTACAACAGAAAGTAATAGCAACCTACTGCGGCATAATCTTCTGCCCAGTCAGTAATGTCTCTATCGAGACATGATCGCCCAAGCGTGTATCACGTATGGCACTTAACTGACTAATTGGACTGGGTATTTTTTTTTTCTGTAGAAAAAAAGAAAAAAATGAAGACATCCTAACGGTGTTCTTACGAAACTTCAAAGTCAGAATGAACCTGCTCAGTTAACGTGACAAATTATTTGCACTGAAACTATCAACACTCTATGTTCCCTCCGATATCGAGCACTTTGTGATAAAAAAAAAACCTTCTTGCTAAACTGCCTTTTATCAGTAAAACTACTGATAAAACAAAAATCTTGGCACTAAACACCCACAACATTATATATATATATAACGTTGGACAATTTTTGTCTTTATTTTCATCTGAAATTAAAGCCAAAATATGATGTTTATAATAAGACATAATAGACATTCATTGTCCGTTATATTTAACAATATGTTTAGAAAATTATCTGCTGCCTTGATACACTTTATATATTGAAATTATTTGTTTGAACATTAATTTTTATCGATGCTCGTATTTAATTAGATATTCTGTTTATAATCACACAGTATATATATTTATTTCTACCGACCTGATTATTTACGATAATTTTTTTTTTTTGTTTTTGCTACGAAAATGTGTGTCATTCACCAAAATTCGAAGCTGCGTGCTACCCCTAGCCACATAGAAGAAGCCATCAATTGATCTGGCGCGTCTTAGACCTGTCGACCACAAACGACCAACAGTCAGAACGAAGTCAAATCATATCTATATAACACAATTTTCGTTTCATGCAAATAATCATGTCTACACTGAAATGTATCGTAATGTGAACAAATGAAACATGTTACGGAAATTAACAAATATTAACGAAATTGGTTATAAACAACCGACAATTTGAAATTATTTGTTTGAACATTATTTTTGATCGATACTCGTATTTAAGTAGATATTCTGTTTATAATCAATAAGTATATATTCATTTCTACCGGCCTGCTGATTATTTACGATAAATTTTATCTATCTATCTATCTATCTATATATATATATATATATATATATATATATATATATATATATATATATGGATAGAATAAGTAAAGAACAAGTAAGAAAAAAGTGTTTTTAATCTAAAATGCTTCACTTTTAACAAGCTTCTTCAGAGATTTATAGGGGCGAATAATATCTTTAATAAATCTCTGAAGAAGCTTGTTAAAGTGAAACATGTTAGATTAAAGACACTTTTTCCTGCTTGTTCTTTACTTATTCTGTTCATCTTGTTGGATTCTGATCCATATATTCAACTTATATATATATATGTGTGTGTGTGTGTGTGTGTGTGTGTGTGTGTGTGTGTGTGTGTGTGTGTGTGTGTGTGTAAAAATATACTCAGTTATGATCTGAGATTAAGGACAGGATGGTTAAATAAAATAAAGAGAAGCGGAAAACTGTATTTTAAATCGCCTACGCGTTTCGTCTTGTGATGGACTTTATCAAGGCAAAAAGACAAAATGAGCTTTATTCTAAATTAAGTATCTATAAACAAACAGTGTTGGCAACCACAAAGACGCTCACAAATCATTTCAAAAGATTAACAGAATATTTTAGTTTTTAGAATTCCTTCATGTGTAGTGCAAAGTCACGAGATATTAAAATGAAGGGAATTCGACCGTTTTCTTTGAAACTTTTTTATTAAGCATTTTAGTCTGTTTTAGTATTATTTCCATAAGGTGAGATTGGGAAAAATCCGGGACGCAAATTGATGTTTTGGTCGTACTGTATGGCGGCGCTCTCGAAAACTTTTCTTCTGAATAAATTGTTTACTCTTTTTATTAGTGTGGCATTTTTAAAATCGAAATTGTGATTGAATTTCTTTCTGTGAATCACTAATGCATTTGTTAGATGATTATTAGTGATGTCTCTTTTGTGTTCATATATACGTATTATTAGATTTCTACCTGTTTCTCCGATGTACATGGAGGAACAATCCAGGCAATTTATTCTGTATACACCTTCTTGTTCACCATTTTGATTTCGGTTATTTTTAGATTTGATAATGTCCATAATAGTTTTCGATGTAGTTGTTACTATGTGTGTGTTTTTTTATATGAGATAGATTGTTTTGGATATTAGATGCAATGGAGTTGGTTGGTAGTATGATGTATTTGTTATTGTTTAGATTTTTATTGTTAACAGTGTTGCCATTCTTGGGAATAATATATACGGACCTTAAATAAGTTCTCGCTATTTTTCAACGGATGACGTTCCTCGAATTGCGTGTAGTTTCAATGGTAACGCATCTATAAGGAAGTACTATAAGCACGCTTGAAATTAAGTATACTTCATTTCGCCGAAGTGTAAACAACTTTGTTTTTCATGGCGTTAAACATGTCGGATTTCGTGCCAAAGAGAGCGTATTTGCAGGGAATTTTACTGCATTACTTCAATTCAAAAGAAACCTGCAGCTGAAGCACACAGAATCCTTGTTAAGACTTTCGGTGGCCATGCTCTTTCGGAAGCAATGTGCAGACATTGGTTTAGACGCTTCAAAAATAATGATTTTGATGTTTAAGATAAAGAAACCTCTGGCTCACCGAACAAGTTTAAAGACAAAGAATTGGGGGCATTACTTCATGAAGACTCGTGTCAGCCACAGCCTGAGCTGAAAATGGGTCGACTCGTGGTTAGCCTAAACAAAACGTGTTGTTCTTCAGAGGTGGAATTCAAATGCTGCCAGAAAGATGGGAAAAAGTAGAGGCTAACAATAGACAATACTTTCAGTGACATGTTTTCTACTAAATTTTGTAAATAAAACATTACTATTTATGAAAAATCAGCGAGAACTTATTCAAGGTTCTTATATATATATATATATATATATATATATATATATATATATATATAAATTAGAGAAAATTTTCAAAATTCAAAGGTGTCGGATGCACATTTCGACATGAGATCTCTAGTCGTTTTAATTGTTCTTAATTTCTATTTGAATTTGTAATTTTTAGCCCTAATTTTCTTTTGAAATTGAGGCTTTTAATTACTGGCATTAATACTGTTTGCTCTTGATTTTGGCGTTTAAATTTCGTTTTGACTTTAACGAAGTTAAAACTTTTTTTTTTTATTGGAGTAGATAGTACCCACTATCACCCGGTTTTACACTCCCCCGCTTTTGAACGGGAGTAGAGGTGATTGTTTCTTTTTTAGGAAGGGGTTTCCGGTTCACTTTCCTTCTACTTCTAATTTAGCGTTAGTTCGGCTGGAAGCTCTTTGCAGTTAGTGAGCATGGTGGCAACGCCTCTTCATTCTGAGATGTTTTTCGTTCCTGGTTATCTTCCCCTCTCCAGGAAGGACTTTAATGTCCATATGCATGGGCTTGGTGTTTATATCAGCGAACACCTACCTCCAGCCAGAGTAACATCTCTCGAATCCCTGGATCAATGCTTTCATGTGCTTCCGTCTCTCACTTCTAAAATCGATTAGCTATCTCTTCTTCCTTTACCGCTCCCCCTCTACCGCTCCCCCTCCACCTCTAACTGTTCGTTAATTTTTTTTTCTTTTTTTTTTCATTTGGAATAAGTATACTAAACTATCGCCCGGTTCACACTCCACCCACATCTATTGAACAGGTGAAGAGGCTCATCCCTTGTTCCCTGTTTAGGATGCGCTTTCCGTTTTTCTTCTTTCCAATATTTTCACTCTTACGTAGCCCCCTGCGCATCAGTGGCGTTATCGCCTTGCTCGGGGTGATACGATTAAAAAAAAAATGAAGACCCTGGGACAAAAAAAAATGAAGAAAACCCTGGGACAAAGTGGGAGGGGCAAAATCAACAACGGTCAAAGAATTCTCAATTCTTTTAAGGTCAGGGAGGTGGGATGTTGTTAAGTCGGGGAACAAAGAACAGGACAGAACTGGGAAGGGCTGAGATTAGAGGGTGTATAGAGACAAGATAAGAGAAAGACGGAGTATCAAATATCAAATGGAAGACGCTCGCTCGGCTCGATACGTGAATGTTTAAAGGGGTTTGGGCTGATTGAAAATGTATATTTAGTGGGGAAGGAATAGATTTAAATATAAGATTGCAGGAAGTCATAGATCTAAAATTATTAAAGAAATATATATATATATATATATGTTTGTTAACAAAGGGAAAAAGTGTGTGTGTGTGTGTGTGTGTGTGTGTGTGTGTGTGTGTGTGTGTGTGTGTGTGTGTGGTAAATTTATTGGATATAGCATTCAACCTAATCAAAGTAATATACAAACTATACAGACAACCAAACAACAATTCAATATACAATAACAAACCACCTCCTTATTTACACAAATACTCCTATCTCTAAATAAAAGAATTCAAAAAACATTTTCTATGCTACATATATTCAACAAAAAAAAATATATGAATCAACCGTAAGAAAAATCAGATATTCAAACTAGAATTTCAAAAACGGATACAGTTCAAATAAAAACAGCAGACAAAAAAACACAATTTAAGTTAACAACGTACAACAATGAAGTAAAAAATAAGGAAAATATTCTTCAAAATAATTGACAAACCCTTCCCTAAAAACTGCAAATAATCAAAAATTGTCAATAAAAATAGTATCATAATCACGTACCTTCTAAATTGATTCGTTTTGTACGGTTTATCAATCCTTTGCATGATATTTAAAGCAATTAAATTATTTTAGATTTTAAGAATTCTTTTCTTTTAGATAATATTGTTTTAGCGATGTAAGTTATACTAATTAACCCATAGCTGCGGTGAAAAATGGATGAATTCATATCTTCTGAATGTCATTTGCACGTAAGTGAATATAGCGAACCCAAATGGAATTCAGAACATCAATTAACAATTCCGATTGATTGTCCATTCCACTACATATCTACGATTACAGCACCTGGTATTCCCAGTGGGTCACGCATCTAGGTATTGACATTGCTTAACTTCGATGATCGTACGGAACCGATGATTCAACGCCATGTGGCCGTAAGACTTCGTCTTCGAAAAGATCTATCTAAACTTATTTATAAATGGAACTTTATCTGTGTGTGTGTCTGTGTGTCCGTTAACTATAAACTCCGAAACGGCTGAACCGATTTCATTGAAAATTTACACAGTTGTACTATAAGCGTCTGTGAGCGTTCTTAGCTAGGTTTGGTGTCGAGGTACCCCCAATAAATATCGAAAATCGATAATCGAAAAAATCGGGTTATAGAAGGAGTGGTCCAATTTTAATCAAATTTGATACACTCATAGACAAAGACATAAGAAACGATATTCAGAAGTTTCAAGGTTGCAGTTCTTACAATAGTACAGAAAATCGATAATATATATATATATATATATATATATATAAGGCAAGCTGTTTATGTGTGTGTCTGTTTATTTGCCTGTATGTCTGTATTTTTTTCAGTCCTTTTATTTTAGTTTTTGCTTCGGGTTTGGCTCTAAGTATGTATAATTGTAGTTCTTAGTCTCAGCTATGATACCATTTACTCAGAGGACTTATTTAACCTTCAAAATTCAGTTTACGACGAAAAAACTTATTTGATATCGATATCAGGAAATCAAAATTTGACTTACATCCATTCATTTTTCTTTCAGTCTACGGTTTCACTTTAACTGGAAACAACTATTGCTTTTTAGTCTTTTGTGCCAACGTCCAAAGAGTCTGAGCTCCAGGACTATGGATTAGTTTTAAAGTCTTCATTACACTCGAGCAACGCCGGGCTATAATGTTATAATTAGTGTATTCTCGACCTTGGAAGTTTGTGTCTGAATCGCTAATCACTTAGATGTATTTGTTAGCATTTGTGTCATTTGTTTTTCTGTCCACTTGCGTATTAATAACCCTTGACAGATGAACAGATTTCTTCAGTATATGCGATTCATTTGTATCTGTCTTGCTTTTGATGATAGAGATTTATGATAAATTTTGTCATTTATAGTTTTCATAAACGACATCAGGTCTTCATTTCTGTTCCTCATTATAGATTGGCTAAACACAGTGGGAATAATTATCTAGAATGCATTAGTGAATACAGATGTCACACTACGGAAGTGATTGAAAAAAAAACAGAGAAAGAGAAGAAAAAAATAAAAGAGAGAGAGTGAAAAGGGGAAGAACTAAGTAAATGTGGAAATGGAGAGAATGAAAAGAAGGAAGGAAAAGATTAAAAAAAGAAAAGAGTGATAGAAGGAAGAAAGAGTTGTGGAAATGGAGAGAATGAAAAAGAGAAGAAAAAGAAAAAGAGAGAGAAGGAAGAAAGAGTTGTGGAAATGGAGAGAATGGAAAAGAAAAGAAGAAAAAGAAAAAGAAAAAGAGAGAAGGAAGAAAGAGTTGTGGAAATGGAGAGAATGGAAAAGAGAAGAAAAAGAAAAAGAAAAAGAGAGAAGGAAGAAAGAGTTGTGGAAATGGAGAGAATGAAAAAGAGAAAAAGAAAAAGAAAAAGAAAAAGAGAGAAGGAAGAAAGAGTTGTGGAAATGGAGAGAATGGAAAAGAAGAAGAAAAAGAAAAGAGAGAGAAGGAAGAAAGAGTTGTGGAAATGGAGAGAATGGAAAAGAGAAGAAAAAGAAAAAGAGAGAGAAGGAAGAAAGAGTTGTGGAAATGGAGAGAATGAAGAGAAGAGGGGAAAGAAGTATAAGAAGAAAAGGGAGAAAAAAGAGAGGGAGAAAGAGTAACAACGAGTAAAATCCAATTTTGAAATAAAGAAAAAGTATTATTTTTGCTTTAATTATTTTTAAGTTATAAAATCCACGATACCTTTCTGATATAAATAACACATAAACGATACAATATCGTGTTTTATATGTATGTTTATATGCACAGATTTTTTGATAGAAAATATTTGTTCGATACTATCAACCTGGCACAAAGCTAAATAATTTAAGCTCTTGACAGGGACCGACCACATTGTCATGCTAATCTCTTCGTGCCAAATAAATGTCAAATTAATACAGGGTGATTGAAAAGTAACTCCAAATTTTAAAATATTTATAATTTATTTTTTAAATATAATCTTTACCAGAGAGTTTATCGTGAGGTGCTAGGTCATTATCAATAACGTTGCAGAATATAGTCACGTACCTTTAGTTATATGTCAAAAGTATCAAACCATAAGTGGCAGCAATATTCGATGTACGGACAAAATGCAGTCAGTCTGAGGTTATTATGCAAATCACATAAACCTCAACAACTCAAACTTGCTTTGTGTTGTAGCGTGGCTGACACCTCTGCAGCACTCTCAACGATGGAATGGTCTGTGGTTTGAATTGGTCTATTTAAGTAAAGAATAGTAGCATTCTAGGCGTAATACATTCGAGTATCATCCGAGTAATATTCGGTCTGATTACTTCGACTATTGCGAACTAAGCTCCTCTTTTCTGTGTTGTAAGTTCTGTCGTGTCTGTTATCGTAACTATTGTGCTGTTCTGTGTATATCCGTTTAGCACCGGACATTGCACTGAATAATTCCGCAGCACACTTGCTCTGTGTATCGTACACACATTGATGACACAATTGGATGTTTTTTGTCAATTTTTGAACGATTAATTTAGACGTCAAAAAAGCTTGGTTTTATATCTTAGGTCGTTTCAGTATGTTTTATTAAGATTATATGATTTCTTATTAAAATTAAAGTCTGAAATTATTATTCAAGACCAGAAAATCACTCTTTCTTTAATAAAAAGATAATACAAACATAGAAAATCAATCAACATCTACGATAAAACAAATAACAAATATATGTAAGTCTTTGAAGCATTTATATCTTAATATATTGATATTACTTTACAATAACAGGCAAAAATCTATTATCCTTTGATATTATTAAATGTTTTTACTTCAACAGGTTCAATTTCCGGTATGGTTGTTTTAACTGTTACCTGTAGGTCTGCTTTACTGTCATATTATTTCATCTTCTAAATTGACCATAGATTTGGGATTGGATTCAAGTCAGGAATTGATGATGGCCATTTCATTATCTTTTTTCTTGAAAGGATACCATGCTCAAAAAAGAAGATGAAAAAGAAAATTGAAAAGAAACAGTGTTGTGCATAAATACATATACAAACTTCATATCGAAACTCTCGGGCTGGGTTTTTTTACTATTCAATGAACATCTTGACCATGAAATCACAACAGTTAACATTGTTTAGCTTAACTCCTTCAAGTTTGTCAATTAGAGTTCTTGACACCTCCTGATTTCCAAGATATTCTACACCTTTTTTCCTTCTTGACACCTTCAATTCCAGCCTGTTCAAAGACCTAAGCACCGGTCAAAAGTGATTGTTTCACTATAACCTTAGTTTATATTTCCCTAGAGGATCCAAGTTCTTAAAAACTTTGCCTTTGTTTCTAGTTCTCGACTTCGTCATATTTCAATAAACATCTTGTCCATGAAATCACAATAGCTTGCACTATTTTGCTATTCCAAGGCGTCTTCGAATTTCTGTGTCGCATTTTCCGTCCTCCGTTGAAATTAAATTAGTTTGATCTTGGCGTCTCCAATTTCTAGTTTGTCTGCCCCTTTTGCTCACACCTATACATTCTGTCTTCTTTTTGATTTTGATATTGTGACATTGCTTCACAATAACAGCCAGCAATCTATTATCCTTTGATTTTGTTAAATGTTTTACTTCAACAGGTGGTTTTAATTGTTGCCCACAGATCTGCTTTACTGTCAAATCGCTAAACACACCCATATCATTTCATCTTTTAAATTGAGCATAGATTTGGAATCAGATTCAAGTCGGGACTTGATAAGGGCCATTCCATTATCTTCATTCCTGTAAATATTTTGTGTTCAAAAAAAGGAAGAAGGAAAAGATTGAGAAGAAGCATTGTTGTGCATAAATATATATATATATATGGAAATTATTTTTTAATCGATACTCGTATTTGAGTAGATATTCTGTTTTTACTCAAACAGTATATTTATTTCTACCGGCCTGATTATTTACGATAAATTTTGTACAAAAATGTATATTAATCGGCAGGATTCGAACCTGCGACCCCTATCAACTTAGGGGAAGCCACCAATTGATCTAGTGCGTCTTAGACCACTCGACCACGAATGATACCGCAGTCTTAATATATATATTCAAACTTCATATTGAAACTCTGAGGCTAGGACTTTTACTATTTAATAAACGTCTTGTCCATGAAATCACAATAGTTAACATTTTCCGTTTAACTTCTTCAATAATTTTCAATGGTCCAATAATGGTTTAATCAGGAATTTCACCAGATATCATCCCATGGACACTTCCTAGTTGCCTTTTTCTAGGTTTTGGCTCAACCATCAGCTCGATCGAGTGCCACCCAAAATTCGTCCGTGAAAATTAATTTGAAAAAATCAATTTTTATGTAGTTCTTGGCCCAATTTTAACGCTTTCAAATAGTTTCTTTACTGGGAGAAGTTTGTCAAGGAAATTTCTTGACACCTCCCAATTTGCAAAATATTCTACACCTTTTCTTCTTCTTGACACCTTTAATTCCAGCCTGTTCAAAGGTTTAAGCACTGATCAACAGAGATTATTTCACTACAACCTTAGTTTATATTCCTCTGGAAGTTTCCAAAACTTTACCTTTGTTTCTAGTCCTTGAATTAGTCATATTTTCAAAAAACCTTTATCATTCCATGATCTCTGCGATGCTCATTTGATATCTCCAACGTGGACATTCATTCACTCAATAATGATATCATTTGATATCTCCAACGTGGACATTTATTCACTCAATAATGATATCATTTGATATCTCCAACGTGGACATTTATACTCAATAACTTCATTATTTGCTGTTCTTCAGCATTTCTTAAACACTTTTGTATTATCCATATCTCAGAAAAAGGAAATTACTGGAAAGTAATTGACACTCACCTGAATCGAGCTGAATATAAAATGCTCCTCTTTCCAATAACAATTCCACCGAACTTCTCTACGGCATATGACTTCAGTGAACTTTTGTCCTTTTGAATTTATATTTTAATTGGGGTCATCAGGAGAGAATGTGCACCGTTTGGAAAAATAGTTTTTATTAGATTTCAGAGGGCTTAAACAAATATTAGTTTAAACTGCATAATAACTTCAGACTGCATTGTTTATAACAAATCTAATAACTTTAATCAAACATATTGAATTTACTTAAAAATTTATCTCAAGCTTTTGCTTTGAAGTCTAAGTTAAACGTTTAAAATTTAACAAAAAGGTTGCAAGGCAAATTCAAATTATTGATATTTATGTGATTTACATCATAACTTCAGACAAACTGTATCTCTTTTTTCTCGCTTTCTTTCATTATCCTGTGCAGAAATTCCAGTAGTTTCTTTTCTGTTTATGTTAACAACCCGGTAAATGAAGAAGAAGATTTCTGTTAAAATCAAGCTTTTTCATCTGTGAGGAAATTATCCAGCATTCACTGTCATATAGGTAGGAGGATTGATATTACATAACAGTTAGTTTAGTACTCTTTTCTTTGTTTCTAACAAAAAATTCTACTTCTTAATACTTTGCTTAGCTTCTGGGAGGCAATTTTCCCAATTCCAATGTGCCGTCGAATTTCAGTGTCGCGCTTTTCGTTGTTTTCCAGACATTTAAATGGTTGTCAGATTTTGGTATCTCCAGTTCGTATTTTGCATGTTGGGTTGTTTCTTTTTTAAAAGCCATGCATTCTGCATTCTTGTAATTGATGTTTTGTCCTTTCTTCTCGCTTTCTCTCACTGCCTTCTGTAGGAGTTCTTGTAGTTTTCTTTCTGTGTCTGCTATCAACACTGTGTCATCTGCATATCTAATGTTGATAAGATTGTGACCATCTATAATTTTGTTGACAACCATACATTCTATTTTCTTGCAATTGCTGTTTAGTCCTTTCTTCTTGCTTTCCTTCACTACCTTCTGTAAGAGTTCTTGTAGTTTTCTTTCTGTGTCTACTATCAACACTGTGTCATCTGAATATCTAATGTTGATAAGATTGTGACCATCTATAATTTTGTTGACAACCATACATTCTATTTTCTTGCAATTGCTGTTTAGTCCTTTCTTCTTGCTTTTTTTTTTTTTCACTACTTTCTGTTGGAGTTCCCTCCTGCGTCTGCTATCAACACTGCATATATTACGTTGTTGACACTGTGGCCTCGAAAAAAAGAATCCTGGCAGGACTTCCTATCCTCTCAGCCTACCTTTATAGTTTGAATGTCTGGTGAGAAGACATATCTTTGTCTTACACCCCTTTTTATTTTTTGTATATTTGCTGAACTCTGAAAATTGATTCTCACGTAAACATAGAATGATATCTAGCTTTCTTTACAGCTTTTTTTTTTTATTAATAAAAGGTTTAGTTTGAAATTCCTGGATGGTTTACTCGGATCAACAAACACCTGATGAAGGTCGGACAGCGTAAAATCCAGAATGCCGTGACGATAACAACAAAGATGAGGACAATAATCCAAGTGCAAATAAAAGTAAATAACGATGACTTTTCTTTTTTTTTTCTTTTTATTTAAACTGTATAGTCATATAAAACAAATAGAAAAACCTCATCAACATCAAAATTATGAAAAAAAAGGCAGAAACGGATAATTTAATTTCTGTCTTAATTTCTTGAATGAGGATTTATTGCTTACACTATTAATATTTGGACTATTGTCCTCATCTTTATTACTGTTTTGATGTTCCTGTCGTTGTACCCTCCAGCCTTTATCGTGTGTATGTTAATCATTTTAGATTAGGGTTCAGTTCAAAATTCTCTGATGGTTACCTGGATTGGCATACACCTGAACCATTTATTTAATCTATAGGAATAAATTGTTCTCGTTCTGCTGACCATGTCTCGGGATATCCCGTCTAGTTTGTATTTAGTACCTCTCGGTTATTGCTCGCCCTGCTTCCACAGAGTTCAAGGACACACTGCCTGGCTCAGGGATTGAACTTACAATTACTATGTCACCAAGTTCATGTGTTATATATCGACAAACAACAAACACGCATATATATAAAAATATGAAGTTATATTTTTATTAATGACGATGGACCGTGTAGAATAGGGAACAGAGAATTGAGAGAGCGCGCTTCAAATGGGTTGACGGGAGTGTAGTCGTATCTGTTGTGTCTCTCTTCACCGGCCGATCTCTGTCGCTCCTCTACTACTACTGGCGAATCCGTGCGCCGAGGTCTTTTTATAATCTTCCAGAACCGGGACTTTTTCTTCCGGTTTTGCCTCGCCCACGCACGCCCACGTAATTCTCAGAGACACCTGTTCTGTTTGCCTCTGTAGCCATTTCCGCTGCTGCCGGAAATAAGGTCAAACAACATCCGTTCCTTTCAACGACCGGAAACACCCTCGCTTGCATCAGCCTTCCTCGGGTGGGGCCAGATTGTTATATTACACATGAACCAATGATTTACTGTACAATAGTCTAGTAGGTTAGACATAGGGAGTGGAAGGAGAACTGTCTACCGATGAAGCTAAATAAAAGCTTCGTTTGGAATACTCTGTAGATTACACATCTCGACATGTACTTGGTGATGGCCAGATAATAACAATCAAGATGAAGGCAATAATCTTTCTTTACAGATTAATAATATGATATATTACCTTAAACGGCGAAAGTAATTGACAGGTACATCCGGCCTTAGGTAAGATCAGCAAATGTGACAACTGGTTTGAAAAGTGATGCATCAGCCGGGATTTAATTGACAGGTACATCCGTCTTTGGGTTAGATCAAGGATGTGGTTGACAGATACATCCAGCCGGCGATAAAAGTCAACAAAGAATAAGGATGGTTGACAGATATATCCGGCTACAGATGATGTCAACAAAAAGCAACGGAAAAAGCAAACATCGCGTTGGTGTTTCAAGACAATATAAAAGTTTAGAACTTTTAGCTGAAGGGACAGAGACTAGCTAACGACTCCCGACGGCTCCTTCCTATGTGCGAATTCTTTCCGGCTATTTTCGTGCTTCACACAACCGTCACCGCTAAAGAATGAAAATATAAGACTATATTTTTATATATACGTGTTCCTTGTAGTTTTTTTTTCCGATTCAGCGACAGTATATAACATTAGAATTTATGTCAACGGATGTATTTTAACTATTTTAGATTCAATAAAGAGTTCAGTTCAGAATTCCCTGACGGTTACCGGGATTGAACTCGCAATGACTATTTCACAAACCAGTGCTTTAATCCACAGGGAAAATGCTTGGTGGATTAGATATGGACAGTGAAATGAGAAATGCCTAATTTTGTAGATATATCTGAATCCTATATTTAATCAGTTTTCTGACGATTGTTGTGTAGTCTTTTCTTCTAACTTTCCTTTACTAACTTCTGTTGGAGATTTTGTAGTTTTCTTTCAATGCTTGCTATCAACACTGTGAAATCTGCGTGTCTTATGATTTTAAGATTGTAGCCGCTAATAATAAATACTGGTAGGACTAATTCTCTAAGACTCGCCTTATTGTATAGGTTGCATGTCTGATGAGAAGGCATAAACCTTGTATAAAACCTTCATTTCTATTTCTTTTTTCTATTTTTTTATATTTACTGAATTTATGGGAAATTGATCCTTATATAACAGAAGGATCATATATGTCGTTGCAGGTTTTTACATTAAATGAAGGTTTTACATTGAAATTCATTGATGGTTTCAGTCAGTCAGTTAAGTGCCATACGTGATACACGCTTGGGCGATCATGTCTCGAAAGAGACATGACTGACTGAGCAGAAGATTATCCCGTAGTAGGTTGCCATTGCTTTCTGTGGTAGACTGGTTGTCACCGAAAGCTACAGAAACCAATCTGTCCTATTATTTGACTCATGGCTAGAGGCAGAAGAAATGTATTATATTAAGTAGTAATTAATGGGGGATCAGTTTAGTACTTCATAACAGTAGAAAACAGATCCCCCCCTTTATGACCAGTAGAAGTCTTAGTCATGTCTCCAACTATTATATTCAGTCAGTCAGTTAAGGGCCATACGTGATACATGATTGGGCGATCATGTCTCAAAAGAGACATGACTGACTGGGCAAAAGATTTTCCCGCGGTAGGTTGCCATTACTTTTTGCGGTAGACTGGTTGCCAGTCAAGGCTATAGAACCCAATCTTCCCTGTTATTTAACCCATAACTGGAGGGAAAAAACGGATTAATACATTTCATAAGGGTATTTGTGCGTAAGTGAATGCAAGGATTTGAACTGGAATTCGAAATGCTTTGTCAAGAACAACAAAGATTAGAAGAATATCATTAATATCAAGGTTTAGGACCAAATAACGTCGAAATCTCGTACGATCATCGAAGTTAAGCAATATCGAACTTGTTCAGTACCTCGACGGGTGTCAGCTTGGGAATAGCATGCACTGTAAGCCTGAATTAATGTGTGGTATCTATTTTCCTTCATACGTGCTTATCTATTTTCTTTTGTTGGTCTAACTTTCTTTTCAAGTCTTCAAAACATTCTGTTTGATTTAATTTTCGACCATGTCTGTCTTTTTTTTTGTTTTTTTCTTTTTTTTTTCTTTTTTTTAATGGCGATTAGAGGTTTTTGTTTGAATGGACCTGCCTTCCATTTTTATCTATTTTTTGAAATGCACTCCTATTCTTCGACCTGATTTGCTCTGTCATTTCCCTCACCACCCCATCCCCTTTACATGGAGGGACTGGCCTGTTGGTAGTCCGTCCAAGCATTCTTGTCAGCTTGGTATATTTGGAGAAATCTTTTCACTGTAATTCGGACGACGACTTGAGTTACCAATTTAAAAATAGTAATTTTAATTTTTTTTTTCTTAATGCTCGAACTAATATTCGAATTACATTAATAATTACGTTTACTGGCAATGTGATGAATTCGTTTTCTATCTCTTATGAGTTTCGGCTTTGTTGCATAAACTCCCATCTCCTATGATTCAATTGTACTTGTGTTAGACTATATTTTTTCTCTTCTCTATATCTACGTATCAATTTACTTTTGTTCGTCTAGTTTCCTTCCTACAAAATATTCTGTGAGATTTAATTTTTGCTCACGCCCTTCTTTGAATAGACCTGCCTTCCATCTCATTTGAACCATTTCAGTTCCTGACTTTAGCACAGTTTGCTTGTTCGTTTCTGCATGAATATGCCTTTCTTCTATTCGAGAAAGAGGCGTTATTCGGGCTTATACTAAGTAATAACTTAATATTTACATTCTTTCGCTCCCACTACCACATTAATTTGATTTATAAATCTATCATTCACAAGAAAGTGGGACTAACTACCCAGCATTCAGATGTACACAGGTACTTATATGATATATAATATAAAAAAATAAATAAACTCCCTATAATATGTGCGTCGTGGTGCAGTGGATATCGGCTCGGAACGAAAGATCAGAGAACCGAGTTCGAATTCCAGTTAAATTCATTTACTCGCAAATACCCCTGAAAAAGGTATTAATCCGCGGCTTCTCCCTCCAGCTATGGATTAAATAGCAGGACAGATTGGTTTCTATAGCTTTGGTTGGCAAAGTAAGTCAATTCTCTTTCGAGATATGACCGCCTAATCGTGTATCACGTATGGCACTAAACTTTTATATATATATAAATTTTTGTCCTACTGTCACCGGCTAAACTGGCTACCCTACTCAATGCCACCTGGTAAGACGAAAAATTAGGACTGCAAAAGTGTGGATGAGCTCTTGAGGAGTAAATGACTAGCTAATATAAGCGGTGTCTTGATAAAACACCGTGGAGTAGATAACGGGAAACCACTTCACTATTAATCCCAAGAATAATCATGAATATGTATAAACATATTATAAACCCTAACAGCGTGAAAGGGGTTAAAAGACACTGACTCCTCTTCCGGTAAGCAGTGACGGTTATCCAGCATAAATGGCGAAAAGGGGACAAAATTCCTCAGAACTGATCCCTCGCCCGGAATGGAATGACATGAGCGACAGGTGTCACCGGACCGTTATCCTGCGACAGTTTGCACCAAACAAAATATAACTCTCGGAACATGGAATGTCAGAATGTTGAACAATTATGGACAGCCGGAAAATGTAAAGCAGGAGATTATTAAATTGAATAACAACATTTTAGGGTACACTACTGGCCATAATTTTTAGGCAACCCAATTTTTTTTTTTAAATATGATGTATTTCATAGTATTTTTAGTATTTATTGCCAAGTAGATAATTCTAAATGAAAATAGAATGTTTCTTTTGTTCTTATTACTTTGCAAAATTTTACAAGGCAGCCAGGAAGCCTTTGCTTTGGTCAGCCAATAATAAGAAGAGACTAGCATGGGGAAGAGGGCACAAAAACTGGACACCAGAACAAGTCATTTGATGCACATGTTATTGTGCAGTATTAACAAAAGAACCATTCTATTTTCATTTAAAATTATCCACTTGGCAATAAATACTAAAAATAGTATGAAATACATCATTTTTTTTTAAACTGGGGTGGCCTAATAATTATGGCCGTCTGTGTATATAGAACACGTGATCAATAAATGGTCTATTTAAGTAAAGAATAGTAATATTCGAGGCTTAATATTCGCGTGTCATTCGAGTAATATTCGTAAATTTTGTCTTGTCTGTCATTGTAACTATTATACTGTTCTGTGTATATCCGCTTAGCACCAGATATTGTGCTGGATAATACCGCAGCACACTTTGTCTGCGTATCGTATTCACCTAGGCCTTTTTGCACTCTGCATTCATCAGAGGTATAGTTCAATTCAAAATAGCCTGAATTTTTGTTGTATACTATGTGACTAATGCTCACTTCGAAATTAAGTGTTTTGACAAGGTCAGTCCGTCAACTGCCATACGTAATACACGCTTGGAAGATCATGTCTCGAAAGAAACATGACTGACTAAGAAAAAGATTATCCCGCATTAGGTTGCCATTACTTTTGTGGTAGACCGGTTGCCAACTAAAGTTATAGAAAGCAATTTATCCTGCAATTCAGCCCATAGCTGGAGGGAGAAGAGATAGATTAAAACCTCTCCCAAAGGTATTTGTGCATAATTCGACTGGAATTTGAACTTGGTTCTCCAATTACCCATTCCGAACTGATATCAATTACACAAGTTCACCTGATGAGTGCGTAGTGCATGAAACTCCTGCGTGCTCTAGACGTAGCATATATATATATTTATTCATATTGTCATCCGCAGATAGATCTGTTTCGCTGTATCACAGCTCATCAGTACGGTTAGACTCTGATTGCTTTTTAACCCAGGATTGAAAATATATTATCATTATACGCGCCCAATAGCCAGTGTGCTCTAATTCATTTCACTGAATGAGCGATGCGTACATGCCAGAGTAGCTACTGTATATATTAATATATACTATATATTAATGTATATTAATATATATAAAGTATATAACGCTGTTATACTTAATAGCGCACTGTTACAGAAATGTATACTTATTTACATCCATACCTACATATATATATATATATACACATGCATATGTGTGTGTGTGTGTGTGTGTGTGTGTGTGTGTGTGTGTGTGTGTGTGTGTATAAAATAGTAGAATCAATTACTGACGCACTCATCCGACAAAATGTTAATTCCCCATAGCGCCATATTTTTATAAGGCTGACAAAGAAAACTTTGTTGCTGCCCTTCAAATGGCCTTCTGTGATTGAATAGGGTAGTAAATGGCTCGTGAAGTTTAATGGCTTCTGTACACTATAGATTAACTTTTGTACCTAATATTAGAATGGATTACGCTTGTCTCCTAGAAAGTAAGCCTTCTTGGCCTCATTCTCTCAAGCAACTTCAAATTGAATGACTACATCAAATCTATAGCTGTATCTACTGCTAGGAAGTTTGGGCCACTGTATCGAGTCAGAAATTTTTTTCTCATCAGAATTCATTTCGCACATTTATTAATTTATCATTCGTATTGTACATTGAATACTGCTGCCATATTCTGCTATTCATCTTGAGGTTCTTGACAAAATCCAAAGGATGATCTGCAATATAATTGATCCCGACTTGAGAGAGTGACTAAAGGCGTGATACCAGATTGGCATCAAGGTCCCACCATTTTTACCATCAAAATAGTTAAATCTAACTATCTCTAACAGTTTCTTTTCTCGCGCTTCTTTTTTGTGGAACTCCCTTTCATTTGCTTGGTTCCCTGATAGCTACAATCTCTAAAAGTTTAAATGCAACACCAGTTACCATACTCTATCTCGTTTCCCATCCTTCCTTTATCCTTTCTTCGACATCACCTGTACCTGAAGATGAGCCCAAAATGTATAATATATTACATCATAATATAGCTAAATTATTCAGTATAATTTTCCTTTGAAGTAAATTAATGCATCTTATACAATCTGTGCGTTGTGGTGCAGAGGATATCGGCTCGGAACGAGAAATCGGGGAACCGAGTTCGAATTCCAGTTGAATTCCTTGCATTCACTTACACACTTGGGAAAGGTATTAACCCGTGTCTTTCCTCCAGTTATGGATTAAATAAATGGACGGATTTGGTTCTATAGCCTTGATCAGCAACCAATCTACCGCAGAAAGTAATGGCAATCTACTGCGGGATAATCTTTTTCCCAGTAAGTCATGTCTCTTTCGAGATATGATCGCCAAAGCGTGTATCACGTATGGCACTTAACGGACTGATACAATTTGTAAAGCTTCACTAAATTATAATTTTTACAAGATTGTGCTGTAAGGCTTTCACTGATCACCGGAATGAAATTCCAAAACTACGATTTTGAATGACCATGAAGGTTAGAGCAGGCAGAAGCAAGGTATGATAATTTTCTAAGCGCAGCTTAGATGTGGCACAAGGCCAAAGGTATGGGACACCCAGTGAGGCTCGAACTCAGTACCCAATTGTAATGGTTTTAGTGAAACAAGCTTGCTAACCCTTACACCACCACAGGTGCCCAAAAAGCAAGGTATGTAGTTCATCCGAGCACTATGCATTAAACTGGCGATAGAACTGTGAGAGGCTTGCTACATCCCGCCTGTAAGATAGAGGTTGGACCGTGTAAACTGATTCTCCTCACTGTAACCCCCTGCGCATCAGTGGCGGTCCTGCCTTGATTGAGGTGAAATGAGTATTAAAAAAAAATTTTGTACTAAACTGTGGGTAAAATATGACCTAAAATAAGAGTAGAAATTTCAGTTATTTCCTGTAAAATGAGTTGGGTAGTAAATAAGTTGTGTTCTTCTTTGTGATGTTATCTTAAGCTGATGTAACATTAGATTGATGTTCCCCGCCCCTCTTTTTTTAGAAATAGAGTTCATGTCAGACGCAAAGAAAATAGCCTCCCCCCGAAACAAACTGCTTGCCGACGAAGTCATGTTCAATTTATCAGTGAGAAAAAGAAAAAAATTGTTACTTAGTCTCCTTGTAATATGATCCTGAAAATACTGCTGGTTTAGTTTTTTCAATTTTTCTTTTTTAAATCAACAATGCACTCACTGTGAAAGCTGGGATTTTATGTGGTAATACTGACAACAAAAATTAGATTCATAGCTTTTAGCTTTTTGTGTTAAATATCGTCTGAAAAATGCCTAATTTCCACACGATTTTGCTTACAAACCGACTTTAAAATTTTCCTATTTCAAAAACAAATAAAGTTGATACATTCTGTATTAGATACACTGAATAGAAAATATATTAAAATCAGAATTCTAATTACGAATCATCACAAGCAAAATATCCAGTAGTTTTTACTGTATTCGATAATAAAACACCGTGTACAAAATGTAGTGATTACAAAAAATGCTACTTGTTTCATCATTTAATAGATTATAATTAATTAAAAAAATAAATAAAAGTGTGTATAGCACCATAATACTGTTGAACACAAGTTATCATACAAAATATTTTAAATTTGCATTGTTTATTTAAAACCATAATAAAACTACTGCTCTGTATAACATACTACATCATAATATAGCTAAATTATTCAGTATAATTTATCATTGAAGTAAATGAATGTCTTATTTGATGGTACAATACATCTTATACAATATGTGAAGATTCAGAAAATTATAAATTTCATCAGGCTGTACTATAAAGTTTTCACTGATCACCTGAATTTTGAACCTAAACTTAATCTTTTAAATTCGTGTCCTCAAAAACAGTAAGGATTTTGAAAAAAAATGTATGCGATTATTTATGTCAAACTCCAACTTTTAAAATGTGTGCACTGCTACTGTTCCGAAATCGAATTACCCTAATGTGACCTGGGTGATTTTATTGTCATTTTTAGTTTAAATGCTATGTAACGATCAACATATTCGTGGTATTGAATGTGCACATACACGCTCCAGAACTAGCAGGTTTAATTTGAAATTGATTATACGAAGCCTCCCACTAAGCAGTACCTCTCCTTCGGGAAGTGGCTTAGACCATTACCCTGTAACTGAGGCGTGACCCAAAAAGATGAGGTACTGAATGGGCTTGTGCATTTTTTTAACGTCATTAAACCTCAATCTTCAGTTACATTCGACAAAGATGTGAGCGCGCGAATAACTACCCACACAGACATATGTCAGTCATACTATACAGATATATATTTCTAGGAAAATCTTTGGATATAATACTTTTGGTTATGGGAAGGTTAACTCTGTACAAAGCCCAAGAACCACTCGAAGTAGAGGGTTATGCTAGGAGGTAGTTTATACAGATAGAAGATAACGGACAACCCTAGAGATGAGCAGGTTAAGTTTGTAGTGATCATGGAAATATTCCACAGAGCAGTGATTAGCTGGAAGAAGCTGTTCGAGTAGAACTTACTTCTCACTAATGGAATACGAAGGGAATGTGGGTAGTTACCTGTGAGGTAAGTGGTATAGTGGGTCCTTGTTGTGAAGGTTAGACCTGGCTGGACCAATAAATGTAGGACTGGATGGGGATCGACCAGCTTTGACCAACTAAGACAAGCTTAGTACCAGGTTACCGCGTATGCGAGGGCTGGGTAATCTTTGACCAGCAGCTCGAGCGTACGCGCTCGGGTTCTCCACATTAAAAACGGACTTGTGTCACAACTCGCCACAGTGAGGAAAGCTGGGTAAATAAAGCTGGTTGGCACAGTACGTTCGTTCTAGGTCAGTTCGCTTATTACGTTGACCGGTAACAGACGGTTTTTTGTTTTTTTTTTCGTTTTTTTTTTTTTTTTTTTTCGTCCGTTACTGGTTGACATATATTTTTTTTTTTTTTTGGATTACTCTAAAAACTTATGAAAAAACTTTAGTTAAATTATTGTCTTTATTATTATCTGTTTTGGTTAATTTTGAATTTTATTGCACTGTTCTGATTTTGTTTTTTTGTTGTTTTTTTTTTGTTTTTTTGTTTTTTTCAGTATTTTTCATTTTATTTCTTTTTTCTGATTTTTTTATTTTTGTTTAAATCGCAAATTTTATTTTATGTAGCGTTTTTTTTTTATTGTTTAATCGGAGACTTTTGTATTGTCTCGCTCCATTCGTTGTGATTGCCCGCTTTCACCTTTGTTGTACGTTCTTGCGTTAGACTTCTCTTTCACACGTTAAAGATGAATCCGGTTTTACATGGAACTTCCCTACTTGGCGTTTGGAGTTTGGAAAGTTATTCTAACTGCGTTCACTGTGATGGAGCAGTGGAAACCCTGAAACACAGCTTTCACTTCAAGGTCGTAGTACCGTTGTAAGTTCATTGAAGATAGCATAGTTAGTGAGCTGCGCAAAAAGTTCTGACACGAGGCCAGTTACGTCTGTAGCCATTGACGACATCTAAACACTGTGTTCTTTTGCGAGTTAGGCGTTATGAGAGTTATTATCTAGACGACACGTTAGAAGAAGTTCTAAGGAAGCAAGAAGTTCCCCTTTTTGCCAACTAATCTTGTTCTTTAAACATCAGTTTAAAGTCAAGATTTGGAAAGAAAGGCGGCGGCTTCTCCCATCAGAATTTTGTAAAAGATGGGTGAGTCTTCCGCATCTGGAGTTTAGATTTTTAAATTATACTATTCTCCTCCTCCAACAGACAACATTTGTATTATATGAGTAGTAGTTAGGGCTTCATAGGGATTCTGAAGTATTATGGTAGATGTATTAAGAATGGTAAGTAACACTGATATGCGTTGTGGTGCAGCGGATAACGGCTCGGAACGAGAAAGCGGGGAGCCGAGTTCGAATTCCAGTTGAATATCTTTCATTCACTTACGCAAAAACACCCTTGGAAAAAGTATTAATTCGTATTTTCCCTCAAGTTATGGGTCAAATAACAGGACAGATTGGGTTCTATATCCTTGGCTGGCAACCAGTCTACCGCAAAAAGTAATGGCAACCTATTTCAGAATAAGCTTCTGTCCAGTTAGTCGTGTCTTTTTCGAGACATGATCGCCCAATTGTGTATCATGTATGGCATTTAACTGGTTGAAGTAAGACTGTGTTGTTTTGTTGCAAAGAATATTGTAGTATGTTTGGGTCTGCGATAGTGGCTAGCTAAGTTTAATTATAAAACAGAAGACCAAAGTCTTCCAACATCCCACTCTCTTTTGGCCTTGTGCAACATTTTTGTATGATTTTGCAAAATAGATATCGCTCTTCCCTATGGTTCCTAACCTTTTTGACTCATATGGCGTCGAGATCTCATCAAATTGCAGTTGAGCTGGATAAATGTAGCCGTCGGTTCTATGCCAAGTTTCTTTTCTCGCACTTCTCGCTTGTAGAATATCTTCTGACTCCATGCTTTCCGGCCAAATTTAATCCGCGAGAAATTAAATTCAATGTAAATTGCTATCTACTGTCTTCCTGGTTACGCTCTTTACTTCCTGCTCATTATTTATGTTTCCGTTCCTTATTCTTCCCCACCCACTAACCCCCTTTGTATTAGTAACTTTATTTTCTTGCATGGGGGTTATACTGATATATATATATATATATATATATATATATATATATATATTACGATCTCACACCCTGATTGAGCACTCTGGAAAAATGGTAAAATTTGAAAAACAGTAGCTACTCTGGCGTGTACGCATCGCTCATTCAGTAAAATGAATTAGAGCACTCTGGCTATTGGGCGCGTATAATGATAATATACACGTTAAAAAGTCTGCCTTCTTCTACCGAACGCTCATAGCCCAGAGGTAGAATCGCCGACTGACGCCAATTCGGTCGGGTTTCAATCCTGGGTTAAAAAGCAATCGGAGTCTAACCGTACTGATGAGCTGTGATACAGCGAAACAGATCTGCCTGCGGATGATTATATATATATATATATATATATATATATATATATATATATATATATATATGTCTGACTTGTCATCAACTAACAAAACAATATCAAAAAGAGGTATATTCTACTTACACCATTATTATTTTAATTGCCTTCTGACTTGTCATCAACCATTATGTAGCCCACCGATAAACAAAACAATATCAAAAAGAGGGATTTTCTACTTACACCATTATATATATATATATATATATATATATATATATATATATATATAATGGTGTAAGTATATATATATATATATATATATATATATATATATATATATATTAAATCTGTCGATGAATTAAACTATATATGTGCACAAGTAAACGAACATGGACGCACCAAATGAATGATTACCAGTTGATCTCAACGACCTACAGTCAGTTGTTAACTAGAGCAAAGGATGGCTTGTTAGTTTTAACGCCTCCAAAACTAAAATTATCTCTATTAATTATCAGAGATGTCCCATTCTGTCTTTTACCAGCATGGCTGTTACTAACCTCCAGAAAGAATGACACGTTGCGCCTTTTCGGGCTAACGTTCCAGTTGGCATTCAATGGAAGGACTACATTGAATCCATGTTAGATCAACTGCTAATAAATTTGCTTCATTATTCCGTGCTAAACAGTTATTTTTTTTAGAATTTATCTTATATATCTGTAAGTCTACCATTCGCCTATGATTAGAATATTGCTATCACATATGGTCAGGTGCCCCTGCTATATAATTTATAGCTTCTTGATATAACCCAAAGTATCAGCATTATTTTTGGTCTTGATTTAGCATCTCGGCTCCTGTCACTTCCCCACCGCCGTAAAGTAGTTTCACTTTTTCTATAAATACTTCCACGATAATTGTTCGGATGCGGTCTTCGCTATGGTACCTAGACTTTATGAATTGAAGCGCAGTACTAGATTGGCAGCAAGGTTTCATCAATTTATAGTTGAATCGACGAGATGTAGCCGTAAGTTCTATGCTAAGTTTCTTTTCTCGCACTTCTCTTCCGGCTCAATGCTTTCCGGCCAACTTTGATCCTGAAAAATGTGAATGCAATATTAATTGTTATCTACTGTCCTCTTCATTATTCTTTTATTGTTCTCGCTGCTTCATAATATTTCCGTTTTCTAATTTGTTTTTATACCCATTAACCACATGTTCCTAAATGGTCTTATTTCTTTGACTTTGACAAATTTGATTAAAATAAAATGAAATGGATATCTGTGGTCGCCTGATGTAATTTTTCTTTCTGTCTGACAACAAACCTAAATAACAAGAAAAAACGTTATTTTTATAACTTCTGTATTAAAAATGAATAGATTTTCTAATTGTTATGGTGACTTACTAATATGGCATACTGAACTCTTTCGAACTATATATAAGTAGCAGTTTTTCTTTGTAGAGCAGGGTGGCAGAGTAAGAGATGCAGAGAGAACGAGAGCTGGATCTATTCCAGCAAATAACTCTGGCACCCAAACTAAACAGTCACGCTAATAATCACACATTGGTATATGCTTGTACTACTGTCTTTGTTTAACCATATTTTCAGATAGCTGATATATTTAAATGATTTTCAAGAAGAGAAGAGATTTCTCAAAAAATTGGAGAAAACAATTATTTTTGTCAGGAAAAGTAGCCAAAGTGATAAAATTGGAAAGTATAGATTTAAAGATACAAAGAGTGAAAATTGCTTTTGTCGGGAGAAGAAAGCGAATTTATGAAAGCTAATTACCTAAAAGTATAGTCAAAATAGTTTCATTGGGTTTTGACAGTTTGCGACTCTAGATCCAAATTCGGCCTAGAGAATTTCCTGTTTACTGACTACCAGGACGGCTGGTAGGAGCAGGTAGATAATAGCAGAGAGTGAGTTTTCTCCCCTTCCATCGGAAGAGCGGAAGACTCTCTCGAAATGGTTAAATGATAATACTGACATGTCGAGATGGTAAGTCATATATAGGGAGGGGGAAATAGAAATCACCTGTCCACCTTCAACGCCTCGGTTTGGTGCCGTTTTAATAGAACTAGGGCAAAAAAAACGAAATTTAGTGAGACGGGAACGAGCGATGGAATGATACGGCCAAGCTAAAATAGCCTGCTACTGGAGATATTGCAAGAGATGGTCAGTCTGAATTCGGCGAGCTGCAAATTGAGCAAACCATCGTCCCGTGGTGATAATAGATCACGAATATTAGCGTGCTGCTGAAATACCAGTCAAATGATATTTTTTGCGTCACTTAGCTTTGACTTACTTGTAATTTTGCATCTATTCGATATATATCAATATATATAAATCTACACCGTGGCGTTGCAGTCTTCACTCTGGTTTTTATCATATACCATTCCCTCGCGTGTCTGTGCTAACCTAGTCGGGTGATAACAAGCGATCCTGCTGTAGCCGAAATCGACCGAAGGTTTGGAAGATTGGCTGGACTTATCCAGGGGTCGTTTTATAGTGTAATACATTTGTTTAACACTATGCCGTCTTTGTGTCATTATTTCTGGCCCAAACTAGACCATAACAACTTGATGACGAGGTCACAAATCTAATATATTCTGAATACACAAAAGATATAGATTTGAAATGTGAAATAAAGTGAGAGGTGCCAAACTAGTATTTACCAATTTATGGGTGAGTACGAGTGTTGTCAGAATTATAAACTTTTGTTAAATTCAAAAATGAATCAATGTGTATCTATGCTGATGATACAACGGTATATGTTTGCCCTTCCAAAATTGTAGATGATCTCTCCTCTGATCTAGCTATAACATCTCAGTAGGGAAAACAACTGACTAGTTACATTCAAGTCTTGAAAACCAAACTAGTTACATTCCATCAGGAATGGATATTACTGCAGGGATACCCTTTGAATCTGAGCGACTATTGAGCCTCAAAATAAAGCCAGAGCTCTTGGAATTCAGAAATATGAATAATTGCGAAAGATGCAACGAAAAGGATCGGTTCCCTCTACTGCTTTATTAACTGACTCCTTGTGTCGTCCTTTATCTCTGTATAACCCAGATGAAACCTAAAATTGAATACTGCTGCCATGTTTAAGCTAGTTCTAGTTTTACATCGAATCATTACATGCGATGAGAAATGGATACTCTTTGACAATAGTAAGAGAGTAAGCCAATGCTTAGATGCAAGGGAATCACCAAAACAATACCCAAAAGTTGATGGTTACTCTATTGTGGTCTATTAAAGATATTATTTACTCTTACCTCAAGAGAAAGTGATAACAGCAGCCTCGTATTGTGGAGAAATTAGGTGTATGCACGAAGAATTGAAAGAGAATCATCTTAGACATGTTAATAAAGATGGCCCAATTTTGCTGTACGATGACGCATGGCCTCATGTTTCTCAATCAACTGTCCAAAAGCTGCATAACCTGAATTATGAAATTTTACCTCATACTCCATATTCCTTGATATCTTTCCTACTAATTTAAGCACTTTAAGCTTTTCATCCGCAATAAAACATTATCCAATCAGGAAGAGGTAATCGAAGCATTAGAACTGTTTATCACATTAAAAGAAGATCATTTTTTAAAGATGGAAACAAGAATTTAAAGGTACGTTGGAGAACAATCATTCAACAACATGGTACCTATTTCAATTAAATAAATTAGTTATTTATTATTTCAGAAGAATTTTATTCATGTCCTATAAAGTGTATTACTTCATGTGCGACAACCTAATATAAATAGGTGCAGGACGACTCGACTCCGTGACAACTCAACTCGAAGACGACTCACCACGACATGTCAACGACATGTAAACCATGAAACATTTTTGTCGACATTTTAAAAATAAATATAAGTAATTTATTACGGATCAATTTGTAATACATCACTTTATTTTCAATATGAAAATTTATTAAAAAATGAATGCAATTCCCCCCAGATTTTTAGTTGGAGATCGTCGTGAAAAAGAAGAAACAATCTATATCATTTACATTGTTCGGACTGTTGTCATCAGCTTTGTTGCCATATTCATGACGTTTCTTCCTTTGTGCGCTTCGGACTTCTTCATGATATCTCTATATTTCTGTAATGAGGTATTGTAATTATTCATATTATTTACATTGTTCAGGCAGTTTTCTTCATCTTGTTGCTATATTCACGACATTTTTACTCTTATACACTTCGGCCTTATTCAGGATATGTCTATAATTCTGTAATGAGATATTGTAATTATTTACATTATTTACATTCTTCAGGCAATTGTTCTCATCTTTGTTGCCATATTCACGACGTTTCTGCGCTTGTACGCTTCGGCCTTCTTCAGGATATGTCTATATTTTCGTAACATTATTTACATTTCTGCTGTTGTACGCTCCGACCTTCTGCGTTGGTTAGGGGCCAGTGACTTGACTTAGACTTGTGAGTTCAGTACCTGGGTACAGCAGTGGTAAACAAAAATGTAAAGAGTTAAGTGGAGATAACTAAGATAACTAAGATATCGGGAAGTAGCATGACTTATAGAACAAGAACAATCTACTCCAGTGATCGAAATAAATGGTTCAATTCAAAATTCTAATCACCTGAAGAAGGTAGGAGCATAAAACTGCCGAAACATCGTGAATAGGGCAACAATGATGAGGACAACAGTTCGAACAGTATAAATAATTACAATACCGCATCTCAGAAGTATAGACAAGAAACAATCTGAAAATGCTTTCATCTGCCGTCATACACTTCTTCAGTTTAGGAGAAGAGATGACCTTTAACTGATTCCTTGAAAAATGTATCTGCTTCTTTGTATCTTTTGCAGCCCCGTAAGTCACTCGGTTAAGTGCCATAAGTAAGAAGACATGATCAGAAACATTGCAGATTCTTCTTTGGATTTTATCAAAGATCTTTAAATACATAGGAGCAGGAGACCGTGCGTTGCGTCAATGTTTTAATCTATGCGAGAATCAGCTGAAAAAGCCGACATCCTTCACTACCGATAGCCCAAATTTTGACTTCAAATACTTTAAGAAACCCAACGGAACTTATAGGCTCCGGAGACGGTGCAGGGAAAAAAATCGTTCTGCCAGAAATATTAAAAACCAAAAAGAATCACTACAGTTCCAAAAGAGAAGAAGTATTTCTCCAAATTGAACGGACGAATTTTGATTGCTTTTTTCTTACAAAGAGTTGTGGATGACAACATAAATAACAATAATAGTTTATCATTCTTCACAATTTTTGATAATCGTCCGAAATAGAAAGAGCTCGTGTCAGACATAAAGAAAATGGACTGCTCCGAAACAAGCCGATTTAACGTATTAAGTCGGCATCAATTTATCAGGGGGAAAAATAATATTCAAAATCATCGTTATTTATTCTCATGGTCATGACAATAGGTCAGGTTGAATTTTTGCATTTTCTTTTTGTTTTGTTTTGTTTTTTTGTTTTGTTTTGTTTTGTTTTTGTTTTTTGTTTTTTGGTTTTTTGGGTTTTTTTTTTTTTTGTTTTGTTTTGTTTTTTGTTTTTTTACAAAATCAACAAAGTACTGGATGTGAAAGCTGGTGGGGGACGTGACACCAAAAATGAGATTCATAGCTTTTAGCATTTAGTTTTAAATATAATCTGAAAAAAGGTACAGAAACACTTAACTTCCGCAGGTTTTTGCTTCAAAGTTCAAAATGTTAATATTTCAAGAATAAAAGCCATCAAAGTTGATATATTTTGTATTAGATACATGGAAAATATAATCAAACCAGATATCTAATTATGAATCACCGCAAGCAAAATCTGCAAATTTTTAATGTATTTGATAAGTAAATATTATTTTTTTTATTGTAAAAGATTACAAAAAAGGCTACGAAATGAATATTCGATTGATCATAATTAACAAAAACAAAATAACAGATAAAAGTATATGTAGCAACATATTACTGTTTGAGCACAAGTTATCAGACAAAATGTTTTAAATTTGCATTGGTCATTTGTTATGTTGCCCTTTTACGATGAATGGACTCTTCCTCTTGTTATACGTGGTTACTTGCGTTACTTCCGGCAGAACTGTTAACTGCGCGGTTAAAGCCAGCTACGATTCAGGCAATAAGCAGCGTAAGTGTACCGTTCGAACTTACATTGTTCTATTTACTCATTACTAACACTTACTTTGTATATATGTTCTTGTTATACTAATACACTGTTTTGAACTTACCTTCTGTTTTCCGTGTCTTACTTCCAGACAAACCGGTCACAACAATTCCACAACAAATTGGCGACGAAGATTTCGCCACAACAAGTATATAACATTATTGAAAATTGCACTAAAACTACTGCTCTGTATAACATATTACATCATAATATAGCTAAATTGTTCAGTATAATTTCCCTTTGAACGTCTTATTTAATGTCACAATGATTTAGTAATAATGTGCATCTTGTCCATATACAATTTGTAAAGATTCAGGAAATTATAAATTTTGTAAGGTTGTGCTATAACGCTTTCACTAATCACTGGAATGAAATTTCCAACGCAACGATTTTATACCTAAACTTAATGTTCAAGTTCGTTTCTTTAAAAAAAACGATAATGATTTGGAAAAAATATTTTGTATTTTATTTACCATCTCAAACTCCAAGTTTTAAACTGAGAACAATACCACAGTCTAAAATACGAACTATTCTATGATGACAATAGCTAAATTAGACCTGGGTACGATAATAAACTATATCCGGAAGCAATACATCTCTTCAGGAGATTGTACGTTTTGAGGAGCGTTGGACCACCTCTAAATTACTGTTGTTCTAAGGTTCATCTAGACACGAGATGGTAATACCGGTTAGTGTTCATGCTATGGGCAAATAATGATCCCCCACAAAAAAATAAAAAAAAAATAAAAGTAAAGCAGAAATTAAAACTCTCAGAAAATAAAATAAAATGCATTCTTTAGTAAAAATCACCAGCAATAAGATTTTATAAAAAAAAAATTATCAAGAATATTTTTTTTATTTTCATTATTTACATAGTTCGAACTGCTGTCCTCATCTTGTCCTCTGTTGTCCTCAGCTCCGAACTTCTTCAGGTGATCGGAATTTTGATCTGAACTCTTTATTTTTTATCACTGAGGTAAATTGTTTTCGTTCTATGCGGCATGCCATTTTCGGATGTCTTAGTTAGCCCCATTCAATTTAATAAAAATGAATACAATATAGGAACCAGTAATACGGAATGCTAGAGAAAACAAATTACAAACATCAAGATTATAATATGAGCTCTGATAAATAAAAAAGGTTACTGAGACGTTAGGTTTATAAGTCCTAGAAATTCATACCCATATGGCCTAGTGACTAAAAAGCGTTGGTTAGATCCAGTGACTTGACCCAAAGATTTGCGAGTTCAATACCTGGCTACAGCAGTGATAAACAAATACTAGGAGAGTTAACATCTAGAAGTTGCATTACACATGGAACGAGAACAGCCAAAGTAAATGGTTTAGTTCAACATTCCAGCCACATCGAAGAAGAGCGTACAATCTGTCCTGCTACTTAACTTATAGCTGAAGGGAAGAGAGAGATACCATCCCCAAGTGTATTTGTGTGTGAGTAAATGCAACAAATTCAACTGGAATTCGAACTCGTCTCTCCGATTTTCCGTAACAAGCCGATATCTACTGCCCCATAACGCACATAAAAACACAAACCAAGCAATTACTAAATAATTTTACAGGGAAGGTGGGGAAGCGAACGTTTTTTTTTATCAAGTGTAAAAAAGTAAAAAACTGGATTATACTTACGCTGGTATCTCTGTTACGTGGCCAACATCCAGACAACTCTCAAGTGTTTAAATAAACAGAGGAGTTAGTTCAAGAGACATTCGAAATTAATTACACAACCTGTGATTGATGAGCTCCAACATCCGTTTTTCTGTGGCAACTCTTATATAAGTGTTTTGGCAAAATCTTAAACATGCCCTTTGATGACCGCTTCAGCATGAAGTAAGCGTCGCTGAGACGTTTAGTTGGTCATACTCTCTGAGTTGTGAGTTTAATCTTCACTGAGTACAAAATACAAAAACGAAATTCGAGATTAAATAACAAAAATGAGTGAGTGAGGCGAGACAGAGCAGTTAGGCTAGACTTGTTTGACCAAAGCAGTAAGTTCAATCCCCACTGTGTGTTCCATGTTTCTGATTTTATGCCAAAAGTAAACTAAGCTTATTACATAACTATTCATTGACATCATGTGTGCCTTAACGTTAGGTAATGGTTAACGAGCTAATCAGGTTCACCTTTATTACATTGTTCAATCTAATGTATTTTTATATTAATGAGCTCATGAGACTTTAGATGCGACCTATTCGTTACATCAAAATGTGTTTTTAAACACTGAGTAAGTTTTATGCACGGAGAAGAAAATATCCACATAATATTGTTCAACAATCACCTGGAAATATTTACAGAAATTAACAGCTGTTATTATTATTAGCAAATCAGTAAAAACGAAAAAGTTAATTTTCTTATCTGATCGCTTCGTCTACTTTTAACAGTCTAAAATTAGTGTTTTATTGTTTGTAGTAAGTGATATTTTGCGTCCGGGCCCTTAAACTCAAAAAATACTTCGTAGACCCTGCATAAAGCAGGGTTGGGCACCTGTCTATTTTCCCTCGTCTGGGTTTTTCTCCACCCGAAGCAGAGAGTCTGACGAGATAAAACGGCGATTGATGTCTCTTCCTGATGTTAAGTATCAGTAGAAACCACATTTCGGTTTCTTCAAGTCTTTCCTTCATCTTTGATGAGATTGTCCAGCATTCGTTGCCATAGTGAAGAACAGACATCACATAAAAATCTCTGTTTCGTTAAATAGACCTTCTAGTGTTTATTCCGACGACGACTTGACTTAATGCCAAGTATATCATTAAGAATACTAAACAGATCAAGAGACAAAGTGAAAAGGTATCAGAAAATATTTCAGAATTAAACAAAAAAGGACAACGCACTACAAAATCAAACAAGAAGGTCACCTATTTGAAAAAATACGAACACTACACACACTGACCTGTGAAGATGTACCACTATAAATCCGCCAATAAATTACAATTTTTACTACTAGATAATGGCATGAGTGAGTGAGACGAGACTCGTTGGCCATAATTGCTGAGCAGTTAGACCATACTCGTTTGACCATAACCGCGAAACTATTCGTATTCGAGGATCCCCGTCTACCAGGGCGGCTAGCTAATTCCCATTGTAGACGCAGGCACATTTATGTTTTTTCAACACCCACAGAGCCCACCTGTTGCTTATACTGCAATTAATCGGGCCTTAGTTACAGTTTCTAGGAGAAAGTGCGTTATCTAGCATGAACAACAGTCTGAACAAAGCCAGGACTCAAACCGTGACTTTGAGCTCGCCCAGCCATCGACAGCTCCTCAAAGAGAGCTGTCTACCTTATTTCACCCACAAGGATTGGGTCAACACGTGGTATGGTTTTCAGGCACTTTCCAAAGATGCCGCACGTTGAAATTGCCTCCTTCATACCGATAATATCAAGGTCACCTTCCTGACAAATCAACCATAGTGAGATTCGAACCCACATTTCATGGTCAGAAAGCGAAAGTTCTAACCACTTGGCCATACTACTAGATACAAAGAGTTGTGCGTTCAATACCAGACTACAGCAGGAGTGAACAAGTAACTTACAGAGTTAGATGGAGATAACACATGACTTCTAGAAGAGGCACTACTACGCAAGGAATGAAGTTCATATACCCCAGTGATTATAATAAAGGGTTCGGTTCGAAATTCCTAGCACCTGAAGAAGGCCGGAGAGTACAACGACCAAAACGTCGTACAAATGGCAACGAAGAAGAAAACAATAGTCCCAATAATGTAAATACTATAAATACTACTTCATCTCAGAAATATAGACAAATACTAGTTACGTCCTTACTAATCCACAAAAAAACATTTTGACAAATTTCTTACGAAAGCCGAAAACATTTAGAAGCCATTAGACAATTTATGTTCAAACTCTGCGAGGAATCCAGGAAAATTATCGGAAAAGTATAAAAATCTGAAGCAAGACATTCAACAAATCTTAAAAGGTATTTAAAAAACCTTAAACAAAGTATTTAACCCAACGTGTCTATGTATATATGTTCTAAAAGAAACGAGAATATGTATTCAATGCTTAATCCTGACCTTGTCTGTTATGATATCTTTTGTGATGATAGCAAATTTATGTTATGAATTCTAAATAAATATAATAAATTATGTTTGTATTGAGCACTTTTTTAAGAATAGTGTTTCTTTGGATACGAAATTTTATTCCATTCATACCTACCGTATATTTTAATCTATCTAAACTTATTTATAAATGGAGCTTTGTCTGTGTGTGTGTGTCTGTGTGTGTGTGTGTCTTTGTGTGTGTGTCTGTGTGTGTGTGTGTCTGTGTGTCTGTGTGTGTCTTTGTGTGTGTGTCTGTGTATGTGTGTGTGTGTGTGTCTGTGTCTGTTCGTGTGTGTGTGTATCCGTTACCTATAGACTCAGAAACGGCTGAACCGATTTTCTTGAAAATTTACACAGTTGTACTATAAGCGTCTGTGAGTGTTCTTAGCTAGGTTTTGTGTCGATATACCCCCCGATAAATATCGAAAATCGATAAACGAAAAAATCGGGTTATAGAAGGAGTATGTATGCATGTATGCATGCCGCATTCACCCTAGTCGGGTTGAGCGGGCTTCCTTCCTGACGGAGCAAGTCTCATTGGGATTTGTTTAAGGGCAGGGTCCCAAGTCCTACCCCGTTATTTAACCCATAACTGGAGGGAACGGACGGATTAATACCTTTTCCCAAGGGTACTAGTGCGCAAGTGAGTGCAGTGTGCTCGACTGAAATTGGAACTCGGCTCACCGATTTCCCCCTCCAAGCCGACATCCACCGCACCACAACGCACATCCGTGAACACTAACAGCACCTGGTATTCCCAAGTGGTCACCCACGTAAGTACTGACCAGGCTCAACGTTGCTTAACTTCGGTGATCGAGCGGGAACCGGTGTATTCAACGTGACATGACCGGTTATAGAAGGAGTGGTCCGATTTTAATCAAATTTGATACACTCATAGACAAAGAAATAAGAAATGATATTTAGAAGTTTCAAGGTTGCAGTTCTATCCTTGGATGACTTATTTGATTCCGATATTGGAAATCGATACCCCGATATCCTACCAGTTCGGACCAAAATCAGTTTTTCAGCCCTTTTATTTTAGTTTTTGCTTCGGATTTGATTCTAAGTAGGTATAATTGTAGTTCTTAATCTCAGCCATGATACCATTTACTCAGGGGACTTATTTAGCCTTCAAAATTCAGTTTACGACGAAAAAAAACATTTGATATCGATACCAGGAAATCAAAATTTGACTTACATCCATTCATTTTTCTTTCAGTCTACGGTTTCGCTTTAACTGGAAACAACTATTGCTTTTTAGTCTTTCGTGCCAAAGTCCAAAGAGTCTAAGCCCCAGGATCATGGATTAGTTTTAAACCTTTCCTTACACCCAAGCAATGCCGGGCTAGTAAAGAGATATGAACAAACTGAGATAGATAGATAGATAGATAGATAGATAGATAGATAGATAGATAGATAGATAGATAAATAGATAGATAGATATGAACAAATTGTGACAGATTGATCTTACGCATCACCTTTTACTTCTTTTCCTTTTCTATTTCTCAATCCTCCTACATTGTATTTAAAAACATGTATATCGTACAGACACGGTTTCAAGATCTATTCTTTATATCGTTTTTATTTTCAATACAAATAATCAAAAGCTAAATTGTCGTCGTTCTATAATAAGCAAAATTATCGACAGCGCATCACATCTCACCTCTCTTCTACACTATCCGTAACCTATTTTCTCATACAGCGTTAACAAGTCCAGAGTTTATGCAAAATCTTTTCAGTCTAAGCCTTGAACGCAATCTGCTCTCAGTCACCATCTATCATGTAAAATATCGTTTTTCGTAACATAAAGCAAGCTTTAGACGCCCACTTCAGATCGAGAGATGACATTTGGAAATATTTTTTGCTTTGCGAAAATATAATAATAATATGAGTATTCTTTATCTCGTTTTCTTTTTTTAACTATGTAACTTAGTCGCAAATTTCTCACAAGAGTTCTTAAGAGTGTACTCGATTACCGATAAGTGGAGATTTTAGCATATCAAATAAATCTAATAGAAAATAAGACATTAGCTCAAGAGCATTCCTTCATAATATTCTTGAATATTTTTGGCCATCTAAACAGATAACGCAGAAAATCCAATGAATTTCGTGTTAGTCAATTTTTCTCTCCGGAATCTATCATGTTCATCTTAGAAAGATGCCAAAGTGCGTTTTAAAAGAACAAAAAAGTCCTAATAATTGACTTACCGCTAACGCATTTTGATCCCAAATTAAACATTGTCGTTGCATCAGATGCAAGTGACTCAGAAATTGGAATTTGAGTTAAAGTTTGAGTTTTGTTTAACGGCATATCAACACCTCTGTGGGTTATTTAATGCGAAAAAGGTGGAGTTTTATGGTATTTTTTTAAATGTTTGATTATAGAGAGAAGGTTGATTTAGTCAGATTTTAATGATCTTTTTGTTTTTATTCTTTTTTATTTTAGAAAACTGAAATTTTATTCTAGTTTGTATCCAAAGATGTTTTGCTGAGATTTTTTTTCCTTCAAAAATGTATTGTTGGTAATATTTTTCCTTCAAAAATGTATATTTTTCCATAAAAGTCTACTTTTATGAATATATTTCTATAAAAGTGTATTTTTATACTTTTATAATGTTTTGACGGCGGTTTGGCGTTTAACTATTTTCCCATAGCTGGGACCCTAAAAGCTGCTATCACTCCGAGTCAAGGTGGACCTGGGAACAACAGCAATTAAGAGGTGGTTCTATAGGTGGTTCTAACCCTAACCTCACAACCTCCCAATCAGAGGCCTTGCTGCCGGATGCAGTTTACCGTCATGCCCGGGACCCAGGAATTGGAGAGCTAATATTACATTAATATGACGATAGAACAACTAAGCCAATAGCGCATGTTTCGAGGTCGTTAATAGCTGCTGAGGAAATCTACAGCCAGTTCGAGAACGAAACTTTGGTTATAGTTTTTGCCAAGAAAAAAATTAAATTCTTACATGAACGAAAATTTCTCTTACAAATCATCCACTGTCCGTTAGTGTCTTTATATGATTTAAAAAGGGTGTTCTCACACATGCAGCAAATGGAATGCAACACTCTGGAATTATACTACTGAATTACAATTATAAAATAAATTATTTTACTTTCGAAGAAATTAATATATATATATATACTAGCAGTATAGCCCGGGGTTGCTCGGGTGTAATGAAAGCTTTAAAACTAATCCATGGCCCTGGAGATCAGACTCTTTGGACATTGGCACGAAAGACTAAAAAGCAATAGTTGTTTCCAGTTAAAGCGAAACCGTAGACTGAAAGAAAACTGAATCGATGTAAATCAAATTTTGAAGTTTAATGAGAATCGAATAAAAATTGTGGATTTGTATAAAGGACATATAGACAGATAAACAGACACACACACACAAACATCTTGCCTTTTATATATATATATTATCGATTTTCTGCACTATTGTAGAAACTGCAACCTTGAAACTTCTGAATATCGTTTCTTATATCTTTGTCTATGAATGTATCAAATTTGATTAAAATCGGACCACTCCTTCTATAACTCGATTTTTTCGATTATCGATTTTCGATATTTATCGGGGGGTACCTCGACACAAAACCTAGCTAAGAACACTCACAGACGCTTATAGTACAACTGTGTAAATTTTCAAGAAAATCGGTTCAGCCGTTTCTGAGTCTATAGGTAACGGACACACACACACACACAGACAAAATTCCATTTATAAAATATTATAAAATATATAATATAAATATTATAAAATTATTATATATTATAATATGAATATTATAAAATATATATATATATATAATTATAAATATTAAAATCACCCACATTAAAAGCTCAAAAATGACTAAAAATTAATAAAACAGAAGAAATGCGTTCAATTTCCAAACAAAAGCACACCATAAAACAAATCGTGTCTAATAACAAACACAGTTTTCGTTATTATCTCCGTTTTGAATGTCTTTTCAGAATTTAGCTGACTATGGCTCTTCACAATTTTCTTAGTAATTTTACCCACTATTTATCAGAATACTATTCGTCTCACTCCCTGTCCCGCCATAAATTTACACAAGCTCATTAGATAGGTCATTAGTTTCCGTTCTGCGACTGTTGACTATATTCTGTTCGCCTCAGATTTTCCACTCACTCTTTTCTCATTATCTCTCCCCAGAAATTTTAAGTGTCTCATTTTTTCCATTTTCCTGAAAACTTCCTCATTGCTCACATGTTTCATCCAAGGTTTTCTCAGAATCTTTCTGTAAAGCCACGTCACTCTTGCCTCAAGTCTTTTCTTCATTTGCAAGGAAATTGTCCAGCATCCACTAACATTTATATTTCATTGTGTATAATACGCTCTAAAATTTGCTTAATCCTTTCCCTCCAAGCAAGACAATAAAGCCACTAAGATGCAAGGGGTTACTGATCAATAAAGAATATGAGAAAAAAAACTATTAACGAGAGAAAATAGAAATTAAGAAGACAGAAGATAACGATTGGCATAGCATTTAAATTTTTAAGAAAGTATTTGACTATAAAGAGGCCGTTAAAGTGTTCCATAAGCTAGAAGTTTAATCGAAAAAACTTTTAGCATAGAACTTACGGTTATATCTAATCATTTCATCTTTAGAATAATGATCCTAAGCTGCCAATTTAGCATTGCAATCTAATTCATAAAGTCTATGTGCACTAGAGGAAAGTTTATCAGAACAATTACTCTGAAAGTATTTATAGAAAAGGCACAAAGAAACTATATTACGGCTGTGGGAAAGTAACTGAAGGGGAGATGCCAGGTCAGGGCCAATAATATTGCAGGTTTTATCAAGAAACATTGTAAAAGGAATAAAGTTTCCATTTTGTTTTTTTGGGGGGGTTTTTTGGGGTTTTTTTTTTTTTTTTTTGCAGCCTTGACCTCGGCCTCCTACCAGAAAAAAACTGAAGTACATGATAATTATAAATTGATATCTAGTTAACTTTCATATCATTATTTTTTCTAAGTCAAAATGTAATCCATGACAATTTTAATAATCTTTGCAGAAAGTGATACTGGGAGTTGATATGGCCTAAGATAATGAATGATCGATTTGATAGATTAATTAATGTCAGAAGAATGCTCAATTTGCACGGTCACGTTGAGTTGGCTTTTATATTAAACTTTTATTTTTCATTATGAAAAATAAATAATTTTTTTTAATATTAAAACTATTAAAAGAAGAGTATTTATACTATTTACATCATTCGGACATTTGTCATTTTCACGACGTTTCGGCCGTTATATATTCAGGCCTTCTTTAGGCGTTATGCGTTGGCATTTTGAAACGAACCCTTTCTTTAGTCTACGGACACACGGCCGAGTGGATTGAAGTAAAAGTGACTTGACCCAAAGTGATGTGAGTTCAGTAAAACTTAATTATTAAGAATACATCTTTAAGTGCTGAATCTAGGTGCGTCGTCAGTGTTGTTGCTCCCATGTTGCTAGAAGTTTCGGGTCTAAATAAACAACAGACTTCTTCGGTAGACGACCCGACTGCATATGATCAGTATTTGGCCCGCACCCAGACTAAAAATTTGCTACTAGCTTTAGGACGTGTATTATATGTTCTGTGGATGTGCGTTGTGGTGCAGTGGATATCGGCTCGGAACGAGAAATCGGGGAGCCGTTCGAATTTCAGTTAAATTCTATGCATTCACTTACGCGCAAATACCTTTGGGGTAGGTATTAATCCGTCTCTTCCTTCCAGTTATGGGTTAAATAACAGGACAGATTGGGTTCTATAGCCTTGGCTGGTAACCAGTCTACCGCAGAAAGCAATGGCAACCTACTGCCGGATAATCTTCTGCTCAGTCAGTCATGCCTCTTTCGAGACATGATCGCCCAAGCGTGTTTCACGTATGGCACTTGACTCATTATATGTTCAATCAGAAAACGGCAACCAATCAAAACTTCACTTGGGCTATTCGATGTATAGAACGGGTATGCTCGGTTGTTCTGAACTTCCTACATATATATATATATATATATATATATATATATATTAATAAAACGATTTATCATATTAGCTCGTCTTACAACTTACTTTTCTTTCTCTTCCTCCCCTTTTAACTTCTGTATTATATCTTATTCAGTCTTTCTCTTTTATAACTTTCCTTTTTATTCTTATTTTCCTTAACTACACTTAACAAAATAATTACAATAGAGTGGTTAAAATGACTTCGACTATTTGCAAAAAGAAAGCACCTAAAATGCGGTATGAATTATTTGGGATACTGATTGATACTCTAATAAATTCCATTTAAATACTAAAGGAAAAAACATTTTTTAAAAATTGCTTAAATTAAATTACTAAAGGAAATTAACTGAAGCTGGGATATCAACAACAACAGCAAAGAATGGCATGACACGTGGAATTAGAACAATCTACCCCCGTGGTTTCGGCTTGGAATTCCAACGTATATCACCTGAAGATGACCAGAGCGTACAACGGCGGAAACGTTGTGAATATGCCAATAAAGTTGAGAACAAGAGTCCGAATGATATAAATAGCGTAAAGAGTTGCAATATCTCATCTCAGAAATATAGGCAGATGAAACAAGAGAGGTTTTCACCGCAGATTTTCATCACTGACCTCTTAGACATGAACATTATCGGAATCAATTAACGTCAGAAAACTAAACGAACAGAGACAATAAAATAATAAATTATATTTTTCCCACCTTTTCGCCATTTTACTAATTGTCTTTTGTTGCTTTTGTCAGTAGCTTAATTATTTTCTGTTTCTTATAATTACTATTACTTTTCATCTTAATGTCTTTCTTTGTTTTATATCTGGTTTGTTTTGACCTACCTATTTTTTCTATCCCTGAAGCAATTACCACTTGACCTCTTTTTTACGTAATGCAGTCATTCGATACCTCTTGAAACATACAAGTTGTTGTTTTCTTTACGAAGCATTACTGGTAAAAATATTATTATATTGCATGTACTATTGCAATATGGTTAAAAAATGGAAGAGAAAACTAGACGCTACAAAAATATTGTTCTGCAGAAGACTACTGAGAAGACTACTAAAGTAAGCAGAAGACTACAGAAGACTACTAAAGTAAGCAGAAGACTACAGAATACTACTAAAGTAAGCAGAAGACTACAGAAGACTACTAAAGTAAGCAGAAGACTACAGAAGACTACTAAAGTAAGCAGAAGACTACAGAAGACTACTAAAGTAAGCAGAAGACTACAGAAGACTACTAAAGTAAGCAGAAGACTACAAAAGACTACTAAAGTAAGCAGAAGACTACAGAATACTACTAAAGTAAGCAGAAGACTACAGAATACTACTAAAGTAAGCAGAAGACTACAGAATACTACTAAAGTAAGCAGAAGACTACAGAAGACTACTAAAGTAAGCAGAAGACTACAGAAGACTACTAAAGTAAGCAGAAGACTACAGAAGACTACTAAAGTAAGCAGAAGACTACAGAAGACTACTAAAGTAAGCAGAAGACTACAGAAGCCTACTAAAGTAAGCAGAAGACTACAGAAGCCTACTAAAGTAAGCAGAAGACTACAGAAGCCTACTAAAGTAAGCAGAAGACTACAGAAGACTACTAAAGTAAGCAGAAGACTACAGAAGACTACTAAAGTAAGCAGAAGACTACAGAAGACTACTAAAGTAAGCAGAAGACTACAGAAGCCTACTAAAGTAAGCAGAAGACTACAGAAGACTACTAAAGTAAGCAGAAGACTACAGAAGACTACTAAAGTAAGCAGAAGACTACAGAAGACTACTAAAGTAAGCAGAAGACTACAGAAGACTACTAAAGTAAGCAGAAGACTACATAAGCCTACTAAAGTAAGCAGAAGACTACAGAAGACTACTAAAGTAAGCAGAAGACTACAGAAGACTACTAAAGTAAGCAGAAGACTACAGAAGACTACTAAAGTAAGCAGAAGGCTACAGAAGACTACTAAAGTAAGCAGAAGACTACAGAAGACTACTAAATTAAGCAGAAGACCTCAGAAGACTACTAAAGTAAGCAGCGGAAAAGCATCTAAGAAAATGGCAACACAAAGAAGACTTAAGCTCAGAATCAGAAAAAGAATTAATTGATTCGTTTTCTACCGATAAGAAAAAACACTTTGCGGATTATTTAAAACCAGTAAGTATTTTAAACGAGTAGGCTCGTGCCGTCAAAAATGATGGCAAAATATTTATATCGATATGCCGTCTAAAATGACGGCAACATATATTGATGTGCCTACTACTGACTATCATATATTAAATAATAAAAAAAACATAATAATTCAATCGCCACTGAACGTAACAGGATATATATATATATATATATATATATATATATATATATATATATATATATAGTGTTTCAAGGCAGCAAATAATTTTCTAAACATATACTAAACATCGTATTTTGGCTTTAATTTCAGATGAAAATAAAGACAAAAATTCTCCAACATTTGGATAATTTTTTATTAAGCTGGTTCTAAGCTTTCGGCTCACATGAACCATCTTCTGAGAGGTTACAAGGACGTTAACATAAAAACATCCACCATCAGCGACGATTTTATTTTGTTATTTATTTATTTATTATTTATTATATTTAACAGTATATATTTAGAATATATATATATATATATATATATATATATATATATATAGTGTATTGAGGCAGAAGATAAATATCTGTTACTGTTGGGGATCACCCCTTTTTTGGATAAAAAGAATGGACATATGTGTACATATAATCCTGCCTATACAGAGAGCAGCAGTTGTAAAGAGTTGTTTTGAGTTGAGTTGAGTTGAGTAGTTGTACAGCCGCTAGTTGGTCAGTAAGAATATAAACTCATCACCCGGACATGCTTCATCACTACAAGATTATATGTATTGATTCCTACTAACAGTATTCCTAGTATTCCTGAAGTGACTAACCCGTGTTCCAGTTTGAATATTTTGTTCAATATAACTTACCTTTTTATCTTCGAATCAGCTTTTGTTATTTCTTATTTTGTGCGGTTTCTCAACAAGAATCCACAACGGTTACATATAACAGACAATGAATGGCTATTATGTTTAATCATAAGCTGTTCTAAACATCGTAGTTGGCTTTAATTTCAAGTGAAAATAAAGATAAAAATTATCCAACATTTGGATATTTTTTTATCATTCTGGCTCTATGCTTTCGGTTCACATGAGCCGTCTTCAGAGTGGTTGCAGGGACGTTACATAAACACATTCACCATCAAAGATATTTTTTGTGTTGACGTAAAACATTGCTATGCAATAATAAGAGTCACCGAATAGCAGCCGCAGGTTGTAAATTAGTATTGCGTTTCTATGACGTCACACCACGTGAGAGACCGAAATGTTAATAACAGAACCATATGTTTAAATGCAATGTAATGTGTTATGACTAGACTGAAATGTGATTTTAATAAGTGTGGGCTGCTTCGATTTAATGCAGATGGTCTCCAATATCTGAAGGTTCTTTTTACTGTATGTATGTATGTATGTATGTATATATGTATGTATGTATGTATGTATGTATGTATGTATGAATGAGTAAGTATTATCGTGTTTTGACTAAAATCTGTCTAATATTACATACATAGCTTTTTTCTAAGTAATGTTGTTTAATCGAACTATGATCAGAAAGGTGACAGGTAAGTCTACGGGAGATCGTGGTAAGCAATATATGTCATGGATTTATGATTAGTATCAGAGATACAATTTCTGAACGGGCGTGTAAATTGATACACTACAGTGGTTTTCTGTAGAGGATTTAGTTGTGTGGTTATAGGGTTATTAGAGACTATGAGGTCAATTGTTTCAATTTTTTATAATATAAGATGAGCTTAATTTGGTTATTACTATGACTTTGTATAACATATATACTTATCATGTTTTTGAGTTGTTTCATCATGTTTGTAATTATTATGCATTTGGTTGCATTAATATTAGTTAATAGTGTTATGTTTATTTTAACATACGCTATTATTATTAATATTATCAACATTGTTAGAGGTATTATTAAGTTTATTGTGATACATTTTAATTTCTTGATTAATAACGGAGTTAGGAAATCCATTGTTAACAAGTGTTTGTTTATTGTTATGTAATTCTTTATAGAATATGGCTTTGAAAGAAGATATCATTTATGTGCGTTAAATTAAGTTTTTATAACTTATATCGTTGGGGTCATCGCTATTATAATTAAGAAGACACGAGTTTATGTTAGTTGGTTTCCTATATAGAGATGTAGTAAATCTATGTGTGCTGGAATCAATAAATACAGGAACAAATGGAATTTTATTATCAATATTAAGTTCTAATGTAAATTTGAGGACTCTCAAATTTGTTTTTAAGGTATGTAATTTAATGCAAAACCTATCCAAGTGCCGACTGTGGAAGCGACCACCTGCCAGTCATATGCAAACTAAGGGTGAAACTCTGGGGGCCAAAGAAACCTAGTGCAGCACCCAGACTGCAATACAACACACTCGTGGATGACTTCAACCTGCAGAAAAAAATGCACTGACAGTATGAAAAACAAACACGAAAAACAAATGGGAAATGGAAATTTGAAATGAGACTCACTTAAAAAAGCAATAGTGACATCAGCAAGCAACATTGTCCCAGAGAAATCAGACGCAGAAGTGAAATCGAGTTGATAACTGAAGAGATTCTTGATATGATGCACAGGAGACAGAAAACCATGTCAAAACATGAAACGAAATACAAGAAACTATAAAATGAAATAAGGACCAAGTCCAGACAAGCTAGTGAGGAATAGCTTAACAATAAATATGCCGAGGTAGAGAAGTTTAGCAAGACTAATAAAGGAGAAATGTATAAAAAATAAGAGAACTGACAGAACAAAAAACATGCTCCTCAACAGAATGTATAAATCCAATGATGGAACAATCATTTAGAGAACGAGGAAATACTCCAGTGATGGAAGGGATCTTTTATATAAACGATTTCTACGACAAGAGAGCGCAATCGATAGTAAACAAAGATGCTGACGGACCGGAAATATTAAAATCCGAAGTGAAAGCTGCAATGGACAAACTGAATAGAAACAAAGCAGCGGGACCAGACGGCGTTGTAAAAGACACGCTGACAGCTTTAAAAGGTTTCAGCACAGAGAAAATTACGGAAACGATGAAATCTACAACAGCGGTGTAATACCAGATGTCCTAAGCAGATCAATTTTCATAGCTCTGCCTAAGAAACCAGGTGCAAATGAATGCAAACTCCACCGAAGAATCAGAGTGACGAGCCACATAACGAAAATCATTGTCCGAATCCTGATGAATAGAGAGCGAAGCAGAATCAATCCGGAGATAGAACAAGAACAGTGCGGTGTCAGGGACACTGGAACAAGGAATGTGATTTTTATGCTTAAGACGCTATCAGAAAGGGTGATACAAATGAAAAAGGGCGTTTAGTATGTTTTTAACGTAAGTATAACTAACTTTGACATTGTTTTTGTAGAAGATTATTATATTGTGGGTGAATGGTAGAAATGTTTATGAAATAAATTACGGAATAGTTTACCAATGTTAGTTTAGACGTTACGCGCAAATACTCTTAGGAAATGTATTAATCCGTCTCTTCCCTCTAGTTATGGGTTAAATGACAGAACAGGTTGGGTTCTATAGCCTTGGATGACAACTAGTCTACTGCAGAAAGTAATGGTTTACCTACTTCAGGATAATCTTCTGCCCAGTCAGTCATGTCTCTTTCGAGACATGAGCGCCCAAGTGTGCATCACGTATGGCACTTAACTGACTGAATATTTAAATTCTTACAACTCATGATTTATGCCTTTTTGATTTCTTCTCCCTGTATTTCATTTTTTTATTTTAATTTTAATTTTAGATTTAAAATTTCTATTCACGCGTAACCGAAAAAAATATTTAAAATTTAATCTTGATATTGAAAAAGTAGTAAATTAACTTCATAAGTTTAAATTCCCATGAACATCGAGTGAACTATTCAAATCTATTAAACTGTTAGTTTGAAAATATGCACCTGATGATTGTATAACGCATGAAACTCCGAGTCATGCCACAGACGTAGGATAATATGTATATTTATTAATATATATATACATATATATATATATATAATACAGCTCTGTTCATATGCTGAGTACTGTTTTGTTAACGCTTGAATAATAATACTATATATATGTAAACCCTTCTCATATGTATATTTATTAATTTACGTCACTATATATATATATATATATATATATATATATATATATATATATATATTCTTACAACATATAACTTTTTTTGGAGTAAAGGAGCTGCCAAAGACAGAAAATTGTTGAGAGCCATGATCACCTACGCCCTGAAAAGACACGGCAAGTACATCGAAAGGAATGAATTTTATTGAATGTATTGATGTAAAATAAGAATGGAAGTGCATATTATGAGTACAGCCAACTTCTTCTTCTTCTTCTTCTTCTTCTTCTTCTTCAATGTGCCTTGTCCTTTCAGGATGTAGGCGATCATGGCCTTCCACGTCTCCCTATCGCTGGTGGCTCTTTCTCTTGTTACACGATGCAACCTTCGTTTTGCCAATCCACCTGCTCAGACAGTCAAGTATGTTACACGCTTTTTCCTCCTGTCTCTCCTTCCTTCTGTCTGGCCTGTTAGTATCAAATTCTTCAAGCGCTTCTTCCTCATTGCATGTCACAGGGACTTTAGCTGTCTCTTCCTGGTGCTCAGTATTCATTTCCTTTTGGTTTCCATCCTTTCTAAAACCTCATCATTGCTCACATGCTCAAGCCATGATATCCGCGGTATCCTTCTGTAGAACCACATTTCATTTGCTTCAAACAATCTTCAAAAAAGTAAAATTATCGTCAATCGCCATTTTCTGTCCTCCTGAAAACCGATCCTTTGATGTCCTCATTCTTTTTCACTCCCAGGAATCCTCTACATTCTAGTGGCATTGTCGCCTTGCTTGCGGTAAAAAGAAAAAGAAAAGAGCAAGCAATGGTATAAAAGAAACCCCACTGAGTTAATAAATGATTTAATGTTATCAAGTGATTGTTGAGAGGAAAATTTGCTCTCCAGCTGTTGCGATAAATGTGATTCTCTTTAATACTTGTCTTTTTTTTATTAAGCTCTCGAGCACCTGCTGATCGTTTATATCTCAGTGAGATATTCATCTATGTTGTTTTTAGTGGTGTTGAAACTGCAGGCATCATGGAATGTCGTGATTCTCCTTTTTAAGCACACTGAAGAATATAACTTAAGTGCCTTGTCTTCGATTTTATCTTGAACACAGATATCATAGAAACAGGAGCCGCGCTTCTCAAACTTTGGCTAATAACCCAACTTAAATTTGGGTAAAAAAAAAAATCTGTTTTTTAGTTGCGTAATGAAAGCATTTAAAGGATAGCTTAGGACTGTCTAAGACCTGCAGAAAAAAATTTTGAAATAAAACTTCATTGCCGAAATCCTTGTGATATTTATGAAAAAAAATAACATAAAATAAAAAAATTGTATTTGTCTATATTACTGAGATGAGGTAGTATTTACAGTATTTACATTATTCGGACTAATGTCCTCGTCTTTGTTGCCATTTGAACCTTTCGGCCGTTGTATGCTCCGGCCTTCATCAGTTACAAGGAATTTCGAACCGAACCTTTTATGACAATCACTATGGTATATCATCTCCATCCATTTGCGTAGAGCCTCTTTTTGGTTGTCATGAGTTATCTCCCTCTAACCTTGTAAGTTCACTACTGTTGAACTCACAACTCTTTGGGTCTTGTCACAGGAATTAACCAACGTCTATATCCACTGGGCCATGTGTCCTTAAGAACAAGAACAACTGACAGCTGAGGACAATAGTCCGAATAATTTAAATACTATAAAACATTGTGTTCCTTCAATAAAACCAAAAGTGATATATACCCAAGACTGATGATTTTGCTACCATTACCCGTCACATGTAGTCTGACGCTACATAATCAAACACAAAATACTGTAACAAATAAAAGAAACCTCATTACTCTATGACTTTCAACAGCGGCAACAACAAAAATGAGTAGCACAAGCATCTCGAAGAAAAATAATAATAAATAATCAAGATGTCGGCAATCCACACTACTTCAAACAAAAAGTTAGGAAAGAAACCCCCATAAACACTGGAAAGAGTGATAACAGCTGTAGAACTGGAGAATCCTGTATTCCTGAAAGATTGTTTCAAGAGATAGATTTTATAAACTTCAACCGGCATTGAGAGTGGCTATTCGATCAATGGATATCGAATGTTTATTTTTAAAGAAACTATAAATATTACGTGTATCTTTACCATTTTGATTTTTGTATTATTTAGATATTGAGGAGAGTATAATATGTGCTATAAAAAACGGTTAATATTAGTATTACAACTGCTATTTGATATTTTGAAGCATTTTTTTTGTTAATATGCAATTTAGATAAAGAAATCAGTCAGATTAAGTGCTAAACGTGATATACGCTTGGGCAATCATGTCTCTTTCGATCCATGACTGACTAGGCAGAAGATTTTCCCGCAGTAAGTTGACATTTCTTTCCGTGGGAGACTGGTTGCCACCCAAGGCTAAAGAACCCAATCTGTCCTGCTATTCAATTCTTTTATCCAGATTAGTCAGTTAAGATCTACTTGTGATACCCGCTTGGGCGATAATATCTCTTTCGATCCATGATTGACTACGCAGAAGATTTTTCCGAAGTAGGTTGCCATTACTTTCTGTGGTAGACTGGTTGCTAATTAAGGCTATATAACCCAGTCTGTCCTGTTATTTAACCCATAGCTGGAAAGAAACAGCGAATCAATACCTTTTCCAGCGGTATTTGCGCGTTAGTGAATGCAACGAATTCAGATGAAATTCGAACTCAGCTCTTCGATCTCTCTTTCGGGAGATGAATAAAGGACTTGATTCGAAATTACAATTAGTGGAAGAAGGTCGGATCGTACAACGACCGAAACGTCTTGAATATGTCACCAAAGATGAAGACAAGACAACAATCTAAACAATGAAAATAGTTTAATTACAATAGCTCATCTCAGAAATATTGACAGGTAAATATTCCACTGATTACACAGAGTACAAAGAATAGATAATGTTTAACAGTAGGAATCTGTTCTTGGACAACAAAACTCTCAATCTGGTCTTCTTTTTGACTGTCAAACCCGCACAGTTGAAGTCAGGTGGATATAGGCTGAGTATCTATGCCGTGTCCCTTCGGGAAGTAGGCGATCATGGCCACCCAGAACTTCTTATTATTCTTAAAAATTTTTGTCTTTTGACTATCTCTGGTAGTCGCTATTCTGGCAACCATTTACATAAGCTTGTTAGGCAGGTTACTCGCTGCTTTTCTCCCTAAGAACAAAGCATGTTTGTCATTCCTTTTCTTTCAGCTATTCCGTCCCTCTTAAGATGATTTTTATCATTTCTATCTAAGCAAGGCAGTAAAGCAAATACGATGCAAGGTGTTTTTTTTTTGTTTTTTTTTAATCATATCACCCCAAGCAAGGCGGTAACGCCACTGATGCACAGGGGGCTACGTAAGGGTAAAAAGATTGGAAAAGAGAAAACCGGAAACCGCATCCTAAACAGGAAACAAGGGATGAGCCTCTTCACCTGTTCAATAGATGTGGGTGGAGTGTGAACCGGGCGATAGTTTTGTCTATCTACTCCAATTGAAAAAAAATTTTAAAAAAATAAAAAATAAAAAATAAAAAAATAAAAAAGGAAAAGAGTGAAAAGATTGGAAAAGAGAAAACCGGAAACCGCATCCTAAACAGGAAACAAGGGATGAGCCTCTTCACCTGTTCAATAGATGTGGGTGGAGTGTGAACCGGGCGATAGTTTAGTCTATCTACTCCAATTGAAAAAAAAATAATAATAAAGGAAAAGAGTGAAAAGATTGGAAAAGAGAAAACCGGAAACCGCATCCTAAACAGGAAACAAGGGATGAGCCTCTTGACCCGTTCAATAGATGTGGGTGGAGTGTGAACCGGGCGATAGTTTAGTCTATCTACTCCAATTGAAAAAAAAATAATAAAGGAAAAGAGTGAAAAGATTGGAAAAGAGAAAACCGGAAACGGCATAGAGAATATGGGAAAAACTCTTAAGGATAGAGAACTGTAAAAGAAGAATTAAGAAGAGAGAAGATAACGATTGAAATTGCATTTAAATTTTCGAAGATCAAAATTGACTAGAAAGCAAGAAGCAGGGAGGTGATTCTATAAGCAAGAAATACGAAAAAGAAACTATTATCATAGAAATTACAGTTAAATTTAGCTAACTCATGTATAAAATAATGCGCATAATGGGGACGATGAATATAGATTTCTTCTATAGCTCACCCATTAGCTGTTGACCACGTCACGATTTGAATGCGGTACCTTCTTGAATATATATTCATTTCCTGTATGCCGCTGCTATTTATGAGTTAAAAGTTAATTAGCATAACTTTTACTTTATTCCCATAAGGTAATTAATATTTATATCGAATTTCCCAATAGGGGTCCTTGACAAAATCCAACGGAGAATCTGTAATGTGATCAATCCCGACTTAGCAGCTCAGATACAGTCACTTTCTCACAGGCGCAATGTGACTTCCCTGTGTCTCTTCTACAAATACTTTCACGGTTTCTGCTCCGGTGAACTTAGCTCACCGGTGCTCCCTATATATCAATTTACTCAAGCTACAAGATTAGCAAGTAAGTTCTACCCTTTTACTATGAAACCAATAAAATGTAAACGCAAATTCTACTTCATCACTTCCCGCCTGTGGAATTCCGTTTACTTGCTTCCCCGACAGCTACAATCTCCCAAAATTTAAATGTAAAGTCAATAGTCATCTCCTATCTCACTAACTTGCATCCTCTTTTTCATGCTCTTTTCTCCATGCCCTCCATTCTCATCGGTTTTCTTATCCTTCTTTTACCCACTTCCTTATACCCCCTATAACCTGTCACTCTTTCTCATAATATTTCTCCTATGTAACCCCCTGCACAACAGTGGCGGTGAACTGCCTTGTTTGGAGCGATATGATTATAAAAAAAATCTTTTATCGTTCATTGTTTTTCTTATGCTTATTTTATTTAATATAGCTTTCCTTGCCAATCCTCTTCATTCAAATCATCAAAACGTAAATAGATAAAAAGATTCAACCCAAAAATCGAAAGTCGCGTTGATCGTAGGTAGCAACTGAAGATTGTTTTTGAAATCTTTCACTGATCTGAACATCAAAATGGACATCGTTCCTGTTTTCAGCAGAGATGACAGTTTGTTAAGTACAAATACATAGACATCAATCCGAGTTTTAAGTCAGATACGTTACTTCTTTGTGCTTTATTTTTAATCAATAATGTCTATAAATCTTTCTTTCTCTCTCGTTGATGAACAAATTGTCTATTTACTTTATTAAGCAAGAAATGACAACTTAGTCATCACCCAAAGTTAGCATTTTTTTATTTAAGCACCTCCACTCATTGTCGATATCTAAATTTTAAACTGAATTCTTAAAAATAAAAAGGTTTTCTTGAAAGTTTTATTTTAGTTTTAATTGAAAGCTAAATGACTACATTTACTATTTGTACTAAGCAAAATATTCTGGTGTATTTCAAACAAGAATTACATTGATTGGAATCTAAAATTTCTCAATTTTCTTTTAACTTTCAATTTTTCGGCCATTTTTAAGCGATCGAAACATTTGTAAGCAAAAGTTAATTCTCGGTTTTAAAAATCTTGCAACAATAAAATATACATCTGTGACACGTTATTTTTAGAAATTTAGCAAAATTTATTTAAATTAATCTTACTTACACAAATATTACTTATTTATAGCATAAAATTTAGAATGAAACTATTTCTTAATATGAAAGTTGAACTTTTAGACCTGCCCGCCGTATATCAAATGTGTTGAGAGGTTGTCACATTAGAGATAACATAAGTATGGCGATCACAAGTGACATAATTGTACAATTTGGGGGGGGGGGGGTAAAGGGAGGAAACTCTGAATGACATTACCTTTTAATTTATGCATAGAAATTACCATACAAAAAAATTCAAATACGCAAAAATAAAAATTAAAAATTATTTTAAATATATTGAAGCAAAACGATTTGTATTAAACTTTTTAATTTTCTATTGTTAAATATAATCTTCGCTTAATAAGTTTTAAACTAACACCAACAAATCTTTGAAGAATATTAAAAGTATTTTTTAAAAAATGAAAACAATTTTTTTTAAATTTCCTTGTTCATCGAAATGTTTTTCTTCAAACTATTATTTTCTTAATTTATATTATTTATTCAAACAATTAAAATCTTATCAAATTAAATAATGTCATAGCTATAATGCATTTTTTATTTTATTATTGGGAGCAGATTTTCAGAAATAGAGGCAAAATTTTTCAAAAGAATAATACATGATTTACATTCCTCAATGAGTTTAACCAATAAAATCATTCATCGCAAAAATTTAATTTCATAAAATTTCATGAATTTACGTGGTGCGGGGTAACAGATGTGAAAAAAAAAAGTTTTACCGAAATTTTTCAAAAATAATAATTTCAAAAATAATGTAATTTATTTGTAAAGATGTCCTGAAAGTTTCGTTTAAATACGACAATTATTTGATTTTTGCAAGAATTTCCAAATTAATGTGCTTGTCAACGGAAAATACTGAGTCATGTAATATTACGTTTTCGATTGCCAACTCTCGTAACGATTTGCTTACCGCATAACTAAATTCAAAACAAGATTTTTTACCAAAATTTTGAACGTGTTAGAAAGGATTAAAAATTTGTTTTAAATAGTTAAAATACTTTGATCTTTCCTCTTAATAATAATATAAACATTTTGATAGAAAAAAAATCGTTTTTATTAAGTTTGGGGCCTTTTTATTCATACTATGCTGGTTTTTTAGCGATTTAGTAGAGGTATCTACATATATTTCTGTCAGTATGTATACATAAATACACAATCATTATGCAGTTAAAAACATTTCTGTTTTATTTTTATTTGTAGATATTGGTGGATTTGCCTCGTCAGTCGGATAATGTTATATAAACAGCGAAAAGCATGATTTTCTGTTATCAACCATCAATAAAAGTCTTAAGAGAAAACTGGACTATTTGAGCTGCTTTATTTGATTTTCCGATAAAGTTGGATTTTCTGGGATTAGATTACTCTGGTAGATTTTTTGCGATCATGTGAGCCTGGTAGATTTTCTGCGATTTAGTTGGCCTGGTAGATTTTCTGCGATTTAGTTATCCTGGTAGATTTTCTTCGATCAAGTTAGACTAGTAGATTTTTGCGATCAGGTTAGCCTGGTATATTTACAGTGATTTAGTTAACCTGGTAGATTTTCTGTGATTAAGTTAACCGGGTAGATTTCCTGCGATTCAATTAGCCTGGTAGAATTTATGCGATTTAGTCAGCCTGGTTTATTTTCTGCAATCGTTAGCCTGGGAGATATTCTACGATCAAGTTAGTCTGGTTTTCTTTTCTAGAATGAATTAGCCTGGTAGATTTTCTGTAATTTATTCATGTGACCTCTCCAGCCGCGCCCCTAAGTCTCAGGCTTGCATATATGCGTGTTGCGTGCGTTAACTGGCCGTAAGTTAACTGCACCTGAGGCTGTAGCCTGTGGCCTACCGTTCCGTCCTCGTGTGTTCGAAGGTGTTGATGATCTGTCGAAATCCCTCACGCCCTCTGCCACGTTGTGATTTCTGATCTCAAAGAGAGCTGAGGACTAGGAGGACAGTCATTTTGTGCCGTACTCGACGACAACTGCAAACAAAGAGGAGGGATGGGTGCACAATTCAGGAATAGAGGAAAACAGACATGAACAAAAAATTAAAGAGACAGCAGCAAAAGTCACTTTATGTGAACTAATGATTATATTCGTAACTTTTTGTACAGCAAAATTGGAGTGGGAGAATTAATAAAACAAATTAAAAAACACAATACTTTTTCTCAAAGTCCACAAACTACTGACGCTACTATGTCTAGTCGTTGTTAGAGGTAAGACAGTCACTGTCTCTTTATGCTATCCCTTCCTTTGCTCTCTGCTTAGCAGCGGTGGATGTGCCTTTTAGCGAGTTTTCCGTCTTAACGGTTTGTGCTGAATTTCTCTCGAGCGTGTCTCTTCTGTTTTTCAAATGCGTTCTGCTTTTTTGTTAAAAATGTTTCGATATGGCGCAGGGTTGGCCTGCAATAGGGATGTTTTTAAAAAATCTAATGCCAATTTCGTGTATCTGGGTGATTAAAATCACCCGTTACGATCTTGCACTAATGTCTGCCGCCCTGAAGCCTTGGAGACAAAAGTTGTTGATTTTGTACATTCACATGCCAGCGTTAATTAAAATTCCTCTCATCACAAGGGTGGTCCTTTTCGAAGTCGGCCGATAATTTAACCTCGGTCTGTCTTCATCGCTTCTCTGAGAAGAAAGAGAGAGAAAAGAAAAACAAACAAGAAAGCAAAAGAAAGAGTTCTCTGCATTTGGCGAAGATGAATTTTTCATCTGGTTTGTGTTCGATTGCTGTCATATAAATAAATGTTATTTTGTGAGTGTCTTGTGTCTTGCCTCTCTCTCTCTCTCTCTCTCCCTCTCTCTCATCTCTCTCTCTCTCTCTCTCTCTCTTTCTGTCAGCCACCCTCAGCGCCTATTCCTCTCTTTTTCTCTTTCCTAGCTCTTCCCAAGAAAAAGAAAAAATGTACACACACCGAGGTATTCTCCAACTATCTATTCTAGTGTTCGAATCCATGGTCCGTCGATACTACTTTAACGTGGTGCATAATGAATACTTCCAGTGTTACAGTTAGCCTAGTTAAATATTCTGTGATCAAGTTAGTTCGGTGGGTTTACTGCGATCTAGTTAGTCTGGATGACTTTCTGCGATCAAGTTTACCTGGTAAATTTTCTGTGATCGAATTAGTCTAGAAAATTATTCGGTGATCAAGTTAACTTGGTAGATTTTCTACGATCAAGTTAGCATGGTAGATTTTATGCGATATAGTTAGTCTGGTAGATTTTTTGCGATCAAGTTAGCCTGGTAAATATTATGGGCTCAGATAATCTGATAGATATTCTGTGATCAAGTTGGCCTGGTAGGCATTTTGCGACCTGGTTAGCCTGGTAGAATTTCTGCGATCCAGTTAGCCAGGTAAATTTTCTGTGATCTCGTTAATCTGGAAGATTTTCTGTGATCAAGCCGGCATATTAGATTTTTTGCGACCTAGTTTGCCTGGTAAATTTTCTGCGATCTAGATATTCTGTTAGATTTTCTACTATTAAATTAGCCTGGTAGATTTTCTATTATCAACTTTACCTGGTAGTTTGTTTTTTTTTTGTTTTTTTGTTTTTTTGCATTGAAGTGAGCTTGGCAATCTTTTTTACGATCAAGTTAGCTTGGTAGATTTTTTGCGATCAACTTAGCCTGGGAGATATTCTGTGATCTAATTATTCTGGGAGATTTTCTTCAAGCACTTTAGCCTGGTAAATATTTTGGGATCAACTTAGCTTAGTAGATGTTTTACGATTTAATCAACCTGGTTGATTTTCTGTCATCAAGTTAGCCTGGTAGATTTTCTGTGATCAAGTTAGCCAGAGGTAGTTTACAGGTACTTTCGGCTGTGGTTGAGGTCAACATAGGACAACAGTGATTGACAGATATATGAGGGCATAGATGATGTCAAAGTTCAACGAAAAAAATGACAACCAGCATGAAAAACAATTGAGCACCGGGTGTGATTGACAGATACATCCGTATATAAGTCAACAGAGTGACAACCCGAAAAAGCGAAAATCTGTGGGAATTTTAGGACTATATAAAGTCTAGAACTTTTGGCTGAAAACATTGAACTCCCTCTGGCTTCTGACTCCCGACGGCCTCTTCGTGTGTGCGACTCTCTCCGGCTGCCCTCCTGCATTACACATTATTATTCTTCACCGACGAAGAATAAAAATATAAGATTATATATATATATATACATATATATATGTGTGTGTGTGTGTGTGTGTGTGTGTGTGTGTGTGTGTGTGTGTGTGTGTGTTCCTCGTTGTTTTCCAGCGGTAGTATATAACAGCTGGTCTGGCAAATTTTCTGTGCCAAGTTATTTGGGTAGAGTTTCTGCGATCAACTTAGCCTAGTAGATTTTATGAAAGATGATGAAAATACCTAAAGATGACCTCAATCTCTCTTGAAAGGTAGATGGGACGCCAACATAAGGGTCCGTGGTTCAATGTGGATTACTTTGAAGGCAGCATTGACCTTGATTATTGCTAATATTAGATAGCTAGGTCATTCTGAGATTTTTCAAAACCTCTTATGAATAATATCAACCAATCACTACAAAAGATTATTACCTCGGTGTTGGTTAATAGCTGACCGTTACTAGTGAGTTCGAACCTCACTTGGCGTCCCATACATGTGGCTTTTTGTCAAACAATAAACAAGTTGAAAAACTACATTAAATAATATGCACATTTGTGCTCATATATATATATTGGTGTTTTTTGTTCCGTCAATTCATTCCAACTTTGGTATTTTGTTGTTGTTCTATGTCATGTCCCTTCAGGAAGTGGACGATCATGGCTCTCCACAGCTTAAAAGAGAATTAAATTGAATTCCTCCATAGCATCGTTAAATATTCGAGGTTAAGAACTTTTAAAAATTACTGCAACAACAATCATAAATATGAATGCTGACCATTATTTTAAGAAGTAAGAGGATTCAAATGTAAAAACGTTTTTTCATTTCACTACAACAGACGTTAAACACTTTTATCTTCCCCTCTTACATGTTTTCACTAAAACCAAGTAGCGTCCTTGATGTGTTTATTTCTTACGCGATCAAAACGGTAAAGAACATTATCGATGAGATGGAGACGCTAAACACTTCTAGCTTTATTTCTTTCACTGAAAATAGCGTTTATAATATGTCTTTTGTCTTTCCACCCAATCAAAATGAATTAGTCTATCATTTATTAAATGTTAACAGGCCGTAGAGGTCGTGTGAAGTAACGAAGGGAGAGATAAACTCAGTTAGTACATGATTCCCATCCCCCGATAGTCACAGATAATATCTACCTTATTTACATTTTCCCATTATCATCAGTTATTGGTTTGGTTTGTTTGTTTAACGGCCTATCAACTTCTTACGAGTCATTTAATGCCGTTTATTTTCTTGTTAGCTTTGGTAATTTTGTTGCCAATAATGTTTTGCTGGTAATTAATATATATATATATATATATATATATATATATATATATATATATATATATTGTGTGTGTATTTTGGCAGCATTTTTTCATTAATACAGGTTTCATTGAATAATATAGACAAGTTCTGTCTATTTATTTTGTGTAAGATCCGTTCGTATGATCTGATTAGCTTGATAGTGTTGTTATGGAAAGACGACAAGAAATCGCAATAATTGTTGATTTTTTTATCAAGTCTGAGCTTTCGGCTTACATAAGCCATTATCAAAGGATGAACATTTAATGTTCAGTGAACATAGAACATTTAAATTATTATTAACAGAGTGGAGTTATACAGAGAAAATTAGACAGGTCCATTATTTGTGTCGCATATGGCTGTAGGCCGAGAAGAAATGGTGGTAATGGGTTTTTGGTCAATTGACAACACTATCAAGTTAATCAGATCATACGAACGGATCTTACACAAAATAAATAGACAGAACTTGTCTATATTATTCAATGAAACCTGTATTAATATATACATATATATATATATATATATATATATATATATATATATATATTACTATGAAAATGTATTTCTGGTAATTTATTTCTAAATGAGTTTGAGTTTAGTTTAACGGCACATCAACATTTGTGGGTTATTTAATGCTAAAAAGTTGGAGTTTTAAGGTTGTTTTTTTTAATGTTCGGTGATAGTGAAAAGGTTGATTTAGTCAGATTTTAACGATTTTTTGTTTTTGTTTTAATTCTTTTTTTATTTCAGAAAACTGAAAATGTCTTCCAGTTTTGTATTCAAAAATGTTTCGCTGAGAATATTTTTTGTTTCCTTCAAAAATGTGTTATGGTAATAATTTTTCTTAAAAAATGTATTTTTGGTAATTTTTTTCCTTCAAAAGTGTATATTTTTCTATAAAAGTCTATTTTTATGTATATATTTCTAAAGAAACGTATTGTTATACTTTAATAGACTTTTGACCCCAATTTGGGGGTTAACTATTGGCCCATAGCTGGGATGAGACTTTAACAGGTGCTACCACTCCGGGTCAGGGTGGACCTGAGAACAACAGCAATTAAAAGGTGGCTCCATGCTCCTCACAACCTCCCAAATAGAGGTCTTGCTCTCGGATGCAGTTTACCGTCATGCCCAGGACTAATTTATTTCTCGTGCATTTTTATATTTTCATGTTTTGACCCCAGTTTGGGTGTATAACTATTCGCCCATAGCTGGCGCCCTGACAGATTCTACTACCTGAGTCTACGTGAACCTAGGAACAACATCAATTAATAGGTGGTTCCATGCTCTTCAAAAGCTTTCGATTGGAGACATTTGCTACCAGGTGTAGTTTATTGTCATAACTAGAACGTATGACAATTATTTTATTGTTGTTGTTGTTATATATCACTATTTCTCATATATCCTCACACAGCCTCGCATATTCTCGCATATACCCTTTTATTAATAGACTAACAAGACAAAGTAAAACAGAGTTCACATACATCACCTGTTATAGATGGCTTCATTTGACTAGACAAGAGACAAAATGATTTAACAAGAGACTATAAAAACAAGTTTTCAGGTATCGCAATTACCACAACGAAACCAGTACAACCCAATTGATTTGAAATTTAAACCACTTCAAAAATATATACATATTTACTGAAAGCACTGAATAAAGATACAGGAGCGGCCTCAAATTAACTTTCAGCACCCACATAGCTCACGCTGAGCGAGGCTTGGTTAAAATTCCTGAGAGGTCACATAATCTGACAAGTCCAGCAGTTTAAACCAAGCCAGTACAATCAAATCCTCAGTAACTTTTAACTATCTTTTTTTTTTTCCAGCGCATAACACGAGAAATATTTTAACGAAATTTAGAGGCAAAGTTGTCGTGATTTGTATTATACACAAGTAAAGGTTACAAAAATTCTTCTTCCTCTTTTATGTGCCGTGTCCCTTCAGAACGAAGGCGATCATGGCCTTCCACATCTCCCTATCCCTATTTACTTTTAGCGCGCATTCTTCTGTTACTCCACCCAAACTCTGCTCCACCATCCACTTGATCAAGCCCGTCAAGTATGTTACGCGCTACTTTCGCCTGTCTCTCTTTCCCTCTATCTGACTTGTGAGTATCAGACTCTCCAATCCCTCCTTCCTCATTGCATGGCCAAGGAACTTTAGTTGTCTTTTCCTGATGCTCAGTATTAATTTCCTTTTTGTTTCCATTCTCTACAAGACCTCACCATTGCTGATATGCTTGTCCTATGTTATCCGCAGCATCCTTTTGTAGAACCACATTTCGGTTGCTTCAAGTCTCTTCTTCATCTCTGATGATATTTTCCAGTATTCACTGCCATATTGAACAGACATCACATCGCAATCCAGTACTCTCTCCCTTGTCTCTAGCAAAATTTTCCTGTCTCTTAATACTCTACTCAGCTTTTGGAATGCTTCTTTGGCCATGCCGATTCGCCTTCGGATCTCAGTGTCGCACTTTCCGTCTTCTACTAGAACACTTTCCAGGTTTATCCAGCTCGAAAAAATACTCTTATTTGAAACTGTAACATTACAATTTCTTCTTCTCCTTCTTCTCCTCCCCCTCCTCCTCCTCCTACTTCTTCTTCTTCTTCTTGTGCCGTGTCCCTTCAGGACGTAGCCGATCATGGACTTCTATTTTGTCATTCTTAATATTTTTCCTCTTGTTATCTCTCCCAAAACCCTGCTTCGCCAACCATTTGCTCAAGCCCACCAAATATGTCTCGCGCTGCTTTCCCCTATATCTCTTTCCCTCTCTCCGTCCTGTGACTATTAAATTCTCTAAACCCTCTTTCCTCATTACGTATACTCAGCACAATAGATAAGGAATTATAAAGTAGGCAGGTATGGTATTGATAACATTTGTTTACAAAAGGTATTTGATATGTCGGCAATATTTGTTTCTTTCTTCATTCTTAAAAATGACTTTTCATAGTTTATTAATATATAGAAAGTTAATAAATTTATCTCAAACAGGAAAGTATGATTGATTAATTAACACCTTAAAATCTATAACCGGGTATGTCTATTAAATGCAACGTCAACTTCCATCTTCTATCTCCTTGATTTCCATCCATCTCTTATCCATCCTTCAACATCCCCTGTACCTTGCTTTTTCCCTCACTGTAACCCCCTGCGCATCAGTGGCGGTCCTGCCTTGATTGAGATGAAATGATTATAAAAAATTTCTTGTTCGCACCTTTCCTCGAAAATTTAAAAATAAGTTTTGAAAAGGTAATTACAAGAAACAAGTAATGGCTAAATATCTTGTTCATTTCTGTTCTTTAATATCGTGAATAATTAAATATTCTAAAGAAATATAATAATATATACTGTTTCTAAGTTATTTGTTTGCCACTTCTGTTGAGTTAAAGGGAGATAACTACGTGATATCCGGAAGTGACATGGCGCATGGAACGAGAATGATATACTCCAATGATTGAAATAAAGGCTTTGGTTTGAAATTTCAAGCACCTGAAGAAGGCAGGACCGTACATTGGCCGAACCGTCGTGAATATGGTAATAAAGGTGAGAACACCAGTACAAACAATATGGATAATGTAAATGCTACCACGAATCAAAAGTATAGACAGACATAAAATTTGGAAGAGTGAAATCTTACGTTAGGAAATTTTCGAGTATACAACAGAAATCTAGAAAATGGAAACGTTATGCAAAAATTATCAAAATATTTGAAAAACTGTATCTCTTTAAAACAACTCGTATTTTTTTCATATATCTAAACTATAATTTAAGGTATAATTTTGAAAAGTGAAGATTTCTAGTTTTCATCAGAAATCCAGAAAATAAAACGTTATGCAAAATTGTTACAATATATGTAAAACTGTATCTCTTTAAAACGACTGGTACTTTTGTCATGCATCTAAACTATAATTTAAACTATAATTTTGAAAAGCAAAAATTTCTAGTTTTCATCAGAAATCCAGAAAATAGAAACGTTATGCAAAATTGTCAAAATATATGTAAAACTGTATCTCTTCAAAACGACTCGTACTTTTTTCATACATCTAAACTATAATTTAAACTATAATTTTGAAAAGCAAAAATTTCTCGTTTTCATGAGATATCCAGAAAATAGAAACGTTATGCAAAGTTGTCAAAATATATGTAAAACTGTATCTCTTTAAAACGACTCGTAATTTTTTCATACATCGAAACTATAATTTAAACTATAACTTTGAAAAGTGAAATTTCTCTTTTTCATCAGAAATCCTGAAAAGAGAAACGTTATGGAAAATTATCAAAATATATGTAAAACTGTATCTATTTAAAACTACTCGTACTTTTTTCATACATCTAAGCTATAATTTCAACTATAATTTCAAAAAGTGAAAATTTCTAGTTTTCATCAAAAATCCAGAAAATAGAAACGTTATCCACAATTGTCAAAATATATGTAAAACTCTATCTCTTTAAAAGGACTCCTACTTTTTTCATATATCTAAACTATAATTTAAACTATAATTTTGAAAAGTCAAAATTTCTAGTTTTCTTCAGAAATTTTAAAATATCTGAAAATCTGCTCCGAAGAGTAAAATAAAGAATGCAATAAAACTCTGATATTACATAATTTGATAAGCGTGAAATTAATTGCTTGAATAAATAATAAAAATTAAGGACATTATTGTCCGAAAAAAAGTTTTTGATAACTAATGAAATTTTAAAAGAATTGTTTTAATTTCTTTTTTTTTTATTATGATAATTTATAAAGTTTTTAAAATAATTTTAAAATTTTTAAAGAATTGTTGCGGTTAGATTTTTTTATTAAGTATCGACGATTATATTGCCTATCTTCAATTGAAAAGTTTAATAAAAATCGTTCTGCACCGATATTTTAAAACAATTTAAACTTTTTTTTTGCATTAGATTTTTTTTTTTTGTATGGTAATTTTTATGTGCAAACTAAAATGTCAGAGTTTCCTCCTTTACCCGAAAGAAAATTAGTACAATTTTGTCTCTTATAAATGCCATACATTTTATCTCCAATCATAAAGCTGTCAAATCTTTATTTACAACGCGTACAGGTCAAAAAGTTCAAATTTGTGATTAAGAAATAGTTATATTCTAAATTTCACGCTATAAATAAGTGATACTTGTGTAAATCAGATTAATTTAACAAAATTTGCTATTTGTTTTTAAAATAATGAGTCATATTTTAATTTTGCAAGATTTTTAAACCTGAAAATTAACTTTTGTTTACAAATGTGTCGATCGCTCAAAAATGGCGGCAAATTCAAAAATTGTAAAAAGAAAATCTCAAACTTTTATATTCAAACTAATATAATTTCTGTTTGAAATAAACCAGATTATTTTGCTTGCCGGAAATATTAAATTTAATTAAAACTAAAATAAGTTTTTAAAAAAAACTTTCCATTTTTAAAAATTCAGTTTAAAAGTAACTATGCAGTTTTTCCCCGATTTACTGGAGGTACCTATATTTACTGGAGGTACCTATATCAAAGTATATATTTTTGAATAACTGGTTTTAGGTAATATTAATATTCTTTTGTCAAATTTTCGATAATGCTAGATAAAATTCTTTTATAATACTTCATCAGGGAGTTTTCATCCATACAAAATATTCTAAAGTCAAACGGAAAAAAATAAGCATAAGAAAACAATATCATATATCTATAATATAAATGCAAACAGAATGAAAACAGCTAAGTACCACATCAGTTTATTGTTTATTCTTCATTTACTGGCAATGTTGAAAAGATATAAGATAAACCAAGTCAAAATGTCCTCTGAACCAATAAATGGGCTAGAAAATGTTGCTTTCAGAGCCATTTGATAAAGTGGAACATGATTCTCTAATGTGAAACCTGTGAGTATCTTTTGCTACACAAATAGTTAATTCAAGGTCGAACTTTTAGATAAACACACACGAATTTCATTCACAGTTGAAAGGAGACGATTTCTCTCTTTGCTCTTGATACTTGTTAAATAAGAAAAGACAAACGTAAGACGTTGCATTAGCATGTTCTCGCGAAACCCTTAAGGGCCTTTTGCAGAATCTTAGGGTTCATGGAACTCCGGTTGAGAAATACTGCCCTACGGTCTAAGCTTGATGAAAACTACATTCTGATGCTGAGAAATATGCTTTGCATCTCCTGGCGAAAACATCCAACTAAATCACCGTTCAATGAACCTATCCCTGATATTTTATAATCTTGCTCTATATCGCAAAAACAAAAAGCAAAAAACAAAAGAAAGAAAGAAAGAAAGAAAACATTTTATATTTTGATCTAACTTAAAGGGACCTTTGAGTATAATATACTATTTTTATTTCGATTCAGTATGCATTTTATTCTAATTTTTCAAAACTTATTTATAAATAACATTTTTAATATCCATTTATTTATTAAACAGTTTTTTTTTAAATTTATTCTTTTTATATTAAATCTATTTTTTATTATTATAATCTAATTCAATTGTTAATATCATAATATATAATTATTAAAAAATTTAAATATCAATTTAATTATTTTAATATCTATTTAATTATTATTTTTCTAATTAGATAATTTTTCATATTAGATATATACAAGTTAATAATATATATATGTATGTGTGTGTGCGTGTGTGTGTGTAAAGAAAGAAGAATAAAATTGCAACGTTCAAAACATTAATTTAAAACAGGGTTTCAATATAAAAACAGAGCAATAAATAGTCGTTATTGAACTGTTACATTAAAACATTTAAGTAACTACTACAAAATTGTACATTATTATTTCGACATTGAAAGAACAATATCTAATCAGATAGTTAATTAATTTCCACTTCCTCTGTATCTGTGTAATTTTCTCTTATACTTGTATCTTTTTGCCTGCTTTCTCTTCTTTTTATAGTAGGTTAAATTTCTCATACTTTTTTTTTCTTTTTGACTTTCTTTTTCTTTCCTCTTCCTTTTCTTTCTCTTGATTTCTTACTTTCTTTTCTTCTCTCTTTTTTCTTTATTTAACCCTTTTACTTTGTACGGAAAATCTTCCAAAAACAAAAGTCGAAGTGACGCTTCATAAAATGAAATCTTTAAATAAAAGCATTTATTTTTAACTACCTGATGAGACATTGCTCTTTCAATGTCGAAAGAAAAGGTACAATTTTGTAGTAGTTAATTACATGTTCTAATAATGTAACAGTTTAATAAGCATATATATATATATGTGTGTGTGTGTGTGTGTGTGTGTGTGTGTGTGTGTGTGTGTGTGTTAGTTTGTCATACATTAAATGATGCACTTTATAGGGAATGAATGAAACCATTCTGAAATGGTGCCTCTAAATTATTGATCTCTTTTTAAAAAAAATATCATCCTTTGATGTGATAAATTGTCTAAATGCTTCGATTACCTTTTCCTTGTTGAAGATTGTTTTATTGCAAATGAAAAGATCAAATACAGAGACAGAATTTCATAATTCATGCTATTCACCTTTTGCACAGTTGAGAAACGTGCGACTGTTCATTGTCGTTCAACAAAATTAGATCACCCCTATTCACGAGTCTCAAAGCCGAAAGTAAGGAGCACGCAGTGAGGATCAAACTCACTATTCAGCCGTAATTGATCTAGTGAAACAAGCTTGCTAACTGTTATACCACGTTAAAACGCCCGAATTATTTTCGAAACAAAGAACACCTTAAGGTGAGTTTTTATCGTAGTCTACTAAACATAAAAGCCGAAAGTATGGGGCACCTAATGATTATCGAACTTACTATTCAGCCGTAATTGATCTAGTGAAACAAGCTTACAAGCAATTATACAACGTCGAAGTGCCTAAAAGATTTTCTAAACAAAGAATACATTAAGGTGGGGTTTTATAGGGATTCTCTAAGCGTAAATTACATGTGGCTCAAGGTTGGAATTATGGGGCACCCAGAAGTGATCGAACTCACAACTCAGCCGTAATTAATCGAGCCATTTCTTCGACGGTAGACTGGTTGCCAACCACGGCTATACGACCCAATCTGCCTTGCTATTCAATTGTTTTATCTAGATAAGTTAGTTAAGTGCCATACGTGATACACGCTTGTATAAAAATACAGAAGTTTGCCAAGTTTCGAAAGAAAGGAGCTGCCCGAAAGACAGGTAAGTATGGTTGAGCAAAATGGCACAGATGCAGTCTGTCTTTGAAATTCATTAAAAAAAAACGCTACCAAATTTTATTCGGACCCAGTATTTTTGGGGGTAACAATTACTTCAGAATCTGTTTCGGTCACCTGAAAAATATTGATGAACATTTTTATTTTACATAAAAATAGATTTTCTTTTTTTTTACATAAAAATAGATGCGGTAAAGAGAAAGAAATTTTGAATAAAATATTGTTTTTTTCTGTATTTTCTGCGGAAAAATCTACCTAGTCAGTCATGAATCGAAAGAGACATGATCACCCAAGCGTGTATCACGTATGGAACTTAACTGACTGATCTCTCTCTTTCATGATATCACCGGTTCTTGTATGATCACCGAAGTTAAGCAAGAGTCAGTACTTATATGAGTGACCGATTGGACGTTTCTTTCTTCAAAGTTCTCGTGATATACAGAAGGAGCACCAAACCAGATCTTTTCAAATTAATTTGTCTTTCTTGTTTTATCTTTGTACTTTCATCGTTCTTATTATTTAATTTTTGCCTCTATCTCTTTAATTCTATCACCAGTTCTTGTACGATCAACGAAGTTAAGCCAGAGTTAGTACTTATATGAGTGACCGACTGGGCGCTTCTTTTTTCAAGGATCTCGTGATATTCAGCATGAGCACCAGGCTAGATATGGCATCAGTGTTTAATGCAGAGACGTGTGAAACGCTTTCTTCATAACTTGTCTTTCTTTTGGTTCAGGTGGCTTATACTTGTTTTGCACCTGGGCACTTCGCTCTAAATAAGCTGAATGCCGATTTTGTTGAAATCGTTTATTTTGCATTTCCTTCCGGAAATTTTCTATTGTTCCTTTTCCATCTTTCTCGAAATTATTGTATGGAGAAAGCAGCAACTGAAAAGTAAAAATGATGTTGACACTGGTTTGTGCAGGGCGTGAATGAGATTATTATATCTCGAGAATGAGCAAATATTTGCCTTAATATAAACGTGCAGTTAATAGACCGTCTTCTCGACTTAAAAAAATGTACCCAGGACGAGGAAGAAGAATGGAAGGTGGTGAATGGACGAAGAGGAGGAGGATGAGGAAGTAGAGAGGCTAGAAGAAAAGAAGAAGGAGAAAATGAAGTATTAGGAGGAGGAGATGCCGAGATCGATAAGTGGTGAGAGGAGTCGCAACAGAAAGAAAAGGTTTCAATAGCTGACTATGAAAATCTTTCTGAAAAAAGGGAAAAATAAAAACGGCTGCAAGAATTAGAAAAACAAGAATGAAAGAAGAAAAATGAAAGAAGAAAATCAAGAAAAAATAAAAGAGAAAATCAAGGAGAGAGAGAGAGTAAAAAGTAAATTTGAAAAAATGAATCAGTTGAAGGAGTAAATTAAGGAACAGAATTACTAATGATAAACATAATAAAAGTGGTTGATATAGTTAAAGTAAGAGTAGAATAAGAAAGGAGAGGAATTAGAGAAGAAGGAGGAGGTAGAGAAGGAGGAGGAGGTAGAGAAGAAGAGATAGTAATAGTAGGAGGATGAAAAGTGAAAGAGGTGGAGAAGAGGGATGAGGAATGAAGAGGTAGTAGGAGGGAGAGGAGGTGAAAAATGCGGCTAAGAAAAAGGAGGAGGAAGAGGACATTTGGTGGTAGTAGTAGGAGGAGGAAGTGAAAAAGGTGGAGAAGAAGAAGGTTCTCTTTTAGAACACTTCCCAAATAGTTAACTTTTTGTGTTTGTTTCACTGTAGTATCCCTGAGAGCCCGAAAAGAAAAAGAAAGAAAGATGGCAAATTAATGAGATAAAAAGAGAAGGAAGAAAGTAGACAGGATGGAAAATACGAAATCGTAAAAACATTTAAAAATTAAGTGGGGAAACAGAAGAAAAAAGTAGATGAATAATCAAAAACAAACAAAAAAAAAACCGACCGGGAAAATGAAAGCTTGGGGAAGATGGAGGAGGAGAAGTAGGATATCAAATACTATTGAATAAACTATAAAGTGACAAAGATGTTAAGTATTTTTTGTTCACCTCAAATGGCTATTTTGAAGCAAACCGTAATCAAATTTGAATAAATATCACTAGAATTATTATATAAATCAACATGTTAATTAGAATTGTTCAGAAAGCGAGCAAAAACAAAAAGACATGCACAAATAAAATGATTCTTTTAATGCTTTTTTCAATCAGCATCTGAACGTTTTATTTCTTAGAATTTATTGAGGTTATATTGCTCTGAGATTTATATCAGATCGCATAGAATAATTATTGAGCTGGTGTGACTGGTCCATACCAATATTTGAACAGTTTATATGCTCATACATGAACATATATATTGCTTATTTGGACAGAAACCTGTCTTTTATACAGGTTTCCTTTGTAGCTGACTGGTCATCTAATTTAATAATTGTGTGTTTAGACAGCAATCTCTCTTTTATGCAAGCTTATATTTGCCCAGGATGTGCGTTGTGGTGCATTGGATATCGGCTCGGAACTAGAAATCAGGGAGCCGTGTTCGAATTCCAGCTGAATTTATTGCATTCACTTACGCGCAAATACCCTTAGGAAAGGTATTAATCCATCTCTTCCTTCCAGTTATGGGTTAAATAACAGGACAGATTGGGTTCTATAGCCTTGGCAGGCAACCAGTCTACCGCAGAAAGCAATGGCAACCTACTGCGGGATAATCTTCTGCCCAGTCAGTCATGTCTCTTTCAAGACATGATCGCCCAAGCGTGTATCACGTATGGCACTTAACTGACTGACTAACTATATTTGCCCAGAAAGAAAATAGAAAAATACACAGAAGATAATAAAGAACACTAACAAAATCAGACACATAATTCTACCTTCTTTTTACTCTTCTATGTACCATGTCTCTTCAGGACGTAAGCGATCATGGTCCTCCACGTCTCCCTATCCCTGGTGACCTTTAGCACGCTTTCTCCTGTTACCTCAACCAAACCCCTCTCTGCCTTCCACTTGCTCAGGTCCGCTAAGTATGTTACCCACTGCTCTCCTCTGTCTCTCTTTCCTTCTGACTCGTGAGTATCAGATTCTCCAAGACTTCCTGCCTCGTTACATATCCCAGGAGCTTTAGCTGTATTTTCTTGATGCTCATTATTTATTGCCTTTTCGTTTCCATCCTTTCCAAAACCTCATCATTGCTCACATGCTCGATCCATGATATCTGCAGCATCTTTCTGTTAAACTACACTTCAGTTGCTTGAAGTTTTTCCTTTATCGTTGATGAGATTGTCAAACATTCACTGCCATACTGAAGAACAGACATCACATAGCAATCCGGTACTCTCTTCTAAGTTTCTAGCGAAATTTTCCTTTCTCTCACTACTCTACTCAGCTTCTGAAATGCGTCCTTCGCCATGCCAATTCGCCTTCGGATCTCAGTGTCGCACTTTCCGTCTTCTGTTAGAACACTTACCAAGTATTTAAATTTTTGTACCTGCCTGATTTTAGTATTCTCCATCTGTAATTGGCATTTTGTGCTCCTCCGTTTGCTGATGACCGACCATGTATTCGGTTTTCTTGTAGTTTATTTGTTATTATTTCTTTCGACTTTCTTCAGTAACTTTCTTCAGCTACTTTCTAAAATCTACCAACTCCAAAACAGCCACCATAAAACTGATTTATCTAATAGCATGAAAATAGCAGGCAAATCAAAGAACTCTGAAGAGTAAAGACACCACACAAATGCCTTAATGTACGCGTAAGTGTACATTAAGGCTTAATTGTTTTATATTGAATAGATGTCCGCTATTTTTTTTTTTTTAGTTGATTTGCTTGTTTCATTTAGGTTGAGCTCTTTTTTGTATTGACCTCTTTTAGTGACTTGACCTTTTTTTCTTACCGTGCTAGTGTGTTTGAGCGCTCAAGTGTTTTTTGTTTTTTTGTTTTTTTGTTTTTTTGTTTTTTGTTTTTTTCTGTAGTTTATTGTTGGGTGTTTTGTGTTCTTGTGTTTATTTGTGTTTGTGGGCTTTATGTGTGAGTTTTTCTTTATTTTTTCGTTTGGTGCCTGTCATATTATTTTCCGTACTTTGTCGTTGTTGAATGCGTGTATATTAATATTTATATTTTTATTAGTATGTTTTGTTTTTTATTGTTATTTATTGTTATTTGTGTAGTGTAACAAAAGCAAAAATTTATGGGTAAGTATCATCGACATTGCCAGTGGTCGAGGATATATTTCTCGACACATCTGGCTGTCATTAATCACTTAACGCGTCAGAAAAATATAACCTCCATAATTCAGAAATATTTTTATTCTAAATTACATGCTATAAACAAATAATAATTGTTTCAAAACAGATTAATTTAACTTTAAATTTGGGAAATTTCAAAAATACTTGTACGGATGTATATTTTATTTTTACAAGATTTTAAAACAACAAATTAATTTAAATGTTAATTTCTGTCAATCTGTCAAAAATAGACGAAAAACTGATAACTTTTGAAAACTCTCAAATGTTGAGATTCCTATCTATAATTTCTATTTGAAATACACCAGAGTATTTTGCTCACTGGAAATGGTATATTTTATCATTTAGCTTTCAATTAAAGCTAAAATTGAATAGAAAGAGAGCTTTTTTAATTTTGAAAACTCACTCAAAAATATAAATATCTAAAATGAGTAGAGGTACCTAAATTAAAATTAATGCTATACAATAATTATGATTTACCATTTTTAAAGAAATAAATATAAAAAAAATTTTATTCATAAATTTATAAATAATTTACTAAATTATTCATATATTTAACCAATTATAAATAGATCGTTATAATTTACTTTTTATAAGGTTCAAATCAATTTACAATCAGCCGATGTATGCTAAAAATTCCAATAAACAATATAATTAATGCATACTGCAAATTAGGTACCTCCACTCATTTTCGATAATTAAATTGTCGGTGATCAAGGTGCGAATAATAGATGACAGTCATATTTTAAATGACAGTTAAGTTTGGTCGACCAGAATTGGCATAATTGACAATTTTTTCCTGTAAGAAGAAACTGTGACACGCGTAAACTTTTAATATAACGTAGAAAATACCATATTAAAAAAATTTCCTATAAAAAATTTTAAAATTATTTTAGAAATCTATTGGCTCGATGATTTTTATTAAACTTTTCAATTTTCGATTTGTAAATATAGTCTTCACTTAATAACTTAATAACTTAATAACCTAACTGCAATAAATGTTTCTAAAATTTTATAAATTATTATAATTAAAAAAATAAAAAATTATCGAATTTTTTCTTCACACTATAATGTTTTATATATATATATATATATATATATAAAACATTACAGTGTGAAGAAAAAATTCGATAATTTTTATTTAAAAAATTCGATATTTTATATATATATATATATATATATATATATATATATATATATATATATATAGTTTTGAAAGCTATTAAAAGCTTATCTAATTAAATAATGTTATCATCTGATTGCATTTTCTTATTTTACTATTTAGAGCAGATTTTCGGGAAAATGGCGAACTATTTGAAAGAATTTCAGAATTAATGCTTTTTTTCACCGGAAAAAATGAGTTGCGTAATATCTATAGTAAACTCTGGTAAGAATTTGGTTACCTGCTGATGAAACTAAAAACAATATCTTCTTCTATGTGTCTTGTTCTTTCAGGACGTTCGCGATCATGGCTTTCCACCTCTCCCTATCAATGGTGGCTCTTAGCAGGCTTTCTCCTGTTACACCACGCAACCCCCGTTCTGTCATCCACCTGCTCAGGCCCTCCAAATATGTTATCCGCTGCTTTCTTCTGTCTCTTTTACCCTCTATCTGGCCTGTTAGTATCAGGTTCTCTAAGCCCTCCTTTCTCGTTGTATGTCGCAGGAACTTTAGCTGTCTATTCCTGATATTTTGCCAAAATTTCGAAAGAATTGAAAAATTAAAATTCAGAAAGTATTAAAAAGCTTTTAAAAAATCATTAAAAAATACTTTGACCTTTTCTTTTAATAATAAAATAAACATTTTGATGGAAAAACATTGTTTTAATTATATTTGGGCCTTTTTCCATACTATGCTGCTTTGTTAGCAAATTAAATTAATTATAAATAAACAATCTAAGAAATAAGTAATGTTTATTATTTTGTTGCAAATTCTCAAGAACATAGAAAATGTATAAATTCGCTTTCATATGTTTAAGTTCTATTACAATTCTAATCATCGTTTTTTCTTTTTAAAGTAAACAAAGAGAAAGTAGCTAAAATAAATGCAGTGTCAAAAAAATGCCACCGGTCTGAAACTAGAAGATTGGATCGCGTCAGTAACGGGTCTTCAAATGTACCATATCAAAATTCTCATCCGGACAGTTTCTATGAATGTATTTATAGAAAAAGCACAAATAGGCAACATTACGGCAGTGGGGAAGTGACTGAAGCCGAGAAACGACTATTTGGGTCAACTTCTAAGACAGACCCACCCGACAAAATAAAAATGTCAGGCTCGCGGAAAGAGTCAACCCAAAAGTTTCAAACTGAAGGAAACAAAAAAGGAAGTAAAAAGTAATGAATATGAGGAAGTCAGCAAGAATGTTCCAAACTCAAGAAAAATACGACAGCTGTGAATTGTCATCATGCTGGAAGTACCCAACAAAATATTTAACATCACAGAATTTTTGAAAAAGAAAAGTAATGAGAATTTTATAAAAAATGGGCTTTTGGATGATCCCCCAAGAATTGCAAAGATTCGATAAGAAAATGGTGTTGGTCTTCGTGGCGAACAAGAGCCGTTAAAGAGATGTTTCTTTTATGTGTAAATATTTCTGTCCACAGACGAAGATTGTATTGTGGTTGCCAGCCAAAGACCTCATACTACGAAGTATATGTGAGGAACCAGGTGGCATTATACAAGCTCCACTCTCTAATAATAGGAGAGCATCTAGCTGGCTACTTAAGTAAATATGGCTAAATACTAGGTTCTACTTCTGACAACCTGAACAGGGAAGGAGCTTCGATAACATGCTCGATCATTTCACATTCGTCCAGTGACCGGCCTAAAAACAACTTGTTGAAAGGGTAAAGAGGCTGGACACCTCTCTCTTTCATGTCCAGAGGAGCAGGTTTCTGAACTTCCGGCCACTGCTGACCAAAATGACCCTCTGGCTATTACTGATAGTTCCGCAGTGCCTCTAATAGGCCTAACAGCGACTCTGACCGGTGCAGTCAAGCCTCTGTTGGATAATGTCTCACAACTCCCCTCAAAACCAACGACTTCCGCAAGTGCTAATAAAAAAATGTAAAAGGGAAATGGCGTGTCGTTGGTAGGGGCAGAGGGAAGAAGCAAACAGCGAGTCCTCAGTCTCCTGAAACCCCAGGGCAAAAAAAATAGCTAGAGGCCCATTCTCTCTGCAATCTCTTAGATCGACGCTTAGGCGTCAGATGTTACCATTGCATCTGAGATACAGAAATAAAATGAACCAGTCCTCTACCCTGTCTTCCCTCTCATCAAAAAATATCATGACCTTTCACCTAATGACTAGATTATTGACTCCTAACACTTCCAAAATGACAAGCCTAAAGCCTCTTTCTCTAGACTTTTCCATCCAAGTCAGGCCAATTCCCACACACCTTCGCAGTCACCAGAAAACAGGATATATCTAAGTGGTAAAAAAGCACAAAATACAGTGACAGCAGAAAAAAAAAACACCTCATATCCTGTCGTGTATCCAAGGAACAAGCTGAAAAAGCTGTTGAACAATCGAAAGAGATTAAGGATTTACAATTTCTGCTGAACATTAAAAGTGTAAAGGGATAGGACGTAGAAAAACCTAAAAAATATTCTCCAAAGTAAAAAGAATTTTACCTGTGGTACGATCAGGCTCGGGTGCGCGGCAGATATGGGGCATGATCAAGGAGGACAACGATACCATCCCCACGTGCCCCCCACTCCACTGGCGTATTTCGACAACGATAACGTCAAAAGTTTGCAACAGTATTGTACTGGGAGACTCTCGCTTTTTGTTCAGCCCTCCCTGTATAGAGCACTAAAATTAACTTTCACATGGACATCTCTTGATGAAAGGAAATGGATCTAAGCTCAATGAGACTGGCCGTCGGTGTATTAAGACCGATCATGTTCAATGCAGAAGAGCAACCCTAATCGCTCTGATAACATCTCTCTGGTTACCTAGCGTGAGTGCCCGGAGCCTGGAGTCGGAGTCTCAGAGGGCGAGGCTCACTCGCAATTTTTAGCATCTCGGGGAGATTGTATGTTGTGTACAGAAAACGCAGTTTTCAACTCACGACCGTGAAATAATTTTGCTTAGGTGATTTACACTCTATTCAGGCAATGTGTGCTTCATGTTACTATAAAGGATAAGGCTCTTTGTCTCATTAGGGCTTACGCACCCAATGAACATGCTGATCGGTCTGGTTTGCTTCAGCGGAACAAGCTGTTTTTGACGATATGTCGTCAGATAGTTTTAGCGGACGATTGAAATGTCATCCTTTACTACGACATAGATCGTATGAGGGAAAGTTCGGGTACTAACAACCGGGATGTGAAACCATTTCAGGACTTTATCGACAAGTAAAAACTTGTCGATAAGTATCGTAATGAACACTCCCGGGAGGTAGTGTTGACTAGGACGAATAGGGGGCGGCTCTAGTTCAGAGATTTGATGTAGGGTTCTTGGAGTGTCCAAATTTTATTTGATAATTTACTCGGATCATAGACTCGTCAGGGTTTGTCTAAACTTAGATAAGCCTAAGGTTAAATGGCTGACTACTGGAAATTGAACGCATCATCATTTAGTGGGCGAGATTTCCAGGACTAACTGCTACTAATGCTATAGATGGAATTGAACGGGAACTGCATTTGAGAACATGTGGTGGGATAAATTAGGTCGTTTGCTGCTAGTTATAGTCGTCGACTCAATCTAGTTCGATTAGCAGCGCAAACAGCATGTGAGAAAAAAGTTGATCGGGCGATTGAATTCCGCGATAGCGGAGCTGTAGCTTTAGGTAAGACAGAGTTGGCTACGCTGCTTATCAAGAATGAACTTGCTCTGATATTTAAGACTAGGTTTATTCCGAGGCGACGAATATGACCGCTAAATTGCTTGCAGGGAAGGTTAGGATTATATGTTCTTTCCTACGAACAGCACATGTCGAGTACGTCCTATTGCCAGATAAACTCCAAACACGGATATATGTGAGGTTTTTCATGACTAATTTCAGAATCTGTTCACCAGGGAGTCAGATGTGAGTACTTCTCAGATCGATACCTATTTGGTCGACTTTCTCGGCCTCGAGGCGGTTGAAGCGGCTAGGTGCGAGGATCCTGTCACAAAGTCTAAAATCTGGGAAGCGCTGAAAACTCTGGGGTCAGATAATCTTCGCTTTGAGGCAGTCACCCGTCCTTGTTCCTTTGCTGGCACTGCTTTACAACTGAATGAAGTAGGAGTTTATACATCAATGATTCGCCAGGGGGTGTGATCAAGACGCTACGCAAGGACAAGAATGGTGGGGATAGATTAAGTAACTTTCCGCTTTTGACTGGCTTCGAACAGACTTATGCTGTGATGGGCAGGACGATTCAGGACAATCTTTATATGATACGTTTGACCATCGAGCAAGTCGACAGTGAAGACACGCTTATCCATTTAGATCAGTCGAAGGCATTTGACCATCGATTTCTGAAGGCTGCCCGTTCGGTCGCCGGTTTCATACTGACTGACAGAAAATGCAAAACATTATTTTTACCTGAAATCTTAATTTCACACCTTAAAAATCCGTGTAATGAATACATGACTAACAGCATTACCTGAATTTATATGTCTTTAAAATTTATGAAAGTTTATAAAAACATACTACCTTAAGTGTAAAGATGTGTTATGAAATGTAAAAATATACTGTGATTATACTTGGGTTTTATTCCCAAGATTTTATAAACTGCAGCCACTTCCCCATCGTCGAAATGTGGCCTCCCTTTGTCTGTTCTATAAATACTTTCATGGCTTCTGCTCAGACGAACTTAAGTCACTGATGCCTCCTCAACAGGTGTTTACTCGTGCAACCAGACTGGCAACTGGGTCCCACCCATTCACAGCTAGGTTAGCCAAATGCAGACGACAATTCTACTCCTGCAGCTTCTTCTCTCGCACTTCCCGCCTGTGGAACTCGCTCCCGTATTCTTGCTTTCCTGACGGCTACAACCTCCAGAAATTTAAATGCAAAGTCAATACTCATCTACTAACCACTGGACTATAGCTCTCTCCCCACCCCTGTATAACCTTCCCTTTCTCTCTACCTATGTATCTGTCATCGCACCTGCTTTCTCAGCTTTCTATTGTTCATTTCTAACTAGATTGTACTCCTCACTCTTTTCTAATTAATATTTTTACATTTATGTAGCCCCCTGCACATCAGTGGCGTTTCCGCCTTGCTCGGGGCGAAATGATTAAAAAAAAAATGTCATATAAAAATTAAATAGTCTGTATTCCAAAATTCGAAAAAAATCTTAAATCTGAAACACTTACAATCGCAAGAATTTCGGATAAAGGATTCTCAACCCGTATTAAATAATGAAGTGTTTAACAAATACAACGGCACAGTTCGGTGTCATACGTGATACACGCTTGAGCGATCATATCTCAAAAGACACTGACTGAGCAGAAGATTTTTTCCGCAGTAGGTTGTCATTACTTTCTGCGGTAGACGAGTTGTCAACCAAGGCTATAGAACCCAATCTACCATGTTATTTGATCCATCCATAAATGGAGGGCAGAGACTGATTAATACCTTTCTTAAGGGTATCTGCGTCTAAGTAAAAGCTACGTATTCGAATTTGGCTCTCCGATTTATCGTTCTAAGCCGATATCCGCTACACCACAACAGTGCACTTATATTAGTTAATCATTCACTGTTAGTACTAATACTGTGTTGTTGTTTTTTTTTTGGGGGGGGGGCTTTCTGGGGATAAGGAATTTTAATTACTTACACTATTTATATTTGGTCTATTCCCCTCACCTTTGTTGCTGTTATCCCAACGTTTCTACCGTTGTGCCCTCCGGCTTTCCGGTGTATATGTCCCGTGGGACATTTTTTGTAGTAAACTTAGGGACTTGAAGTTAACCTAGCTGCTTATTAGGTTGCACCTTCTGCTACTGCCCTTGTTTTGATTGCTGTGCTGCTGCTGCTGCTGCTGCTGCTGCTGCAGTTGAAGAGTTGCTTTCATTTCAATTTTTTCTTTATTAGAAATACCATGTGTTGAATATTTGGCTTCATTTACTGAAGTGTCTATGAATTCACTTACTATTATTTCCGGTGAAGAATACTCATAAGGCTTCGAAAACATCCGTAGCTTAAAACGAGGCTGAATAAATTTAGAACGAAAACTATATTTTTCTTGGAGAACGTAAATATTCTAATAAAGATCAAAGATGTTAGCTATGTCTTTTTCTTTTTTTTTTTTTTTTTTTTGCTTTTATTTCTAAACACAAGGAAATAGCTCTTTTTCCGATAATATTGATTGCTTGCAGACGTTAAGTCATAGAGATATGGACACCATTTTAAATCCCTGGCTCCATACAGGCACAATTTTGCCACCGGAGATATGATTTATCATCTCGTATAATTGGAAAACTTTGTCTGGTTATCAAATGAGGCGTACGTTTGGCTGAATCATTCAAAGATGGCGACAATAATATTCAAATTTTAAGAGTCACGGAAAACGTCTTTTCTTGTTTGCTTGTTTTAAACTGATTGAAAAGGAAGTTTTGTTTGCTTGTTTTTGGTTATTTTTTCACGTGGAAAATATTTCTCTCTGTAAAATACAGAAAACTGAAATTAGAGATGTTAATTCTAACATAGATTTACCAGGATGTGTAAATGTGACTGCAAAGGAATAGTTGTTTGTTTGTTTGTTTGTTTGTTTGTTTGTTTAACGGCATGTAAACTCTTTATGAATGTACGTTGTGGTGTAATGGATATCGGAGAGCCGAGTTCGAATTCCAATCGAATTTGTTTCATTCACTTATGCAAAAATAATTATCCCTTCTCTTCATTCACTTATGCATAAATATCCATCTCTTCTCCCGTGATTATGGTTACAAACACTCTGAGGCGGCAGACTGTTTCATGCGAGGCGCAATTGCGCCTCGCATGAAAATGTATGTCGCCTCTGAGTGTTGACTTCAATGTTCACATTTAGATAGATAGATAGATAGATAGATAGATAGATAGATCAGTCAGTTAAGTGCCATACGTGATACACGCTTTAGGCGATCATGTCTCGAAAGAGACATGACTGACTGGGCAGAAGATTATCTCGAAGTAGGTTGCTATTTCTTTCTGCTGTAGACTGGTTGCCGACCACGGCTATATAGAACCCAATCAGTCCTATTATTTAACCCATAACTAGAAGGAAGAAACGGATTAATACCTTTCCCAAGGGTATTTGAGCGTAAGTGAATGCAAGGAATTCAACTGGAATTCGAACTCGGCACTTCCGATTTGTCGTTCCGAGTCGATATCAACTGCACCACAACACACATCGAGAAGCCTGTCAATATCTACCAATTTATCTATCTCAGTCTGTTTATTTTTATCTCAGTCTGTTTCTATCTTTCTATTTCAGTCTGTTCATATCTATCTATCTATCTATCTATCTATCTATCTATCTATCTATCTATCTATCTCAGCCTGTTCATATCTATTTGAGATAGATATATATGAACAGACTGAGATAGATAAATAGATAGATAGATAGATAAATAGATAGATAGATAGATAGATATGAAAGGAATAAATGCAGTTATGATTGGAATATATAGTCGTCAATCACTTTTTATCTATCTTTCTATCGATCTCAGTCTATCTATCTATCTATCTATCTATCTATCTATCTATCTATCTATCTATCTATCTATCTATCTATTACAGTCAGTTCATATCTATCTGTTTATCTTATTGTGTTCATATATATATATATATATATATATATATATATATATATATATATATTTGTTTTTTGTTTTGTTTTTTGTTTTTTAACCGAGTTTTTTTAAGAACGCTTACATAACGGGGATTTTTAGAAATTTAAAATTAGAAGAAATTATAACGTTTTCATCCATGGCTGTATGAACCTCTTATATATATATATATATATATATATATATATATATATATATATATATATATATATATACGTTTTTGAAGCTATTGCTATTTAACAAAACAAACATCCATAAACGAATTGATGCTTTCTTTTGTTGACTGTAGATAGATAGATAGATAGATAGATAGATAGATAGATTAGATTTTTTTTCTTCAGATCCTTACTTGCATGTTCAGTCTTACGTAGAAATAAACTACTACATCAAGAAAACAACGCGTCCAACTGCTTACTTCACTACGCGTTAGGTTTCAGAGCATTTAATCGGCGTATTACTACGCCAGAAAGTTGTCATTTCGTTTCCATTCTGAATCACAACTTAGTCCACGTGTTCGACCTGACAAGCGTGAAAAAGTGCGTAACTCAGCCATTTATGAATAAATAATAAAAGGCTGCACACGTAGGACCAACTGGATCTGCTGCAATTTGAGTGAAATCGATGAACCGGACTGTTAATAATAGCAGACAAGTCAATTTAGTGGATACAAATGACTTTTGAAAATGCTACAAACGACAATTTGGGCACAATTGACATAATTCGTTTTGATGATGCAGAAAGTATTCGTATTATTTGGTAATCGCTTTGTGAAGTTGCTGTTTATATTAAATACTCGGTTGCTATCTTTATAGCATGTGAAATTAAGGGAAATTAAAATACTGACTAAAAAATAAATGCGCTTTAAAAATTAATTTTCTAATAATTTTTGTTATTTTTTCTTTCACTCTCTTTCTTCTCTTTTTAATCACTTCACTTCAGGCAAAGCAATAAAGCCACTCGCACGCAAATAGTTGCTGAATGTTAGAGACTATAAGAAAAACTACTATTAAAGAGAAATGTAAATAAAAGAACAAGAATTAAGAAGACAGAAGATAACGATTGACATTGCATTTAAATTTTTGAAGATCAAAGTTGGCTGGGAAGCAATAAGCCGGAAGAGAGTTCCACACGCGAAAAGTGCGAGGGAAGAAGCTATAGGCATAAAACTAACGGTTACATCTTGGCTAGATGTCAGGTCAGAACCAATGACATTGTAGATTCTTCTTTGGCTTTTATCAAAAAATTCTAAATATATAACAAGATCACCAGACAAGATGTGACAGCAATATTCAAAGCAAGAATGAATGGTAGACTTATAAATATGTAAGACCGGCCTTGTCGATAAATAACTGTCCAGTCGGAGAATTAAAAGCTAACGATTGAAATTGCATTTACATTTTTGAAGATCAAATTTGGCTGGGAACTTAGGTTATATCTAGTCATTTCAACTGTAAATTGACGAGACCTCACCGCCAATCTAGTACTGCGCTTAAATTCATAGAATCTAGAAGTCACAGAAAAAAAGTTTATCTGAACAATTAAAAAGAAAGTATTAATAGAAAAGGCACCGTGAAGCTATGTTACGGCGGTGGGAAGTCGAGATGCCAGGTCACGATCAGTAACATTGCAGATTATTCTTTGGGTTTTATAAAAGGATATAGATCACTAGACCAGATGCGGCAGTAATATTCGAAGCAAGGAGGAACTGCAAACTTATAAATATGTAATATTTATTCTAGCACGGCAGTTTTTCTCATCAGAATTTGTATTACATATTCTATTTCTTCTTCATCTTCTTCCATTAATCCTATGACATATTTTCGCGGCATTAGTATCATGGTGTTTTGAAATGTCCCACTTAAAATAGTAATGAATCCTTATTTTCTTGTTGATTATTGCCTTCTGCGTTGTTTCTATTTTTATCATTCGGCCATTTTATTCAGCAGATTTTACACCGCTGTGGTCACCATTTCCTTTCATTTCACGAGTGTGGTTCATGGTGACATTCAAGGCAGAATAGGGCAGGTTACCTCGTCCCTCCTCTCCGAGGTGGATTTTTTTAATCTACCTTATTTTAGCCTTTTCCTCTTTTTTTTTTTTTTTTTTTTCGTCATCTTATCTTTTTTAGTTATATTACCTTTGCTTTACGATGGGATAAATAAAAACGGAAGAAATGCTTTGTTTGTTTTTTATTTGTTTATTTTCTTTTTTCTTTTTTTTTTTCTTTTTTTTTTGTAAAATCAAATTGAAGGACCAGTATTAAAAATATGGATTTGTAAATTTAAAAAAATTCCACTATCTTTTCTATTATAATAAAGTCCTTTGTGTGTGTAATATATATATATATATATATATATATATATATATATATATATATATATATATATATTGTTAAATATAACAGACAATGAATCTCTATTATGTTTAATCATGAGCCGTTCCAAACATCGTATTTTGGCTTTAATTTCAGCTGAAAATAAAGACAAAAATTGTCCAACATTTGGATATTTTTTATTATGCTGGTTCTAAGCTTTCAGCCAGTTAATTTCAGAAGTTAATGGACAATCTTTGTCTTTATTTTCACCTAAAATTAAAGCCAAAATACGATGTTTAGAATGGGTCATGATTAAACATAATAGACATTCATTGCCTGCTATATTTAACATGTTTAGAAAATTATCTACTGCTTCGATATATATATATATATATATATATATATATATATATGCCTCCTGTCATGCTCATGGTGAGAGAGAAAATAGCGAGGTAACGTCGCTCAGTTCATTTTTTTGTTATCAATTATTAAACTTTACTAACATTTATGAAAGTTCTTGCCACGTATTTTCCCTTTAACAGTGCCTTATTGTATTATTTGTTTGTTTCTTTTTGCAATAATCATGTCGTCAAGTAATAAAATATATATATCCTCTCTCTTATAATAAAAAACGTTGTACACACACGCACGCACACACAGATATATATATATATATATATATATATATATATATATATATCCCTTCTGTCACACACACACACACACACACACACACACACACACACACAATATATATATATATATATATATATATATATATATATTTCCCTTTTGTCACGGTCAGAAATTTGTATTATTTGTTTCTTATGCTTTAATGTAAATACATCAATATATATGTTGCCGTCATTTTAGACGGCATATCGATATAAATATATTGCCATCATAATAAAACGATTATAAAAACAAAAGTACTACAGATTTACATGTCAGTTGTCTGACAATAATCAGTTGGACATGGCTCTTAGGGGCTGATACAGTGACCATAACGCATTGGCCATGAGCCCGAACGCCTGATAAACAGACTGCAAGTGTCACAGTGGCTGATACACTAATCACAACCCGTTGGAAATAAGCCCTGAGTGCTGATACACTAACCATAACCCGTTACCTGTTGGGCATGATTTCTTGTGTCTGATATACTGACCATAACAAGTTGGACATGACCATTAGAGGACGATAAAACGACCATAACAAGTTGGGCACGATTCCGTAACCAGTTGGACATGACCCCTTGTGGCTGATACACTGATCATGAACAGTTGTGCATGACTTCTTGGGGTCAATACACTGACAATAACCAGTTGGGCATGACCTGCTGGGGCTAATACACTGACCAGGATCTAGAAGTGGAAATGTAGCACATGATATTTTATACAAAAATGATCAGTGGAAGTTTTCACGAAGCCATTTCTGACCTTAGGTCTCTGGTTGGTACCCGGAAAGAAATGTGTATACAACAGAAATCAAAGGAAATTATTATTATTATTATTATTATTATTATTATTATTGCAATCAATTATTGATTTTGATGTTCCATGTGATACAAGAGTGAACTGCAAAATTGAGATTGAAAAATACCAGGTTCTGGTTAGAGAGCTAAGAAAATGTGGAACATGATTGTTGGAACAATTCCTGTACTAATAGGAACACATGGAACGTTATGAAGCCATTTCTGACCCTAAGTCTTTGGTTGGGAACCAGAAAGAAATGCGTATACAACGGTAATCAAAGGAAATAATAAACATAATAATAATTATTGCAATAGTAATTATAATGACAGACACGTAAAGCTGTCAAATCATACAAAGTCTCTTAAGATATTCCATATGTTTATCCATTTCTTTAACACGTAGCGAGAAAATTGTTCGAAAACGAAACTCCTTCTACTATTCCTAAAATCCAGCATTTAGATCATTCGGTTAAATTTTGTAAAGTAGATCCACCTAGAACTTTTCTGCATAGACCCAGAAGGAAATGTGTATACAACAGATGAAATATTAATTACTGCTAGTCTGAAAAGTCATTGAATACCATTTTGGGCTAATAGTATTAGCTATGTAGGTTACATCGTTTTCCATGCATAATTAAAATGTATCTGAATTATACAGTTCCTTTAAAAAAATAAATGAATAGACATTATTAGCTATGAGAATTATGAGTAGATTTTTTTAAATCTCTGGCAATTTGGGAGGCAACCTGTATCTTTTCTTTTTAACTATGTTTTTGTTATAAAATCAAATAAAATTACTGTAAAGGAAAAATAGTGCCGTCGTTGTCAGATACATTGAAGCTTTAAAAATAAATTCGTTTAAAATAAAAACTAAACATTTTTAAATATACAAGAGAATACTTGAGAGACTTCTTGAATTTAAGATCCAGAATATGGTCAAAAGAGAGCTTAGTATAAAAGCACATATACCATGCAAAAATGTGTGCTCATAGGATAGAAAATGTTCAGTTAAAGTGTCATGATGCCATTTCTGACCTCAGGACTCTGACTGAGAAATGAATAAGGAAATGAATATATAACAGAAATCAAAGGAAATACTACTACTACTTCTACTACTCCTACTAACTAATACTAATAATGATAAATGAAAAAACGTGGCACATGAAAACATCAATAATTCCAACTGTAGGTGAAGACGTCGATTTGAGTGGAAAATGTTTTGATAGACTCGTTGAATCCAATGTCTTACACAAATACCAAAGAAAATTGTAAACTTCGAAATGGTAAGGGTTTTTAGTTATGTAAAATGTGTGTGATCTTTTGTTTTGTTTTTTATAAAACTGATCAGTGGAAAATGTCATGCCATTTCTAACGTTAGGTCTCTGGTTGGGACCCGGAAGGAAATGCCATTAGAAATGTGCATGGTTGAGACCATCAAAGGAAATAATAGTGATATCATCATCGAAAATTACAATGATTTGAAATATGGCCTTCTAAATGTTTTGGAAGGATATCAAAAGAAAGTAATTGCAGTAACACTGATCATGGAAGCACTGACATGTTTCAAAAATACGGAGCAATCTTGCAAATATATGATAAAGATTTGAATACAAACTTGCCTGCTTGGAACTGTGACGATTCTTCTTCAAGTCTTGAATAAAGAAAGCCTTACCATGAAAAGAAAAAATGGCCGCTTTATTTCCTTAAATCATGAGTGTCAACCTGACAATGAAACTTTTACGAACAACCAACATCATATGTAGTGAATAATAATAATAATAATAATAATAATAAGAAGAAGAAGAAGAAGAAGAAGAAGAGATAAAAGAGGAGGAAAATGGATAATAACAACGTTAAGTAAATCTTGTCAACTCTGACTTCTCTTCTACTATCTTTTTATAAATATGAATAAATCAGTGAACACTTACCTAATTTGGCCCGTCACAACCGGAAGTAGATAAATTAAAAATCCCTGACAGTAAATTCCTATAGAGCATATGTTGAGTGGTAAATATGAGGGACAAGTACTGATCAATGAGAAATCTAAATTAGATATTTTTTATTTATGCGTTTTTTTAAGACAAAAGGAAAAATAGAGATGTACTCATCGTGAGTTTAGCATAGGTCGGTATCCATTTCTGTGGGTTTATGCTTTTCATCTCCCCCTACAGTGACTGGTATCAATATCTTTATGTATTTCCTCTGTGGATGGGTTTGACTCACATGGTGTCTCACATTATTGATCTGCGCATGCGTGTGGATTTCGATGAGCCATTATATTTGTGTCGTAACAGCGTATCTGTGTGTTTGTGTGTCTACATCGTTGTACGCATCTGTGTGTTTGTGTGTCTACATCGTTGTACGCATATTTGCATTTGTAGGGGTCGATTGGTTCGCAATAACCGAACAATAGAGATATTATTTCGTGTTAATGCCACTGCGAGAGTAAATTTCCCTGTCCACTTATTTTTGTTTAGTGTTTCTTTATTTCTGATGGAGATGCAGTATATAACCTACTCTGTAACACAGTTCAATCAATAAGGAATGATGATCGAACCTATCGATGTATATCTTTATATATATATATATATATATATATATATATATATATATATATGGTGAATCAAAATTATGTTAACACTAGTATAAGAGGAATCATTTACTCGGAGTTTACTGAAGAGGAATCATTTACTCGGAGTTTACTGAAGAGGAATCATTTACTCGAAGTTTACTGAAAAGTTTCCACCTGTCCTCCAACACGATTGACGCACAAAAACCAGCGATTAACAGTACGATTGAGTGCTTTGACACACATTTCACGGGGAATGTTTGGTATTACACGTTTTAGTCTTCGATGTCTCTGTTTTGCTGTACACACGATTCTTTATCCTTCCCCATAACCAGAAGTCACAGGGTGTCAGATCAGGAGATTGTAGTGGCCATACCAACAGTCCACCGCGACCTTTCCAACGATTTAGGAAAGTTGATCGAGCGTAGCACGAAAACTATGGGCAATATTCGTAACATATTTCTGATTTACCGTTCGCTGTTACCATGCGCCTATGGCTTAGAGGGTCGCGACTCCGATTAACATCAAATCTGTCGAGTTTCGATCCCGGCCAGAAGCAAGGGGATGTGTCAGGCTTGAATGTGGATGACTAATATGTATTATTAGCTATTTGATGAGTCATTGTTCTTTCCATGTTGAAATAAAATGTACAATTTTGTAGTCGTTTGTACATGTTCTAAAGTAATAATAAATATTCATTGCTTTATTTTTATATTGAGCACAATTTTAAATTAATGTTTTGAATGTTGCAATTATTTTTTTCGTTTGTATTTATTTTGTACATATATATATATATATATATATATATATATATATATATATCATGGTCGCCATTGTATATTTTCAATTTCTGGCATGCGTGTTGTCTGCTTTTGATTTTGTCGACTGTACAATATAGTAGAGTCAGTTGGGCGCCCTCTGTCTTAAAAAGACCACCATGGCTGAATTCCATCCGCCGCCAGAAATTTGCAAACGGCACACTGTACTGCTTGGAATTCGCATCGCAAGCTCCAATACAAACATTTCACAGCGTTTGGGGTTCAATCTGAGGATAGTGCAAAGAATTCGGAAAGAGTTGGATTCGTCTTTGTTGCCATTTTCAAAGATGACGATAACAATCCGAATAATGTAAATACTACCTCATCTCAGAAATATAGACAAATACAAACTGCATTTATTTATTAATGCTCTGTTACATGATATCGAGTATTAAATATACAAACTGCTTACTTTCAAGCGTTATCTTCCAGATCTGTTTGGTCGTTTGTTTGCGATTTACAATTATTTGATTTATATATACATATGCATGCGTGCGTATATTTGTTTGTTTGTGTGTGTGTATACTGTTTTTTGAAGAAAAAAAAGAATGAAAGAAAGAAGAGGAATACTTTTTGCCGACAAAGAAAAAGAAACTATCGGCTAACGACAAAGTTTCTGTAAAAATCATTTTCTCATGATCTCCTTCCGAAGATAATTGGTCATAATTCTATTTTAAGTATGTTAATTGATCGTACGTGGAAGCAAGTAAGCCGTTTGCATAAAATATCTGTCACCCAGAATAAATCTCACCTTGAACTTAGATGATTGGTGCCGCCTAGGTACGAATTTACACAAGATACTAGATTAGTAAATAGGTCCCACCCTTTTACAGTGAAACAGATAAGGTGCAACCGTAATTTCTACTCCAACAGCTTCTTTTCTCGCGCTTCCCGCCTGTAGAATTCCCTTCCACATGTCTGCTTTCCTGACAGCTACAATCTCCAGGAGTTTAAATTTAAGGTCAATAGATACATCCTATCACACTAACTTGCATCTGCTCTCCCAACACTCTCACCATCTACCCAACCCTCATTCTCAGTATCCTTACCCGTCTATCACCCTCCTTCTGACATTTCCTATATCTAACCATCCTTTCTCACAACTTTCCCCCCTATGTAACCCCCTGCGCAATAGCAGCAGTGGAATGCCTTGCTTGGGGTGAAACGATTAAAAAAGAATTTAGTAGCGGAAATGGTGCGCTGAAAATCTTTTATGAATAGAAAGAGGCCAACTCGATTTCCAGCAACGCTCAATTCATGAAGCACTGAATAAGCGCCACTAGTATTCAAACAGTACAAAACTACATCTTAAACAGTAAAACATTAAATGAAATTAATAACATTTAAAAATAAACCCCCTTAAAAATAACTAAAGAAGTGTCCAAAAGCGTTTGGGACAATACGGACAATTTTTACACCTTCTTACTCCCACAAAACGAACTGTAAGCATGTTGGAAACAAAATAATCAAATTTTTCTTGTCTATCATATTCAACGAAACATTTATTAAAAGAGAAGTTACTGTCCTAATATACATTATTAAAATATAATTTGTTTACGAAGGTGTTCAGAGTGATCCCAAGATATGCTTCCATTCATCTTTACACAGAGACTCAAACTCAACAAAGAGGCCTAAATTAAGTGCTTGTAAAGTTAGTGCTGCCCAAGGAAAAAAGGGTTGCTGCTCGAAGACCCTATATCTGGCAACATAACCTTGTACTCATCCACATAAGCTGGAGACTCTAGTTACGGCTACCAGACAACTTCTGTAACTACATCACCTCTTACATCTGGCCTCCTAACACCCCAGCCTGAAAGCCCTAAATTATTATGTGCGGGGCCCTGTTGAGCGAGAGACCAACAAAACTTCTGAGAACACCAAAGATGAGCTGGAGATTACGGCGGTATTCAGCAACTTAAAGAAGGAGACCGTCTAGAAAAGACGCTGGAGATTCCGAAGTCTTCTTGGTGCGCGGTTAAAGTCAATGACGATTTATTTAAATAAATTTATTTTTTGGTATTTCAATATATGTAGCGTAATTTTGGTAAATAGACCTGTTAAAATGATATGTCAGTCCTATTTTTATTTTTACGTAACTGAGACGACAATTAACTCATCGAACCATTCATATATTTAGAACGGCTCATGATTAAACATAATAGACATTCATTGTCTCTTATATTTAACAGCATATGTTTAGAAAATTACTTGCTGCCTCGATACACTATATATATATATATATATATATATATATATATATATATATATATAAGTTATGTTGAAATGTATAGCCACTCTATGTTGATCTGCCTACTATAGATGCAACAAATATAGAAAGTTTTCTTAATTAATTACTTTATTTACACGCTGGTTATTGTCCTCATATTTGTTGTTAGTACAGCATTATTTTGACCGTTGTGCTGTCCGGCCTTCATCAGGTGTATTTGGCCGAAACGTACATATACATACATACACGTGCATAAACATAAGCACACACATTAATGCTAAAAGAAGAAAAATTAATCTAAAGCCAATACAAAGGCATAATTATTTTTAAGTTAATATAAAAATAACGAAAATGAGAAAATCGGCAAACAATTGATGATACCTCCTGACGAGTGGCCAGAACGATTACAAAAAGGTTCATCCATGAAACAATGAGCTAAGTGAGAAATTTTGTATTTGCATAGTATATTTTCTTTGTAATAAAATTTCTCGAATATTCAGACTGGTAGATGGAAAAAAATAAATAAATATACTGTTCAGTAAATAAATGAATAAACTACTCAAATATGAAGATCTATTAAAAAATATCGTTTAAGCAATATATATATATAGAGAGAGAAAAATTGTATTTTATGACAAACAATTTTTAGGGACTGGATCACATCTAATCTAAACTTATTTATAAATGGAACTTTGTGTGTGTGTGTGTGTGTGTGTGTGTGTGTGTGTGTGTGTGTGTGTGTGTGTCCGTTACCTATAGACTCCGAAACGGCTGAACCGATTTTCTTGAAAATTTAAGCAGTTGTACTACAAGCGTCCGATTTTAATCAAGTTTGATACACTCGTAGACAAAGACATAAGAAACGATATTCAGATGTTTCAAGGTTGCAGTTCTTACAATAGTGCACAAAATCGATAATATATATATAAGGCAAGATGTTTGTGTGTGTGTCTGTTTATCTGTCTGTATATCCTTTATACAAATCCACAATTATTATCCGATTCTCACCAAACTTCACTAAAATATTCTTTAGGTTAGTCTGAGCTCCAGGACAATGGATTAGTTTTAAAGCTTTCATTACACCCGAGCAACGCCGGGCTATACTGCTAGTATATCAAAAATAGAACTCAGTTTTGTAATGTTCGCATGATGTTCTGTCATAAAAATAATTGTCTTCTTCTTTATGTGCCGTGTCCTTTCAGGACGTAGGCGCTCATGGACCTCTCCTGTCACTTTTCTCCTCTTGGTATCTCTCTCAAACCTCGTCATACACGCCCCGTCATACACTTGCTCAAGGCCATCAAGTATATGTCGCGCTGATTTCCCCTGTCACACTTTCTCTTTATCTGTCCCATGAGTATTAGCCTCTCCAAGCTCTCATTTCACATTACATGTCCCAGAAACCTCAGCTGTCTCTTCCCGATGCTTTTACATCCTCTCCAAAAACTCATCTTTGCTCGCATGTTCGATGCATGGCATCATCAGTATCTTTCTGTAGAACGATATTTCTGTTGCTTCACTTCTCTACCTGATCTTTGAGGAGATTGTCCAGCATTTGCTGCAGTATAGGAGCACAGATATCATATAACAGTCAAGTACTCTTTTCTTTTCTTACCACGAAATTTTCTTGTCTCTCAATACTCTGCTTAGCTTTTGAAATGCGTCCTTGGTCATGCCAATGTGCCTTCGGATCTCTACCAGAACACTTCCCAGGCATTTAAATTTTAGCACCTGTTTGATTATTGTTTCTGTCCTGTAGTTGGCATTTTGGGGTCCATTTTATGCTGATGAACCTTCATTCAGATTTTGCTTTTGTTTTTTAGCTTATGCTTAGCTCTTTCTTCTCACTTTCTCCTTCTACATTCTTTAGGAAGTCCTGCATTTTCCTTTCTGTGTCAGTTTTCAGCACTGTATCGTCTGCGTATCTGATGTTGTTCAGATTGTGTCTGCCAATGTCGAATCCTGGCAGAACTTCTGACTCTCCAAGAATTGTTTCGCTGTACAAGTTGAATAGATCCGGTGAGTAGGCACATCCTTGTCTTACACGACTTTATATTTTTGCATATCTGCTGAATTCATTTCATTCAGGCAGTTTGCTACCAGTCTTGGTTCTTGATGACTCCAATGTCTTTCCAGAATATGTCAAAGTTACCTAGCATCGCTAACAAATTTTTGTGGCGTACTTTGTCGAACGCCTTTGAATAGTCTACAAACAGGTTACTAAGAAGAAATGATAAAATGACTCGTGCATCGAAATCTCCCCTGAGATTCTGGTTATATCCAGCATCACGACGTTAGTCAATTAGCCGAAGCCTTTATATCTTTGCGTAACCAACTAAATGTTGTAATGGTTATCAAATAAAATTAGATACAAGGGCAGATATTTCTGTGTCGGTGCACAGAATCCGTTCATAAATAATGTACTATCTAAAAAAGAAACCCTTCTCCTTTCAAAACCAATTTTATTTTTCAACATGATATTCGTCGTTATTAATGTACTTAATCAATCAATAAATATTAATCATGTAAACATCGAACAGGGATATTCAGTCAATTAATTGCCATACGTGATACACGCTTGGTAGTCATGACTACTAGGCAGATTTTCCCGCAGTTGGTTGCCATTACTTTCTGCCGTAGACTGATTACCAACCAAGGCTATAGAACAAAATCTGTCCTGCTATTTAATCAATAGCCGTAGGGAGAAAAGATGGATTAATACCTTTCCCAAAGGTATTTGTGCATAATTCGACTAGAATTCGAACTTGGCTCTCCAATTTCTTATTCGAGCTGATATCCATTGTACCACAACGCAGATCAACGTAGATCTAAAGGGATAATTACATATCTAAATTGAGCTTGTAATTAGTATTCCAACCAACTCGATATATATATATTCGAGCTGATATATATATATATATATATATATATATATATATATATATATATATATATATTTCCTAACCGGTGCGTGATTAGGAGTTTCATGCATCACGCAATCTTCCGGCGCTGAATTAAGTCTGACTGTTACGTAATTTTCATTTTATCAAATATATCCGGTTGTCGCTTGATTAGGCAGTCAATATTATATACAGGGATTTTTTTAATGTGTATTTAAAATAAACCTAGGTAACATCTACACAAATTATTTACTTTAAGTTATATGGTGTCGATATAATATATAATTATTCACGTTTAAATATTTATAATAATTTCAAAAAAATATATGCATACACGTATGTACATATACATCTGTGGATACATTTTTTTTTTTTTTTTGTTGGACTTCTTTTTCTTGGCAATATCTGAATCATTTTACACTATGATCTGACGTGTCTTACGACTAGACTACAGAAGATTTCAATGCAAAAATTGTAAAAATGTACTGTTTAATTATAAAAACAGACTTTCCATTCAAATATATATATATATTATTATTTGAGTAATTATTGTTACTTTGGTTTACGTGCTGATTTAAGATTTTATTATTATGATTATTAATCATTTTCTAGATTATTTGCACTACTATAACCTTTTTTATCGATTCACCCCAAGCAAGGCGGTAACGCCACTGATGCGCAGAGGGCTACATAAGAGAAAAAGATCAGATAAGAGGAGAGTAAACAGAAAGACGAACCAGCTACAGGGGGTGTTCGAGAAAGAAGCAAGAGAAGGATGGGAATACAGGTGTGATGACAGTTGCAAAGGTAGAGAGAAAGGAAAAGATATAGAGGGTGTCTTGACATTGTATTTAAATTCCTGGAAGTTGTAGCCGTCAGGAAAGCAAGAATATGGAAGAAAGTTCCACAGGCGGGAAGTGCAAGAAAAGAAGCTACTGGAGTAGAATAGTCGGCTGCATTTGGTTGATCTAATTCTATATTCTATGGAGGAGGGTAAATGTTTGATTATACTTGGGTGTGTTTAGACTCAGAGTGGATGTATAATGGATATGAGTTAGATGTCATGTATGGTTGGTTAGTATTATTTACTAAGTACAGTGTTACATCAATGAAGTTTACTGTTTTTAAATAGATGCTTCTTATTACTTTTAGTTTTAGACTTTTTAATACGCTATGGTTTCATTTTCTAATCTTATCGGTTTTAATATGTGTATAAATTTTTACAAGCATAAGACCATCATCTCTATATAACGCGATGTCATGTGTGTTAATGTCATAGTGTGCAGTGAGGTTTTATAAAGCAAATAAACCAATAAAGTTGGAAGGCTCAGCAGAGTCTAAAGAACCCTTGTAATGTCAAATTGGTCATTAGAATTATTCTTTATCCATTGTTCTTGGTTGTCACAGTGGTCATTATAATATCATATTAATCCTTAGTAAAGTCCAAATAATGTGTGGCGAATTCCAATTGCGAAAGTGAAAAGATTCTTGGAAATTTATGGGTAATAATCAACTATTTTGAATTAGATTAAAGAACAAACAGTCCGTTTTATCTTTGATATTATAAAACAAATTGATGTCATCAGTTGTATTGGTCTAGTGTAGTAATCTAAGGTTCTGTTTATTTGTTGATTAATCCTTTCTGGAATAGTTTTATAGAATTTACCAATTTCTGGTCTGGTGGTTTTGATGATTTTGGTGGTAGATTGGTCACAAAATTAGGTTTATGGACTTTTTAAGTTATGTAAGCTTCTTTACTACAAAGTTTACTAACTTTGTCATTAATTTTGAGTTTGTCAATAATAGTTTTGCATGTTGTATTTTGTATTTATTCCATCAACGTTTTTGTTTGCTTTAATGTTTTTATATACCATTGTAATAAGAAAATTACAATATATATATATATATATATATATATATATATATATATATAGAGAGAGAGAGAGAGAGAGAGAGAGAGAGAGAGAAAGAAAGAAAAAGAAAAGGGGGAGAAAAACAGAGTGCGATTGGTAAGTTGTATATATATGTATAAGGGGTTTATATATATATATATATATATATATATATATATATATGTATAATATATATATATATATATATATATATATATATATATATAGTACTTATATATATAGTGAATGGTTAAATAAAATAAAGACAAGAGGAAAAATGTATTTTAAATCCCCTACTCGTTTCGTCCTGTGATGGACTTTCCAAAACTATAATGGACATTATCAAATCTAAAAATAATCGAAATCAAAATGACGAACAAGCAGGTGTATACCGAATAAATTGCCGAGATTGTTCTTCCATGTACATCGGAGAAACAAGTAGAAATCTAAAAAAAAAAGTATATACGAACACAAAAGAGACATCACTAATAATAATCTAACAACTGCATTAGTGATTCACAGAAATAAATTCAACCACAATTTCGATTTTAAAAATGCCACACTAATAAAAAGAGTAAACAATTTATTCAGAAGAAAAGTTCTCGAGAGCGCCGCTATCCAGTCCTACCAAAACATCAATTTGCGCCCCGGATTTTTCCCAATCTCACCTTTACTTATGGAAATTATACTAACATACATAATAAAAATTTCAAAGAAAACGATTGAATTCCCTTCATTTTAACATCTCGTGACTTTGCACTACACATGAAGGAATTCTAAAACAGATTAATACACGAAATAAACAGTTTTCAAAGAAAACGGTCAAATTCCCTTCATTTTAATATCTCGTGACTTTGCACTATACATGAAGAAATTCTAAAAACTAAAATATTCTGTTAATCTTTTGAAATGATTTGTGAGCGTCTTTGTGGTTGCCTACACTGTTTGTTTATAGATACGTAATTTAGAATAAAGCGCATTTCGTTTTTTTTTTGCCTTGATAAAGTCCATCACAGGACAAAACGCGTAGGCGATTTAAAATACAGTTTTCCTCTTGTCTTTATTTTATTTAACCAAATATATATATATATATATATATATATATATATATATATATATATAAGGCGGTTTGACTGGTTTTGGATCTTTTAAACTCTTTAACTTGAAATCAACATCTTCACTTTATACGACACAGTGTCGAAACAAAATGGCTGTTTTTATAGTGAGGTTATAACATATTTATGTTATAAATTCTAAATAGATATTATTCATTTTACTTTGTATTGAGAATTTTTTAAAAATACTGTTTTTATTTGTTTTTTGTTTTTTTGTTTTTTGTTTTGTGGACACGGAATTTTATTCCATCCATACCTACCCTATACATTTATATACGTAATAATGTTAAATCCTTAAACAGGTTCGAATCCTACCAAATGTCACACATTTTCCTAACAAAATTTCTCAAAAATAACAAGTTCGGTAGAGTTATATATATATATATATATATATATATATATATATATATATATATATATATATATAGTTTAATTAAAAACAGAATATATACTTAAATACAAGTATCGATTAAAAATAACGTTCAAACAAACAAATTAAATATGTCTGTTGTTATTCCATTTCGTTAATGTCCAGAATTTTCCGTAATATATATATGAGCAATGCAATACAATCATTTATATTAATAAACGAATAAAACATTAATAATTAACGTCGTTTTGGTAGCAACTCAAGTACAGTAATTCTATTACCCCACTTTAGTTTATTTGATTGCAGATTGGTCACTTGGGATAAGAAAAGTATGCGTATGTATTTTTAGCGTCTTACGTGTATAGTGAATGCATTTACATATTTGTTCCAACGTCAGCATTTCAATACCATTGGGTGTTCATTACATTTGTCTAATGCTTAGATCAAATAATAAAAGATGCTCTCATATGAGCTCATTCTTTTTTTTTTTCTTTATGTGCGTGCCCCCTCAGGACTTAGATGATCATAGCCCTCCACATTTGCCTAACGCTTAGATCAAATAATAAAAGATGCATATTTCTTTCAACGTCAGCATTTCAATGCCTTTGGATTAGATCAAATAATAAAAGATGTTCTCATATAAGCTCATTCTTCTTTTTCTTAATGTACGTCCCCAATCAGAATTTAGATGATCATGGCCCTCCACATTTACCTAATGCTTAGATCGAATAATAAAAAATGCTCTCATATGAGCTCATTCTTCTTTTTCTTCATATGCTTTCCACTTCAAGACTTAGATGATCATGGCCCTCCACAATTTCAAGTCTTTTGCAGCTCTTGATAAATTTTAACCTTTCGTTATTTCTCCTAAAACTTGTTCCGCAATCCATCGACTTAAGTTCATAAAGTATGTTATGCGGTCTTTTTTCTTCTGCCTCTCTTGCCCGCAATCTGTTCTGTGAGCATCAGATTTTCTAAGCACTTCTTCCTCATTACGTGCTCCAGCAGTACTATTCCAAATAAAACAATGTATATTAATAATAATAATTCCTCATTTCAGTCATTTAGACACTGTAAGTATAACAACAAAAATGAGGATACTAGTAAAAGTAAAACAGTTTAATTAATAATAATAATAATTCCTCTTCATAGTAAATAAAGCAATGAAAATAAAACAACAAAGATAAGGATATTCATCGAAGTAAATTATTTGAAAATAATGATAATCCTTTATGTAATGCAGTGGATATCAGTTCGGAACGAAGAATCGGGGAGCCGAGTTCAAATTCCAGTTGAATTCGTTCCATTCACTTATGCGCAAATACCTTTGGGAAAGGTATTAATCTGTCACTTCTCCCAACAGCTATGGATTAAATAACAAGAACGATTGGGTTCTGCAGCCTTGATTGGCAACTCTTTTACCGTAGAAAGTAATGGCAACCTACTGCGGGAAAATCTTCTGTCCAGTCAGTCCAAGAATGTATTACATATGGCACTTAGCTGACACATGTCTATAATAATGTTACGACTGGTCGAGAGGCAAATAAAAAGTCTGTTCCAGTTGTCATCTAATTAAATATTATGGAAATATAATTATTGTAGGAATGCAAAAAACCAGGAAAAATAGAACATTTCAGTTGTAAAATAGGACATATCCGGTTTTAGACACTGATAAATGCAAAGTAGTTTTGTAACTCTTTCCTGTTTATGAAATACAAGAAAAAAAGTTAATCTTGCTATCATTTTTCATGACCTGGTTAAACTCCTCATTTAAAAATATTCAGTCATAACACCCATCCTTCTAAATTGAAGAAATTAAAATATTATGATTGCAACAACCAAGATCAGGACATTAGTCTAAGTAATCTAGCTTGTAATAATAATGACAAATTATGACAACGTTACTATAACAAGCAAAATGATGATACCTGTCCAAGTAAACCGGTGTGTATTAATAATGATAATAATACTAATGATATTTCATTACATAAATTAAGCTTTTATAACAACCAACATTATGTTTCTTGTTTAATTAAATTAGTTTAAAATGATGATAATTCTTACTCTCAGATGTTAACTTATTGTGTCTATCCCAGGCAAGATGATGATACCTTTTGAAACAAATAGGTGTAAATAATG